>CAWUFW010002461.1:0-325000 GCA_963921515.1 Calotriton arnoldi | reverse complement strand
AATTAGTTACTTTATGGATTACTTTTCTAACCACAGGACTGGATCCTAGATTGAGTCCTGGTACATCTCCTGTAAACAGTTGAGTAAAAGCGTTTTGGTTACAGTCGTGATTTTTAAGGAATATTATTGTATTTTAAAAGTTGACACTTAGAAACTTTTTCTCATAGAATCACCAATGTTATCCTATGGAAGGAAATTCACTTAGCAGGTAAAAACTGTTATCGTTACTTTTTCTTACTCAGTGTTGGATCCTGGATCCAGCACTGGTGCATCTCCTGTAAACAGTTGAAAGAATGCGTTTAAGTCATACAGGCGATTTTTAAGGAATATTTGTAGTTTGTGAAAATCGACACTTTGAAACTTTTCTGCTGAAAACCAGACAATGGATTCCTATGGAAGAAAATATAAGTTACTGGTAAGTACGGTTAAAATTACTTTTCAGGACCAGTACTGGGCTGAAAGATACAGCACTGAGGTCTCTCCTTATAACAGGTGAGTAAATCGGAATTCGTATTTCGGCTGATTTTAGAGGAATATTTGTATGTTTCAAAAATCAACACTTAGAAGAATTTCCAAGTGAAACCAGTCAATGTTAGCCTATGAAGGAAATTCAAGTTACCGGTAAGTACGGTTAAAATTACTTTTGAGGATCAGTACTGGGCTGAAAGATGCAGCACTGAGGTCTCTCCTGATAACAGGTGAGTAAATCGGAATTCGTATTTCGGCTGATTTTAGAGGAATATTTTAAAGTTCCAAAACTCCACACTTAGAAGAATTTCCAAGTGAAACCAGTCAATGTTAGCCTATGAAGGAAATTCAAGTTACCGGTAAGTACGGTTAAAATTACTTTTGAGGATCAGTACTGGGCTGAAAGATGCAGCACTGAGGTCTCTCCTGATAACAGGTGAGTAAATCGGAATTCGGATTTCGGCTGATTTTAGAGGAATATTTGCACAATGGTGAAGGGAGGGGCGGGGCCTGAGGTGACATCTGTGCAAACGCGCCCCGTGGTGCGTTTTAAGTTGGGGGATTAAGTCCCCTTGAATCATGAGGGTCCCTACGGGCCAACTAGCCCACCAGGAACCTCCAGTATGCGCCAGGGGCTGCGTTGCAGAGACATGTACAGAGGCCACACCCCTTTTACACCTCTCTGCAACGCAGCTCTGTGGCGCTTTCTGGACGTACCGGTTGGGCTAGTTGGCCCCCAGGGACCCTCAGGATTGAAGAGGATTTAATTCCCCATCTTAAAACGCGCCACGGGGCCTGTTTGCACACATGTCACCTGAAGCCCCGCCCCCTCCCTTCACCACTGTGCAAACGCGCCCCGTGGCGCGTTTTAAGTCGGGGGATTAACTCCCCTTGAATCCTGAGGGTCCCTGGGGTGCAACTAGCCCACCATATACCTCCAAAAAGCGCCATAGAGCTGCGTTGCAGAGAGGTGTAAAAAGGGCGTGGCCTCTGTACACCTCTCTGCAAGGCAGCTCCCTGGCGCATACTGGAGGTTCCTGGTGGGCTAGTTGGCCCCCAGGGACCCCCAGTATTCAAGGGGAATCGTTCCTCTCTGCAAACGCGCCAGGGGCGCGTTTGCAGAGTGGTGAAGGAAGGGGGCGGGGCCTGCGGGCCCGATCGTTTTTTTATTTTTTTTATTTTTTATTTTTTTTTGGGGAGGGGGGCCGCGTGGCCCCCCTCCTGGGCCACTACTTGCCCCGGGGACCCCATCCCCCGGGGCCTGGCCTCTCGTTGGGGACTGTGGGGGGGTCCCCAAACCCCCCACAGTCCCGCCGGCTCCCCACGTCCCTTGGGAGCCGGCATTGCTTACACATGGGGAGCAGCTGACATGCTGCTCCCCATGTGAAAGCATCGGCTTTGGATATTGGAAGAGAGAGCAGGTTTCCTGCTCTCTCTTCCAATATCCAAAGCAGTTTGCAATGACAGGACGGGAGCCGCGAGGCTCCCGTCCTGCCATAGCAAACTACAGTGTCCCGGGGTAGGCACCCCGGGACACTGCAGGAGCCGGCCCTGGGGGTGGTGGTCCCCAGGGCCATCAAGGGCTCCAGGAGGGGGCCGCGCGGCCCCCCTCCCATTCAGTGCACAGCCCCGGGGAGGTGGTGGTCCCCGGGCTCTGGGGGTCCAAAACGGACCCCCATTGTAATTTTTCTTAGTGCCCCGGGAGGTGGTGGTCCTCGGGCGTGTGGGGGCTGGAGCCCCCCACACAGGTTTTTAATTAAAAAAAGAAGCCCCGGGGAGGTGGTGGTCCCCGGGGCTGCGGGAGGGCTCAGAGCCCTCCCGCACCATTCTACATTAAAGCCCCGGGGGTGGTGGTCCCCGGGGCTTGGGGGCCCTTAGAGGCCCCCACACATAAAATTAACCCCCTCAGCATGCCCCCGGGACTTGACTCACCCGGGGGCCAATTAACATCGAAGCGCGGGAGACCGCGCTTCGATTTCTTTTTTTCGGCAGGGTTCGCGCTCCCTGAGCGCATCCTGCCGATTTTTTTTGCCCAGGGGGTCCTTGTGGGACCCCCTGAGCAGACCTAGGGGGTCAGGGTGTTTCTACCCTGCCCCCTTTGTGCGCTTTGCGCACTTGTTTCTGTCCCTCGGTTCTACCGAGGGACAAAATGGCTGCCAACACTTCCTGATTTGGAGTGTTGACAGCCAGCTGACAGCCAATTAACATGCAGCTGTGCTCGGGAGGATCCGCGGCCCTAGATATCACTATCTTTTTTACTTTTCATTTTCTCAGCAACTACTGAACGGATTTACACCATTTAACAAAAAGGGTTCTTTCTGAACCAAGAACTACCTCTTTGCCAAATTTGGTGTAATTCCGTTCAGCAGTTCGGGCTGTAGCCGTGTCTAAAGTTTCCTATGGAAAATTGCATGGGGAAAACGCGTTTTGGGACCCCCCTTTTTTCTCGGCCCCCGCTTGACGAATCCCCCCGAGACTTTCAGGGTAGGAGCGGACCGGAGCGCCCCACAAAGTTTGAAAATTTTGCGAAGATACGTCAACCGGCAAGAGAGTTATTTCAAATAGAATGTCGCGGATTTCCTATGGATAATAGGTTGTAACTATAACTATCTACTGGCGACCGCCAGTAGATAATATACACACACATATATATATATATACACACACACACACACACATATATACACACACATACATATATACACACATATATACACACACACACACACATACACACATATATACACACACATACATATATACACACATATATACACACACATACATATATACACACATATATACACACACATACATATATACACACATACATATACACACATACACAAACATATATACACACATATATATACACAAACATATATACACACACATACATAAACACACCATCATCATCATCAAATAACTTTATTCGGTTATTTGTTAAAAAAACATCAAAGTGTACAAAAAGTAAAAACATTCATCTATTTACAGTCTAAAAATATAAAAACGGGTACATTTCCAAATCACAAGTAGAAATCACAAGTAAAAAGAGAGCTATAGGAATAATCAGCCAAACATACATCAGAATACACAAAAAACAACTGTAGTACAGGCTTCCTACTGGGTGCCATACTGCTTGCAAATTCATTAAAAAGGAGGAAGCGTTCCTTCAGTACGCAATACATAAAATACATATACAACATAAGACAGTTAATATTGCAGTGCAAGCTATGATAAAAGCTTCTGTCGGATTATCCAGAAGGCAAATAAAAAGCGGCTAACAGCAAAAACAATCGGCCCAGAAACGTCCGCTTTTAGAATTCTATACGCAATCTGATGCTGCCTAGCTCCTAAGTTCAGGCAAATTGGTCTTATCCACCTCCTACGTATCTGTTGATATCTGGGACAAAAAAAACAAACATGTTCTTAAGTTTCTTTAACTTCAGTACAGGCAGGACAGGAATCTAATAAACCAACCGCCTCCTTTCCAGGAAATTTTAGGAGCAGATTGCTGTATCTGAATCTAACGTATAAACTTTTAGCAAGAGGGGGCGAGATTTGGTCCAGGAAGGGTTCGAATTGTGAGCATGATTTTATAGTTAAAAATTTAGATGTTAACTGACCACTAGTTAAATTATTAATATAATGATCTCCCACCACCTCCCAGTATCTGACTTTTAATCTCAGTAAATCACCTCTTGTAGCCCTATCTGGATGTTCCCACAGATCCAACATATTCATGGACTTGCACCAATCTGCGATATGTTTAAACCATGGTAGTTTTTTTGCACCACTAATCATCATAACCTCCCGTAGAGAGTTTCGATAATCAATAAGTTGGAGGGTTATCCATAGACGCAACCAGTAGATTAAGGGTTTCAGGGCAGCCAAATCACCAATTCTCTTCAACCCGAGATCGCAAAAAAGGGGAATTAGAGGAGTTGTGATAGGTACCGAAATGAGTGACCTAACAAAGATGTTTTCGCAAATCGTTAACTTATTAACAGTAGTATAGCCCCAGATCTCGGCTCCGTACAGGGCTCCGCTTTGGGCTTTTGCACGATAGATTTCCAATGCTGGGGATAGGGGTTGGGTGTAAGATTGTTTGTGGAATCTTAGTATAGATTTAGATCTTTGACATAGGGTTAGATAGCTCTTGTTTAACTGGTATTCCCAATTGAGTGACTCATTCAGACCTATGCCTAGGTAATCAAAGTTTTTTACCCGTTCGAGGGGTTCGCATGTAATCTTGATCTCCCGTAGGCCTCCCCGTACTTTCCCAAACACCATATATTTTGTCTTGGAGGTGTTAAGTTCCAATCTCCTGTCCCTGCAAAATTCTATCCAATAAGATTTGCAAACCCATAGGTGTTTTAGATATTAATAGGGAGTCGTCTGTGAAAATCAGGATAGGGACTTTCTCACCGTTCAAGGAGGGTGCATCATTCCTACAGCCCATTAAACGACTCGCCACATCATTAATGAACAGAAAAAACAACGTGGGGGCAAGAACACACCCCTGTCGCACCCCTTGCTGTATCGGTATCTTCTCTGAGTTCGCCATTTTTCCCCCATCTGACCTGGGCGTAATTATCCATGTGGAGTCTGGCTATCACTGTTACCAAATCCGCTGGAGCACCTAGGTCGAGCATGGTCTTCCATAACAAGTCACGCGGTACTAGATCAAACGCAGCTCGCAGATCCACAAATGCTACATAGAGCTTCTGTTTCCTGAGTAGCACATATTTCCATGTTAATAAAGTGAATCTGAAAGCTTGGTCGCACGTGCTTATTTTGGAACGAAAGCCCGCCTGGTATGTGGACAATATCATGTGATCGTCCATCCAGCCTTGAAGTTTATCTAAAACTTGGCTAGCAAAAATCTTTTGTAGATTGTCTATCAGGCTGATGGGTCTATAATTGGAGGGGATAGCGGCATCGCCCTTTTTGTAGATGGTAATTATCTCGGCTCCCCTCCAGGTTTCTGGAATATCCCCACCAGCCACTATGCAGTTAGACAAGAGATTTATGTACGGGGCCCATAGCATAGGTTCTGATTTGTACAAATCACCCGGTATCAAGTCAGGGCCAGGGGCTTTACCTGCCTTTAATCTACTGATCGCTGACAGGGTGTCTTCTAGGCTGAAAGCCAATGCTGTGTTGTTTGTATTCACCACAGGGGCAATAATTACTGGATTTTGTTCCGCCCTGGGAGTATTTAAGCTGCCCTGATCCTCTGTTCTGGAATATAGATTTGAAAAATGGTCCACCCAAGTCTCCGGCTGAATATGATAAGTAAGAGTGGAAACATTCTCCAAGCTCCCCTTTGAGACGATATGCCAAAAGAGGCGACTATCTCTACATTGAGCAGCTAGGACCAGATCTTGCCAATTTTTGTCAGCAAAGTCTCGCTTTGCTTTACTTAGCGCTGCTTTATAACTGTTGCGAGCCAAGATTACTTCGGCTCTAGAGCGCTCTCTAACTGCTAATTGCAGAACCTTCTTGGCTCTCTTGCATTCGTTATTGAACCACTTATTTTCCCCTATGCTGGCAGGCCTTCTACCAGAACTATTTTTGGTAAAAACAGTTTGTAAAACTTCAAAAAACTCGTGGTGCACCGATTCAATATGCATTAGTTCGGGGGGTTGCATACTTCCCACACTACTGCACAGGTCAGTTAAAAACAATACAAAAAACTTATATATTCTAATGTACAAGTCCTGATCAGCTAGGACTTTGGGCCAAGTAACTCTTCTGCGGTTATTAGTTACGGATTTGACTTGAGAAATTCCTATCCAGATCCGTGCCCCTCATTTTTTTTTTTTTCAAACATATTTTTTATTGACGTCATATAAAAAAAAAATGCAATGCCATACATCAAGAGCATTAAAACCTTTAGAGCAAAATGACGTATCAAGGCCTGTATAGGGCACTCATAGAATACAAAGGGAACAGTCAGAGCCGGGCCTTTCAAAGCATCTAAAAGTAGAGTACAATTTCCATCAGTCCGAAACTCCAAGTGACCCATATAGGTATTCAATACTGTCTGCCCGTCTTTCTTTTGCGACGAGTTTTTAACAGTCATCAAGTAAAATCCCAAAACAAAGAAAAAGGAAGACTAGAAGAAAAAAAGAAAAAGAAAAAAAAGAAGAGGAAAACCCACCCCAAACCCTCCCACAGAACATGGTGGCGGCAACGTTCAACATTAGAACCCCAGAGTTGTTCAGCTAATAGTGACATTAAAATTGGAAGAGATGCATACCCCTAATGGAGGGCGGGCAAACAGCCTGCGGCAGCCCCCTCATGAGGAAGGAGACCAGGGGGCCCCACTTGTATTCGAAGTTTTTGTAGTCATCGCGAAAGATGTCAGACATCCTCTCGAGACTTAATATTCGCCAGAGCCGAGAGTGCCACAGCGAGACCGCAGGTGCCTCCCTCTTCTTCCAGGCAGCCGCTATTGCAGTTTTCGCCGCACCAATGCAGGTCCACATGATGGCCTTGTCAGCTCTGGTTTGGTGTTCTAGAGCCGGGTCGCGGAGGCCCAGCAGGGTTTCTGCCATTGTGGTCGGTATAGGATAGCCTAAGATGTCTTTTATGTGGGCTAGGATCTCCTCCCAGAATGGACGAATAGTAGGGCAGTCCCACCAAATATGCTGAAAGTCCCCCCTCAAACCACAGCCTCTCCAACATAGATCGGACGTAGCTGGGAAGATACGTTTAAGTTTGGAGGGGTACAGGTACCAATCCATCATTGGGTGCGCTTCCCGTAATTCCATGGAGTGATTAAATTTCGTAATATCCGACCATAATCCTCCCCACTCTGTATCAGAAATAGAGCGCTGGAGGATGCCCTCCCACATGTGCATGTATCGAGGCCTTGAGGAGTGTATAGAGGTGAGTAAATATTTGTAGAGATATGAAATCACCCCTGTCATGGAGCTAGTATGTTGGACAAATTTCTCAAATTTTGTGAGGGGGCGCGTGGCTGCGTCGAGCACCTGTGGGGAAGTGGCCCAATGTTTTGAGCTGCAAGTAACGGAAATGTTCCGGCAGTTCCAGACCATAGTCTCGCCTACAATTCTCAAAAGTAAGAATGTCAGTGTTGTGGAACAGATGTGTTAGAGCCCTGCACCCCCCCTCCCTCCAAGCATCAAAGGGGCCTTCGTGGAGGGCCGGCGGAAAGTCGGGGTTAAAATGCAGAGGTGTGTAGGGGGATGGAAAAGAAGTCCACTGGCTATTGGTAGAGACGGTATCCCAGACCTTCAGAGTGGTGCGAGTGGGGGTACTAATATATGTGTTCTCCGGTCTGTGTTGCTTGGGCCGCCATATAAGGTCCCAAATGGACCGTCCCGCAACGGAACGATGCATATGTAACCAGTGTTTGTCCGATTCGTACTTGGACCATTCCGTTATCACTCGCAACTGTGCCGCCTTATAGTACAGGCCGAAATCGGGTAGTCCAACCCCCCCTCTAATCGTGGGCGTCGCAGAGTGGAATAGGAAAAGCGTGCCCGGCCTCCCTGCCAGATATATTTTAAAACTAATGACTTGACTGTTGGAAGAAAGTCCCTGTTGAGCTCTATAGGCAGGGCCTGAAATAGATATAGAAGTTGAGGAAGCACGGTCATTTTGACCGCGTGAACACGGCCAAGCCAAGAAACAAAAAGAGGCTTCCATCTGGCAAGGTCGGCCCGGAGTTTGCAGAGAGCTGGTGGGAAATTAGCTTGAAAAAGTCCGCCCACATGTGGTGTTAGATGTATTCCCAGATATTGTAGGGAACGAGATGCCCATCTCAGTGAAGTGCGTTGCCGCAGCTCCTCTACCTCGTGTTCTGGGAGGGTTAAATTGAGAATGTATGATTTCTCCATATTGACTTTAAATCCCGCTACCGCCTCAAAACGCACCAATTCAGACTGGAGTTTGGGGAGAGAGCAGATTGGGTCAGTGAGGGACAAGAGCACGTCGTCCGCAAATAGTGATATTTTATGGTTTTCCCCGCTAAAAGGAAGTCCCTTAATCTCAGGAGTGCTCCGAATGGCCATGGCTAGTGGCTCAATACTGAGGGCAAACAATAAGGGGGATAGCGGGCACCCCTGGCGTGTTCCTCTAGAGTGCGGGAAGGGCGCAGAAATCATCCCATTCACCTGTACCCTAGAGCAAGGCTGTGCGTAGTTAGCCCTCAGCATAGTCAGGAAGCCGTCGGAGAAGCCAAAATGAGCGAGTGTTTTAAACAGAAAGGGCCAGTCCACCCTATCGAAGGCCTTCTCGGCATCCAGACCCAGGAGAACTGCCGGTATTTTTCGCTTAGTGGCCTTCTCTATCAAGTGTATTATACGTCTAGTGTTATCATGGGTCTGGCGGCCTTTAATAAACCCGGACTGGTCCGGGTGAATCAGATGCGGCATGAGGACAGTCAGTCGGGCCACCAGGATGGCCGAGTAAAGTTTTGCATCGAGGTTTAACAAAGCTATGGGGCGATACGAGGAGCACAGTTGCGCGTCTTTCCCTGGCTTAGGGATTACCGAAATAAGTGCTTCGGTCATTGACAGAGGGGCCATGCCATCCGTAGCCATTTTGTTATAGAGGCATGTATGGTGGGGCACAATGTCCGGGGCATAAGTTTTATAGAAGTGGGCCGTAAGCCCGTCAGGCCCAGGAGCTTTATGTGTTTTAAGGGACTTTATGGTGGCGGACACTTCATCAGAGGTGATGGGAGCTGAGAGGCTGTCGTTCTGGTCTAGGGATACTCGAGGGAGGTGCAATGTTTGAAGGTATCTCTCCTGCACGTCTGCATCCCTGTGCTCGCCCTGATATAAAGTTTCGTAGAAAGACCTAAAAATGTCAGCCTTATCGGTATCCGTGTGGGTCACTACGCCTTCCTCGTTTAAAATTCCCCCAAGATATTCGCGCTCACGTTTCTCTTTTAACTGTCTAGCCAGATGCCTACCTATCTTGTTTCCCTGGGCGTAAGAAGTCTGGCGCAGTTTTAAAAGTGTAAATTCTGCTCTGTTATTATATATGGCGGTTAACTTTCCCCGTAGGGCTGTGAGAGCGTGCAAGGATAACCTGTTGGGTTTGGCTTTGTGTTGTTTTTCGGCTAATTCCAGTTCGGATTCTAAATCTATCCGTTCTTTGGCCCTCTGCTTATTCAGGGAGGAGTTAAGGGCTATGCAGGTCCCCCGAAATACCGCCTTAAAAGCGTCCCTATTATTAAAAACGGTTGTATCCTCTGCATTATTTAGCTTAAAAAAGTCGGTAATGGATTCACGTAGCGCAGTGCAGGACACTATCTCTAGTGAGGGAGGTCGGGAAATACCATTTGGTTGTGGAAGGTCTGATGCGGGACCAGGACAGACAAGTCGAAATTAAACTGTGGTCTGAGACGGAGAGCGGAAAAATCTTAGCCTCCCTCAAAGCCCCCTGGAGATTTTGGCTAATGAAGATATAATCAAGTCTCGAATAGGTGCGGTGTACGTGAGAATAGAAAGTGTAGTCTCGTGTCAGCGGGAAAAGGGTACGCCACGCGTCGATAAGGCCCATGTCTTGAAACTGTCGTTTAATGTCCGCTGAGAAGGAAGCGGAATCCGCTCTGTGCGTGTGGGTGCTATCTAAGTCCGTTTGCCATGTCAAGTTAAAATCACCTAATAATATGGTTTTCCCCTCTGCAAAGTCTTGAATTTTCTCTAATAACTTAACTAAGAAGGGTGTCTGCCCGGTGTTAGGGGCATATGCCGTGACAAATGTGCAAAGTACGCCCTGGAGAGAGCCCTTCACCATAACCATCCTCCCGTCTTTGTCTGTCTGCATGGCAGTAGGTTGGAATTTCGCAGAGCTGTGAAAAAGGAGGGCCACTCCCTGGTGTTTAGTCAGTGCGGAGGAACGATATATCAGTGGGTAGTGTTTATGGCGAAGCCGTGTGTCCTCTGCCCGGGCCAAATGCGTTTCCTGGAGAGCAACTACGTCCAGGTGGTGATCCGTAAGGTATTTCCAGACCTTCTGCCTTTTTTGGGGGGAATTAAGGCCTTTCACGTTCCAGGAGCCTATTGTAAGCACCATCAGGCCATGAATACCCCCCTCCTCCCTTCTCCCGGACCTACGACACTGGCATAGGGGCCAGGCTGATCTCGACCAATAATACATGTGTCTCCTAGAGGATGAATAATGAACAGATCTCCTACATGAAACTGGTGTGATAGGAACATAGTAGAAAAAAAAAGCCGCCACCAAACCTACCCCCCCCCCCCCCAACCCAAAGAATAAAAGAAACCCCAACATTACCAACAGGAATTGGCTACACATCGAGGAAAATGTCCCAACTGGAAGTCAGGTGTCCTCGGCGCGTGTGAGGGGGGGACAGTAGGACCGAGGTCCCCGTCCACGCCCGTTCCGAACGTTGCACATAACAGCAGTCCTCGAATGTCACCTTCAGAGGTTGCACAACCAGTGTGGACTACTCCAGCCCCGGGTCAGTTCGTAGGGAGCTGCTTGTCACCAGCGACCTCCAAGTCAGTGCTCGACAGATTATTCGAGCCGGGAAAGGGACTCCTTCGGATGAAGCGCAGCAGGTGGAGCAGGCCTCCCACTGAGGAGCCACAACAGGAGACCAGCGACGACCGGGGGGCACGTTGAGTCCTTTGCAGCACATCTGGTGTTTAACAGCTGGGGTGCGGATCAAATCGCTCCTCTTATCTTCATTGACCACCACCAGAATGTTCGAGGCCCACAGATCTCATGTGCCATCTGTTCCTGCCCTAACGTCTGGACGCCGGCTCGGTTAGTTGTAGGAAATTCTCATCTGCGGGAGCGCCGCGGGCCAGTGGACCATTGGTACGCCGAAGAGCCAGTTCTTGATGTGTCCTGCGACTTACTCTGGGAGGGTGCCACAGATTCGGGGGGGGGAGGCCTAGAAGATCCAACCCTTCTTGTAAGTCCGTTACGTGACGCTGTTTGTTATTGAGCTCAAAGGAAAGACCGAATGGGTACATCCATCTGTATCTGACATTGTCCTCTCTTAGTTTCGAGGTGATGGGCCTAAACGACTGCCTCCGGGCTAGCGTAGCCGGCGCCAGGTCCTGGAATATGGTGCAGGAATGACCTTGAAAGGAGACTGTGCCTTTCTTCCTGGCAGCTAATAGAACAGCTTCTTTTGTCGTATAGGAGTGGAATTTGGCAAGCACATCTCGCGGACGTTTCTTATCCCCGGTCGCTGCACTGCCAACCCGGTGCACTCGGTCGAGTTTGATCTTGGAGGATTGTGGGCTGAGAATGTCCGCGAAAAGGCCCTCCATGAAAGCCCCAAGGTCTGGCCCTTCCACCCCCTCCGCTAGGTCCCGGACTCGCAGGTTCTCCCTCCGTGCCCTATTTTCAAGGTCTTCAGCCTTTAACTGTGTCTGATGAAGGCGGTCTTGGAGGGAGCGGATATCGTCTTGCATAGTGGTGGTGCGTCCGTTCAGGTCTTGGGTTTGGGCTTCCAGATCAACCACTCTCGTGCCCACCGAATCCACGTCCTGTTGCAGGGAGGCAAGTCGACCAGTGAGGTCAGATCGTAGTTGATCGATCGAGGCTTTGAGATCTTGAGCGAGTTCACTCCGCAGTTCCGTCTTAAAGTCTCTGAGTGTGGCCAGGAGATCGTTTTTAGTGAGGGCCATGGCGTTGGGATCCTCGCTCCGCTAGCGAGTGCTTATCCGCTGGGGCGAAGAAGTCAGACACTCTATTCGTTACCTTACCCGTCCCCTTCTTCGGCGGCATATAGACAGGACCGGGAAAACCACGCCCAGCGGTCAGTATGAAACTCCCCCCGGTCGCCCCTACTCACGGGGATGTCGCCAGGCTAGGATCAGGCGAGAAGCACGCCCGCAGCAGCGTTGAGCCTTGTTATCCGTGGCCGCCAGTGGGAAGGGTTCCGGACTGTCGCAGTGACCCCCAGGCCACCGATGACCTCCCTCTTGGTCTCAGTACACTGAAGGGACCGCAGGTGAAGCAAGTCTCCCCGAGACTATGGCGTGGCAATATGCGTAATGGAGGATCGTCCCCTCCACTGGGCACTCCGAGGGCGCGCCGGCAGTCGACCCCACCGCTGGGCACCGCATCCCGCTCACCTCATGCGCATGGACAGCTCATATCTTCAGCATGGCCCCTGCCAGGCGGGCCCCAGCGGCGTCGTCTCCAGTAAGCTCTAATGGAACTCACCCACTCACTAAAATACGGGTCATGGAGTGATTCCGCGACTCTTTGCCAGGCTTATGTCGCGGGTCGTCACGGGGGCTAGACCACCCCCCCTGGAGCAAGGCTTCAGATCGGGCGCCGGGGTACAGCCCGCAGCGGCGTCCATGCGCGAGGACCGGATGCCATGTTAGGGTCAGGCGCGACTCGTGATACTGGCGGCAAATGTGGGGGGGTCGGGTGTCTCACAGCAAAGTCTCTTCCTTATGTGTGCCCAGACTGTAGGGGCCAGCCAGCGTTCAGCTTCACTTCCCTCTCCCGCCGAGCACTCACCACTCCGAACCAGCCGCCATGCGTCGCACTCTCGGAGGTCGCGCCGTCAATGCTTCTGCTGTGGCGTGGCTCTCCGTCCCCGATCTCCGGCCGGTGTGTTGCTAGAAGGTGCCCTCAGCGACCACAGGGTTCATACCAGCCCCGTGGGTGTCTCAACGGAGCCTCCGGATCACCCATCCCCCACGGGGTTGCGGCGCCATCTTAGAGCGCGCTGGGGGGATCGCTGCAGGGCTGCGCCACTAAGCCCGAACGTGCACTGGCAACGAGCGAAGCAGTTCCGATTGTGCCCCGCAGTGTCAGGCTGCCATCGGTGTGCTTCTCGACCGAGGAGCCACTGGATAACCGCCCAAACTTACTCAGGAACTGAGCGCGGACCGGGAGCCGAGACGATCTACGTCCGTCCGGCCATCTTGTCCGGCCACGCCCCGCCCCTCATTTTTAATGATAAAGAATTATGATCGCTGTCGGCCCTTTGTTCAATAATCATATCTTCTACTAACGACCACACTCTTACGTCAACAAAAATAAAATCAATAATACGTGTGTAGGCACCCCTTTTAAAAGTGGCCTGTCCTCCTAAATCAGATGCAGTTCTCCCATTACAAGCCCTCAGGCTCCTACCTGAGATTAAAGAAGCAATCTGCAAGGAGACATTTGATAGACGTTGGCCATATTCGCCAGCAACCTGATTAGGAATACCCCATAGCTCATCCTCTTCCTCGAGCAAAGTGCTCAGTAGGAAAGAGGGTTCGAATGCAGCGTTAAAATCCCCTGCAACTATAATTTTTGAGTTAGATTGATGTACTCCCACCAAATCATCTAGCAGTGAAAGTGCAGCAGATTCGCTGCTCTATGATTCTGACCTAGCATAAACATTAAACAAGGTCAAAATTAAACCGGTTCGGAAGACAAGCTGGATCCCCATAACATCTTGTGAATTAATTGATAATTGCTTATACTTGCAGGCTAAGGTGTTTATTACAAGAATTAGCTGCCCACCGCTGGCCCTACCCGTTGTTTTGGGCGGGTTAGCTTCCACACTATAAGTGGTATAGCCGTTTATATGCCCAGGTCTCTTGAAAGAGACCGATATCATTTTTCCCTATGTAGGAGAACCATTCTGGATCTAAAAGTTTAGAATGAATCCCCGCCAGGTTCCAGGATATTAATGTTAGACTGTTAGTTACTTCACTTTTAGCTATGGTTACAAAACCATGGGTATCTGCACTACATGGAAGATCATTATCACTGATTGAGTCAATCGGGCATGGTATACGATGATGTTGCAACGAGGGCGTAATCATAGCTGTACTATCGGTATTGTTAGTTAACACATCAGTATTTGCAGTCAAGTGCAGGTTACTTATGACTAGTTCAACAATATGACTACTACCCTGGGGCCCAAAGATTGATTCATTATCGATGCTCGAATGATCTATGATAAATGCATTGGAATCGGTGTTCCAATTATGCCTTAGCCCTGTGTAAAGGCTGCCAGTGATACATTTCTCAGGGAATTCCCTTACAATTATCCTGAGAGGACTAGGGATCAGGCGTCTCCTGAACTTCCAGACGATCATTAAATGTTGTTACAATCATGTTGTCCCTTATAATGCCTACATCCACGGCTGGTCCTCCATTTAATGAGGACAGTCAATCATTGTCATCTAAGGGGTTGAAAACGTCACAGTAATTATTCACAGAGATGGCATATCTATGCTGTCGCCGCCCCCCCCCCGGGTTCTCCCCTAGTGAAAACTGTGTAAGGCCGTGTGGTTTGTAAAAGTAACCAAGAGGTAGGATGCTAAGCCCCGTTTTCTCTATAAACCAGGTACCCGCCCTTTCTAGTATTGCTGGAACCAAATCTGGTGACCCAAATGATAGCACTACACAGTCACCTTCTAAAGATTTTTTTGATCTCCCTATCCAACTGACCCGTCTCACCATTTTAAACTCTGTGAAAAGGGGATTTGATAGACGTGTCCTTACGCTTATCTCGCGAAGTGATTTATTTTTCAGATTGGTCCAATGTTCCATTGCTCCATATGGCAGTGTAGGGGCATTAGCCAACACCATAGTGTAGGGTGTTGCTTCTGGGGGTAGATGTAATATATTAGCACCTGTCGTTTCTCTCACTGGCTTATTATGTTGTCCTTGGCTGCTTTGTAGCTGTGCTTCCTCCCTACGTGCATAATTAAGCCTATTAGGGGGTGGTGCTTTTTGAATATTCAACAGCCGATCTTGGATGGTACTTTGAGTATGTACTGTATCATTTGGTCTCCCCGTTGCTACCCTATTGCTGTTGAGTTGAGAAACCAATGGGGCAGCATGGGGTGCTAACACTAGGCCAGGATCGAGGGTGCTGGGCTGATCGTTTGGACAGCTATTGAGCCTATTAGGCTGGGTGATCTTAGTGCTACAATGACATGTATTAGCCTGGAGTGGCTGGGGAGGCCGAGTGCTCTTGTGGCTTTGCTGACTCTGCTGATTTGTATACACAATGCTTGCGAGCTTTTCTAATTTGTCTATGCTCGCTTCCAATCTGGATAGGTTTTTTATCAGCGGGTTCAATAAAGATGATACAACCTCACCCATTTTAGTCCAGAACTCCCCGCTGTCATTAATCTGCAGGGGAGGTAAAAATAATGGGGGAGATTCTTTAGCTGTAGTAACAGTGTCAATCACTAGACGATTTCCTTCCTCCTCACCTTCCCTTATTATGCCTCTGCGCCCTCTTTTTGATATAGGATATGGTTGCTTATTGGAACCCTGCCCTTTTCTTTTTTTGGACTGGGGCAAGGGACTACCCCCCTGGCTGATTTTGCTTTTTTGGCCTCTAGTAAATACTTTAGGTCTAGTGGCTGTATCGCATAGCTTTGGGGCGTCGTCTGGTGCTAGGACCTGATTGGGCAATACATTAATCAAGGGAGAACTGGGGGTCAGAGTTAGAGTGGTCTACGGGGTCAAACATTATAGGCTGTCTTGAAGGGGGTTGTGGTTCTAGTGACAGTCTACGCTCGGTAAGAGCGATTTCATGGATAAGGGCTGACTCTGCCCTTAAAAGAAAGGCATCCAAAGTCCCCACCACTCCTTGGCCTGTTAGTGATTTTCTTTTTGTTGATGGTTTCTGTGCCATTTTCCTCTGGCAAGATTTATTTGCACAACAATATAATGTAATGGCCTCGTACCTCAGTTCCCAGGTCTCAGTCCGTGGCCTAATAGTCAGAATGAAGGTCCGTAGATGTCCAATGCGCCAGATGAAAATGGCCTGTCCCAGCCCAGCCTCCACCGGCCGCAGACGGGCCCGCCCGCGCCTCTGTTTAAAGTGCCTCCAGGCGCTTCTCCCAGCTGGCGGTGGTGATGGCAGTGGGCGGCTCCTGCCGCAAAGGCACTTGGACTATGTAGTCCCCCAACACGCTGGTGAGCACAAACTGGTGACTGGTGGTGACTGCTGCTTAGCGGGACACACATACACACACATATACACACACACACATATATATACACACACACACACACATATAGACACACACATATACACACACGCACGACATACACGCACAGACATATACACGCACAGACATACACGCACAGACATATACACGCACAGACATATACACGCACAGACATATATACGCACAGACATATACACGCACAGACATATATACACACACACACACACACACACACACACACACACATATGGAAAATGTTACTTACCAGTATGCATCTGTTCTTGGCATGTAGAGCTGTAGATTCGTAAACTTGTGCATAGATCGCCATCTGGTGTTGGGCTCGGATGTTTGCACTTTGTTTTTGTCTTGGAAGAAGTTCTTTGTAGTCACGAGATCGGTGACTCCTCCTTGGGATCATAGTGCGCATGGGCATCGACTCCACCCACAGATTGTTTTTCGCCATAAAGGGCGATAGTGGAGTTTGTGAGAAACAGAAAAGGATGTCCATGTGTGATGTATCTAAGTAAGATAGTACTGGAACAGATAGAGGTACCCGGGGAGGCGGGTGGGCGTATACGAATCTACAGCTCTACATGCCAAGAACAGATGCATACTGGTAAGTAGCATTTTCCGTTCGAGGCATATGAGCTGTAGATCGTATACTTGTGGATAGACTATACAGCAGTTACCTCTTTAGCGGTAGCCACCTGCAACTTTTGCAGTGGTTTGAAAAAGTGTTCTTAATACAGCCTGGCCCACACTAGCTTGTTGTTTTGCTTGCACATCTACACAATAGTGTTTTGTGAAAGTGTGTGGTGTAGCCCAAGTCGCTGCTTTGCATGTGTCATCTTGAGGAATGTTTCCTAAGAATGCCATAGAAGCTCCTAGTTTGCGTGTAGAATTCGCTCTAGGGGAAATGGATAACGTACGCTTTGCTTTTTGATAGCATATCTGAATGCATTTAACGATCCACCTGGCAATTCCAGCTTTTGATATAGGGTTGCCTTTCTGTGGTGGTGAGAAAGATACAAAAAGTTTAGTTTTCCTAAAAGTTTTTGTCCTTTCAATGTAGTAAAGGATGGCTCTTTTGACGTCAAGTGTATGAAGAGCCCGTTCTGCCACTGAGTCTGGTTGAGAGAAAAAGACTGGCAGCTCAACAGACTGGTTAAGGTGGAAAGGAGAAACTACTTTTGGTAGGAATTTGGGGTTGTCCTAAGAACCACTTTATTGTGATGTATTTGCAAAAATGGTTCTTGTATGGTTAATGCCTGGAGTTCACCAACTCTCCTGAGAGATGTGATTGCTATAAGAAAAGCTACTTTCCATGTGAGAAATTGTAATTCACATTTATGCAAAGGTTCAAATGGGGGACCCATGAGCCTGGTAAGGACAATGTTGAGGGTCCACTGAGGAGAAGGTGGACCTCTGGGAGGAATTATTCTTTTAAGGCCTTCCATGAATGCTTTGATGGCAGGTACCCTAAAGAGTGACAAATGTTGTCTATTTTGTAGGTAAGCGGCTATGGCGGCAAGATGTAATCGTATAGATGTATATGCTAGATTACATTTTTGTAGATGCAAGAGGTAACAAATAATGTTTTGGATTGAGGCATCTAGTGGATTGATTGATTTATTATTGCAGTAAATAACGAACCTTTTCCAATTAGCTGCGTAGCACGCTCTAGTGGTAGGGCCTCTAGCTTCTTTAATGATATTCATGCAGTCTGGCGGGAGGTTGAGGTAACCAAACTAAGATTTCAGGAGCCAGATCGCTAGGCTCAGTTGAGCTGGATCTGGATACCTTATTTCTCCATGGTTCTGTGTAAGGAGCTTTGGAGAAAGGTGCAACTTTTGATGTGGAACTACTGAGAGTTCCAGCAGGGTTGTGAACCATGGTTGTCGTGCCCATGTGGGAGCAACTAGGATCATTGTGAGAGACTGTTTCAGCTTGCGTCCTAGTAGGGGAATGATTGGGAGAGGCGGAAAAGCGTACGCTAATCTGCCTGACCAGACAATCCATACCGCATTGCCTTTGGACAATGGGTGTGGGTACCTGGAGGCAAAGGTTGGGCATTTTGCGTTTAAATGTGTGGCGAACAGATCTATGTCTGGGTGGCCCCACATCTGAAAAAAGGGATGAAGAACTTGCGGATGAAGTTCCCATTTGTGGATCTGCTGTCTCTGACGAATGAGCAGATCCGCAATCTGATTGCGTTCTCCTAGAAGATGTTGTGCTAGAAGGTATATATTTTGAGGAATGGCCCATCTCCATATGCTTTGCGCTAGGCGTGAAAGCTGTAGAGTGTGTCCCCCCCTGTTTTTGTATATAATACATTGCTGTCATATTGTCCGTCTGGACGAGGACAGCTTTGCGTACGAGGTGTATTTGGAATGATTTTAGTGCAAGAAAGATTGCCAGTAACTCGAGGTGATTGATGTGGAGCAGTTTTTGCTGATGGGTCCACATACCCAGAATGGTGTGGTTTAGGAGATGAGCTCCCCAGCCGGTGAGCAATGCATCTGTTGTGAGCACTATCTGTGGAACGGGGTCTAGGAACGGCCGCCCTTTGGAAAGGTTTTGTGTGTTCCACCACTGCAGAGAGCGATGTGTGCGGTCGTTTACCAACACCAGATCTGTAAGCTGACCTTGAGCCTGGTTCCACTGACTTGCTAGACACTCCTGTAAGGGACGCATTTGGAGTCTTGCGTGAGGTACGATTAAAATGCAAGAGGCCATCATTCCCATTAGTTGCATAAACACTCGAGCTGGTAGTGAGTGTTGAGACTGAAACCTTGTAATGAGAGTTTGCATGGTTGCTATCCTGACTGGATTGGGATATGCAAGGGCTTTGGAGGTATCCATTGTGGCACCTAGATACTGGTGTGTGTGGGAGGGTTGAAGATGTGACTTGGTGAGGTTTATTGTGAATCCTAAGCGGTGCAGCAGCTGGATTGTTTGGTGTGTGTGTTGCACACAATCGCTGCGTGACTTGGCTTTTATAAGCCAGTCGTCGAGGTAAGGAAACACATGAATGTTTTGTCTTCGCAAGTGAGCTGCTACCACTGCGCGGCATTTTGTGAAGACCCTGGGTGCTGTAGTTACCCCGAAGGGGAGCACTTTGAATTGGTAGTGCTGACCGTCTACCACAAAACGTAGATATTTCCTGTGAGTAGGGTGAATAGGAATGTGGAAATAGGCGTCCTTGAGGTCTAAGGTGGCAAGGAAATCGCCTTGTTGGAGTAATGGGAGGACCTGTTAGAGAGTGACCATGTGAAAGTGGTCGCATTGTATGTATAGGTTTAACGGTCAGATCCAGTATTGGCCTGAGAGTACCGTCCTTTTTTGGGATGAGAAAGTAAAGGGAGTACACTCATGTGCCTTGATGGTGTATGGGAACTGGTTCTATTGCGTGTTTTTGCAAGAGAGAACCTCTTGTTTGAGAAGCGTGAGATGTTCTGTGGACATGTGACGCTGTCTGGGTGGTATGTGGCAGGCAGTAACCATACTGGATAATTTGTCTCACCCACCTGTCTGTGGTGATGGAATTCCAGGCAGGTAGGAACTGTGATAGTCTTCCCCCGACTGGAGTGGAATGTTCGGGAGGAAGTGGTGGGAAGTCACTGCTTTGTGGTAGGGGAGGAGCGGGTGTTATTACCACGCCCTCTTCCTTTGGTGTTATTGCCTCTGTATCCCCCTCTAAAATATCCTCTATTAGAGGAAGTTTGAGTGGGGCTTTTGTATGACGAAGAGTTGTCTGTACCAATAGTTTTGGAGGCGCCCCAATAAAAGGAGCGACGAAAGGAGCCTCTAGCTGTTGGTAACTGTAGGGCCCCCAAAGATTTAGCTGTCTCAGTGTCCTTCTTCATCTTTTCTAAAGATGTGTCTACAGTAGGCCCAAATAGGTGTTCTTGATCAAAGGGCCGATTAAGAATTTGAGACTGCACCTCCTGTTTAAAACCAGATATGCGGAGCCATGCGTGCCTGCGCAGTAAAATACTTGTGTTAACGGCACGAGATGCTGTGTCCGCTGCATCAAGAGCACATTTAATTGAGGTGTTGGTAATAAGCTTTCCCTCTTGTATGAGGTCGTTAGCTTTTGTCTTATATTGCTCTGGAAGATGTTGCATTAATGTCTCCAGTTCATCGTAATGCGCCCTGTCATACCTGGCCAGTAAAGCTTGGGCGTTAGCAATGCGCCAGTAATTTGCTGCCTGTGACGCAACTCGTTTACCAGATGCGTCTAGTAATTTTGATTCTTTATCTGGCGGAGGGGCATCACCTGTTTGGGAGTTTGCCCGTTTACGGGCATTTGTAACTACTAAAGAATCTAGAGGGAGCTGCCCCTTGATATAATATTTTTTGCTTTATATTTTTTTGATCAACCCTGGGGTTGAGAACTCTAGTCCTGACAGGGTCTTTAAATACATCAGGGGCATGTTTAATCATACCCTTGAGCATCGGTAAAGTATTTGTTGCCCTTTGAGTTTGTGTGAAGGTCTCTAGCAAAAAAATCTTCGTCCGAAGGGGGTGAGTGTAGTTGTACCCCATGGTATTTGGCTGCTCTGTCTATGAGTTGTGCAAAGCCTATGTTATCATCTGGAGGGGATGGCTTAGATGGGTAGGAGTCTGGCTCAGGTATATCTGGGGCCTCATCATAATACACCCAGGGATCAGGTGGAATACTGTGGATGTCATCATCGTCGTCATCCCCTTGTGGGTGGTCCCCCCCCATCCCCATCGCCCAAGTCATCCTCATCATCCTGTGGTGGAGATGAAGAAGGAGGTAGTGAAGAGTGTGCTGGAGAAAGTGGCACAGTTGGAAGAGGGGGAGTGTTGTATTCCTCTTAGGGTGTCCGTATATAGGTTTTCCTGTATCATGTCCTTATATAGGCACAATTCGCCCTGCCCTTATATAGGCATAAAATCCCAGTCCTTATTTAGGCATTAAACCGTGCACTCCAAATACAGGCATGGTCTCCGACATCCGTCCACCCTAACGTCACACCGAGTTCTTGAAGGACAGACCCTTAGGCTTTGGGAGTTTCCCTAGCACAGGACTATTGATTTCTTCAAGGACTCATCTATTATGCATGAACTGTTATACCTTAGGGGTTCATTCATGACGTCTTCCGCTGTCCGATTCACGTCAATGCTAACATTCTGAGGTACCTCTCAGGTATAAATATACCTTCCCTAGCCCCTGTAAATCAGGAGACCTCGACTTCAGAGGAGCCCGTTTCCCGGCCTGACGCACTAAGACGACGCTGTCATCCCTGCACGCAGAGAGGCCAGCTTCCAGTGTTCTGACTTCCCTCGCGGGGTGTTGGAGTTCGAGTCTGGCAAGAGATTCCTACCTCTCTCATTCTTAAGGTATGGAGCTGACTAGAACCTAGAGGGACTCTTGGCATACTAGACTTAACATACTCTTAGTATACCATAGTAAGGAATACTTCACCTACTTCATACCTCTCCCTACACCTAGGTTAGGTTAGGTACATTGGGGTAGAACTAGCTCAGAAACGCATCGTATGAGTACTCGCATTTTTAGTCTATGTTATTTATGTAAATGAATATCTACTAAAAGATCATGCTAGCGCAGTATTATTTATTTCTACTGCTTACGCTGTACATTATTTATCTTGCATACGGTCTTGAGATCGTAACCACACACATTACTTACACGAGAAACAAGACTGTTCAATAAATCTTTTATTGAAACGTCCGTCTATTCTTTCTGTGTAACTTTGAGGAAAACTAAGTATGCACGAGTGAGCTGAGTGAAACGGTTATCTATTGTTTCCACGACTCTGGGACATGTTCTGATTCTAAAGGGAAACAAAGGGGTCATGTTTTGCGGCTGCCAGAAACTATTCCCTTCTTGTTTGTCAACGAGTTTCTAGTGGCCTCTGAGCTAGATGGCACAAGTAATTAAGTTTAATATACTCGATAGGGACATACCGACCTCAGTCCTATGTCAAGCCTATAGGGTATATTATTCCAATGCGCAGAGCCTATTAGGGAAATAGGAGCTACAATACATGGCGCCCAACGTTTGGTAAGGCGGTAATTTAACGCTAGATACTAAGTAACTCAGCTGTGCTTTTTCTCTCAGAGACCCCTACCCATATACTCCAAAAGACGTCTGTAATGGGCAGGGTTAAGTAGCCACCACGGCTACATAGGGAAACACCTTATATATTAGCGGTTTGGTTTGCTCAACGTTGAAGGATACAGTGTTCCAAAATATTATGCACCTTATCTTTGTTTCCTTGAAACTTGTTCTACATTTTTCAAAAAACAAATGTCCATACACGGGGACGATGCCACCGGAAACGGTGGAGCTGCGGCTGATCCAGCCCTAGCAACAGCTTTTAACATTACAGGTTTAATTGAAACCGAGGAGGGTGTTATAAACATCCCTCCAAACTTAAGAAGAGCCATCACTCAAACTCATAAAACACGGCCTACCACCAAGAGGCGGTAGAGCAGTTTTCGTGATAGAGGCACACGAATACTTTCAGACAGAGGTATTCTATTCATGGGTAATATTTCCTGAATCCAATCCAGTAACATGTTTCACTTCTACAAAGAAGATGATCCACCAGAGGAATATATTCCTTTCGAAGTTATTGAAATTCCACTAACATACCAGGAGCATTAGCTCTGGTTTAAAGGCGCACAGAAACATTACCAGGCTCGGTCCACTAGGTAGACCAGGAGCAACATGGCCGATTCTAGCCGGCTGCACACCTCATCCTGAACTGGATATAATGTCAGATGAGGAATTACTTACTCAAATCACAGAGTTAATAAAAATCTACAGACAATTGGTCCAATATGTTATGCGGACTTTCAAAGTCCAACCACCATTAACCATTCCAAATCAAACCCCTCAACAGGGGAGTACACTAAAAATTACACCACAGACTCTATACGCAGTCATGGGTAAAATGCCCACAAAACGTGAGCAAATTCCATTCTGGATAGCTCAAAAAATTACTCAAATCGAAACAGTATTTCCAAATACTAGCCCGTATGAGAAACACAGAATCCTAACAATCAGTTTACCGATGGGGATCACACCACAACTGGAAGACTGCACCACTTGGGGCTCAGTCTTTGCTGCCATCTATACTAAAACACATGGTATTACGTCAATTGCGGTAATACCAGATGTCCTGAAACAAATTCAAAACGAATACGGGGCAGAGCCTGCTCTAAATTTAGGTATGAAATTACTGAAGAATTTCGACCAGGTCTCAACAATAATATCTAATATTAAAGGGGAGGCAGCAGCAGTGTCGATCCGCCAACGATTAAGGGAATTCGATGTTACAGAACATCAAACTGAGCTACCCAGAATAATTGAACAATCTTATGCAGAATTAGGCAGAGATAGTTTGGGTGGAAGACCAGTGAAGCCGAAACTATCTGAAAGTCCTGAGAAGGACTCTATTAAACAAACTCCTACATCTTCTAAAAAGAAGTGGGAGACTAATAAACAACATTCAACCGAGAAACGTTCTCAATCCCGAGGTAGGTCTCCTCAAAAGGAGCCCTCTGAAAGGAGGTATAACCTCAAGAATAGGGATAATTTGAGAAAGCCTGACAGGTATCAAGATACTGATACACGTTCCTCTCGTCCCTTTCAGATCTCGTCACAGACTTCGGAAAGAAGAGGACGATCAGAAAATAGAGAAGAACGCGTGAAATCCAAGGAAGAAAAACACGCTACAAAAAATAAAACAAAACCTCAATTCTCCAAAAAGAAAGTAGCAGGTCTGACGATCAGACATGCCGAGAATACTGAGAACAACTCAAGAACGGAGAATGGGCTCAGACAAAGCTGGACAGTGCAGTAAAAGTCACAATAGCTCGCCAGAACCTGAAGGAACTTCTGGAGATAGTGGACTTGAATGAGTACATTACAGTCGAGACTGTAGACACCAAGGTTAGTACTCCACAAAAGTTATATGAAATAACACTCCGGATGGAGGGAGACATACCTAGACAGGTGAAAGCACTTTTTTGGGAAAAACTTTCAAGGGGCTATGACATACTTCTAGCAGAAAAAGACTGGCCACCACAATTTGTCAGGGAGTGCCCACATGGCGAGGACATTATTATGCCTGCCTTCTCCAACCATATTCCAATTCACCTAAAATATACATATGCCAGGAAATGGCAGTAGCCCAGGCCCCAGCATTATATAAAAATCATGTAGGATGGGATGAGGACTCACCTCACCATAAAATACATCTGAAACATGAACCAACTGCACAAAGGCAGTACCCAATAAAGCAAGAAGCTAAAAAACAGGTCAGGGAGATCTTAGATCAACTTGAATACCAAGGGGTGATTGAAACATGCACCTCCTCAATGAACAATCCTCTGTTTCCTGTCTCCAAACCAGACAACACCCATGGTCTAGTTTTGGATTACAGACACTTAAACACTTGTTCTAAAACATTTGCAGTGCAAAATGCACATAGCACAGCATTAATGAATAATATTGTGCGTAAAAAATATAAAACCACATTAGACATCTCGAATGGTTTCTTTTGTCAAAACATAGCACCTGAAAGCAGGTACTTAACAGCATTCTCCATAATGGGGACCCAGTGTCAATTTTGTCGACTCCCACAAGGGTTCAAGAACAGCCCGGGGTTATCCTCAGCGAGGGTAACGGAGTTACTACAAATTTATGACAATGAGGCATTGTCCTATGTCGACGACATCTATCTGACAGACGATGACCTGGACAAACACTTGAACAGGGTGAGCACCATTATACTGGGCTTCGCCTCTGAGGGCTACAAGTTCAACTTTTAAAAAAGTCCCGAATTGCCCATCTCAATGTCCTATTTCTAGAATATGAGCTTTCAAGTGAAGGCAAGAGCTTGGCAGCTAACTTTCTAGAGAAATGTGCGCTGCTCCAACCTCCAAAAACGCAAAAAAACTTACAATCCATCCTGGGTTTCCTAAATTTTGGAAGAACATACATTCTAAATTACGCAGAAAGCGTTAAACCTCTATACGCATTAATCAAACCTGATTTTTCAATCAAAAATTGGACACATGAACACACAGAAATCTTGCGTTCACTCCAGGCTAACATGTTAGCAACAAATAACTTACAAACACGCGTAAGTCAACGCAACCTGGTGATCCGAATAATTTCGGGTCAATGCGGATTCACCTACTTAACATTTAATGAGGGTGAAAAAATACCAATCGCATACAAATCTCATTGGTACACACAAGCGGAAATGCGCTTCACTTCAACTGAAAAAATTCTGACAGCAGTTCAAACCGCTGTAGCAAAAGAAAGATCCTTAGCCCAAGGGAAACGCTTTATTGTCGTAACCCCAGTACCAGCTTTAGAAGCGGTCACAAAAGCAAGCATTCCAAATGCTAAAGCATTACATCCAAAATGGATACAATGGGTTAATTCTCTTGCTGCAACAGATGTTGAATATGTTTTTGATCCCGATTTAAAAAAACACAAGCGTTCCTGCAATATGAACAAGAATGTCCTCTGCCCACTGAAATCATGCCTCTCAATCAGTACGAATTCATAATTTACACTGACGGATTCGCACAACCCGCAACAGGGAGTAAGCAAGCTTACAGTGCAGCGTGTGCAATCGTTAAAGGTCGCATGCGAGATGGCATCTTCAGACCTATGGTCCCAAAAACTCAATCTCTAGGGGATTGTACAGCTCAGCGAGCTGAACTACAAGCATTCAAACTGGCACTTGAAAGTACAGATAGAGAATTCCCCACGCTAATAGTGTGCGATTCCTTTTACTGTGTTCAGTCGTATAATGAATATATACAAAACTGGCTTGAAAATGGATTCAAAGATGCGAAAGGTGGCACAATAAAGCATAAAATGCTTTGGGAACAAGTAGTTCAGTTGAAAAACGAACTACCAAAGGCTCACGTGATCCACACACAGTCATCAACGTGATGGCGTTCACGTTGCAGGGAATTCATTGGCTGACGAAGCCGCAAAGGGGGCTGTTTAGACGGCTTCCGTAGCTGCGATCACTCGTTGAAAAACGAAAATAGACAGTGAGATAATGTTGGCTGTCAATGCTACAAGCAAAGGCAGTGGTGCAGCGTTACCAAAAAAGTTTCCACTCAAGTACTCTTATGTAATTGATGCGAACAATGTTCCTTTTGCTCGAATCCCTGGAGTGGGGGATAGGGCAATTCCAAACAAGGAACGTAGATTAGGACTAATCCTAGCAGCACACGAAGGGATAGCTTCTGCCCATGCAGGTGTTTCTGCAACAGTATCTTTACTCAAGCAAAGATATTGGTGGCCTGGCATTAGAAAACAAACAAAGAACTATGTTTTAGAATGTGATATATGCCAACAGATGAAAGTCTCCACAGTGAAACGCCCTGCACAGACACCCCTGTTAATTTCAGACAAACCATTAGCTTGTGTTTACCTGGACCACTGCGGTCCCTTGCAAAGGGACGGTAACTATAAATATATCATGGTTGCAGTGGATTCATGCTCAAGGTTCCTATGGATATGGCCTCAGCGCTCGGCTGACGCTTGAACTGTTATAAAAGATTTGCGAGTCTTTATCGGCACATACGCAATAGGCAAGCTACATTCTGACCAGGGCCCTGCGTTTAGCTCTCGGGCTTACAAAGAAGCCATGGCCAGTCTGGGTGTTGCATTGCGGTACTCCTCTCCATTCCATCCTGAGGGAAATTCGGTTGTGGAAAGGAAAAACCGGGACATAAAGCAGTCTATAACAGCTAGGGCATTAGGTTCGGGTGATGGGTGGGTCAAACATCTTTATGGGGTCCAACGCTCATTGAATAACCTGCCAAGAAGTTCTATAGGGGGGGTCACGCCATATGAGGTCCTATTTGGGACAAGAATGTGGGTACCAGACCTCGATTACGTAGGCACAGTGGTGGAAAATAAACAGTTTGATATCAAAGATCGTTTGGCTGTTTTACAGGAACTCCATGAACTAAGATCGAAACAAAGCAACGTATTCCTGCAGCCAACCACCACTGGGGAAAAACCGGCGGTCCCAGCAAGGCCTGTCTGGATTCCAAAAGTTGGGGATCTAGTCAGAGAAAAGATTGTGGAAAAGAAGGAATTTGGACCTTCTTACAGACAACCAGTACCTGTCCTAGCAGTTCAAGGAACAAGAACAGTACTTCTGCCGCTCCTTGCTGGAAGAAAGGAGAAAAGATTTGTGTCCATCGACCTCATCAAACCACAGTATGTGGCCAATACTAAATAGTAGGCCTCGTGGACTCCGACCTAGTAGCAGACGCACTCCTCTCGCTACAATCCAAGAGGTTCAGACTGAAAGACTGATAACATTCGAGAATTCAGCAGCAACAGATGAAGGACTATGCAACAATGCGATGGAACTCGTCCCTCTTGAAAATCAAGTAACAGTTCGTCCAAATACACCTGTCTACACCAATGTAGCAAGTGATCGACTGGTTCCAGCGATTTCTACGAATCCTGATGCAATTCCAACAATTGACAGAACTGCTTCTGGCTATTTCATTAACTTGGATACGTTCTCAGAAGATCCGAGTGAACCTGAAACGACGCCAGCATCATCAAAATTCAAGCAGCAAGTACAAGACTTTCTTCACTTTCTGAAAAAAACGTATCTGGTTTCACCATGGATTGAACTCTGGATTATTTCTGGAATATTTGTTTTCCTGTTTTGGCTAGCTTTGGTTATGACTATGAGCGTGCTTATAAATGGCAGATACATCCATGTGAACACTGAAAGAAAAGATGTGAACTTACTTTTGAAACCTCCTAAATCTTCCCATCGAGAAGCAAGAGACTTGTCAACAGTGAACATCACAGCCGTTCCTATACAGGATGGTATAGTGTGGGACAAAACAGATTTTGATATTTTTGGGCCAGACGGAACAATTGAACATTCCACATTTGTTTAAAATTTCACTAAGTGATCTCATTTCGTCCAGTACCTATTCTGATGATTGGGACTTGGAGACTGTTAACGACATAATGTTTGACCTAGAAAAATCTGCTGCATTTTCTAAAAGTGAATATTTAGAGGGTTCATCAGACTATGAACAGCTGTATTGCTATAACCACTATGGTCATCATTATTTGCATAAATCTGCATACCCTAGAAATGTGTTTATGTTTAACCAATGGGAGCATTGTCCTACACCACCAAAAGGTAGTTCAAAAACATTTGTTAATAAGTTTCCATATTTTTCAGGTTACAATACATCTGATCCAGAAACAAAACAGGACTGAAAATTATTTATTCTGCAGCATTTATTGCCCAACTGTCTAGACAGGGTTGTGTCTTTTGGAAAGACAATATACACAAAAACTGTCTGGGGTACTAAAGATTGGCAAGTGCAGGGGATAGAAGCTTTATTTAGAGCCTGTATCATCCCTGAACAAATGTTTTTGAATGAAACTGTCCAACAAACATCTTGTCTTGTACTAGCCACGATCAAAGAGATGAAAACACCTTCTGTACCAACACCTGCAAGTGATAATAATACACAGGCAGCGGTTACAGTTGACAAAATACTACAACTCAACAGATCTAATCCTGATTGGAGAAAATGGTTGATCTGGCCCACAGACACGAACAACTGTCAGGAAAGATTCCTGAATAAAAAGCAGGGCTTTACTATTCATAGTCCAGACCCAAGATACGTCCAAAGACAGCATCCGGGGTAGTAACAACATACAGTGTAGGTAAATTATGCCTCGATTGGCTGCAGAAATCTACACTACAGGATGTGAGACAACACTTATCCTTACTTAAAGAAGACGCAGACCGTAGGGAATTCTTGCTTGGACCAAGAAAACCGCGTCAAAAACGTTTCATATATGCCGGCATCTATGCTGCTTATAATAAAGCATGGAAAGTGTCACAGATGGAGGCCGCAGAACGAATACGTGAACTTGATATTATTAATTTAGAGAAAACACTCACTGAGGTCGACAATGGGTTGACAACTTTGTCCTCCAGAATATATTCATTGGACAACATTGTATCCTCTGCTATCGACATACTAGAACAAGATTTGGCGATGTTACAGCAAGGCCAGTATCAATTACGTTCTATTGTGTTATTAAGCTGGACGCTGCAATCCTTGCGCGCAGGCTATTTGCCTTGGCGTTTTATCAACACGTCAGCTCTGTTTGCAAAATACAATCTAACTGATAAACAGATCGAACTGGCACAAAGGGGAGCAAAGTATACAGTGCTAAGCATTGAGAAATTGGACAAATTACCATTCACAGTGGCAGAAAAACCAGCTACAGAATGGCTCATTCATGGCAAAATCACACTACCTGTGACTACTTTTCAGTTTCAGTATTGCCTCAAACAGATGCAAGCAGGCAAATATGAAAGGTTGGGTAAGGAATACATTAAGACATCTTGGAATTTACCGTATACCGTATGTTGGAGTGGGGATCGTGAAGTTTTTGAGCGGTATACACTGTAAAAGTGCACTGAGCGGTTCACTTATATGTAAGGACATTACTTTACATGGGGCTTGCAATGGTTCTGTGGCAAATTTGTCTTGCCACCAGCAGGGTACACCAGCTGCTGTGATTAATCCAACGTTTGGACAACTTTCTAATGGGAGTTACCTCATGTTGAATGATCAGAGTTGCTGTGGCATGTTGCCAGGCATCCCATATCTAGTAACGGTCAACTCCAGGGTCACTTGCTGTATGCAAGTATTGTTTGCCCCAATAGACACAGTCAGGGAGTCACCTTTGTGGCCTTCGCTGAACGTCTCTTTTATAAGATTTGATACTTTAAGCAGAATGAAAGCCATGCTTTTACAACAAACAGTGCCTTTGACCTCGGCCAAAGAAACCTATGATCTACAAGTAGCAAGGACTTCGGCTGAGATACAGACTTTAATACGTACAAACTGCCCTATACATTTCGTGGAAATGATAGGACGTATCTTTAACATGTCTGATACAAGCGGAATTGTACATCTAGTTAAGAGCATCTGTTCCGGTCTGTTAGCACCTTTCCAGGCAATACTCGGAATCATCCCGAACTTTGCACATTCGGTGTTTGGTGGCATACCATTAATTCTAGCACTTGTTGCCGGAATTCTATTTCTCTTCCTGCTATTACGCTATGGCCAGCCAATTCGCCGACATCACTCCGAGCGAAATGGAGAAAGCTCTCCTTGAACGAAAGTGCCGTGAGCGAATAGTACAACTTTTGGGCATGACTCGTCTACGGGACCTTAATACCACATGGTTCCTGTCGTTCAGACAAATCTGGCAAGATTGCATCTTACCCGTTCTACGATGCCTGCTATGCGGTGAAGAATGCATGTTAGACACCTGTCTAACATTTCCATCAGGAACGCCAACGGATATAGATACTCTGCTGGACCCGATAACGGCCCATGCTCTGTGTTGTCCCCAGAGGCTACCAATCCTGATGACGGCATTCATTGAGATCTCACAGACGCTTCCAGCTGCTGCTGAGGTACGAGATGGATCTACAGGCACACAGGTAACAACGGACGCGAACATTGCTGCGGCATCCTATGCTGAAAGCGATGCTTCACATCTATGTGCAATTAATCTACTACACGAGGTGTTCCGAATGTCACCAACTACAGTGGACGATATTTTGTCTACAGAAATAGATGATCTCAGACCCGTACACTGACTCGGATTCAACCCACAGTGTACCAGAGAAGCAGTAAAATTTGGACTTCATAATTCAAAAACTTGGAACTCTTCCCAAATTGAACTTTTTCCATTTTTCGAACTAAACGGCAATTCAGTCTGCTTGAAGTAGAACTATTCTTATACTACGGACTTAGCGGCACTTCCCCAGACACTGTCATCTTATTTGTCTAAAAAGTTCATTATTCCACATGACATGAAATGCTTTTGATTTTGAACAACTTATCGATAATTTTCTGTCAAATGTAAATTTACTGCTTATTTCATTCAAATTGCATTTAATTTCCAAATATATGCCTGAAATGAAAAGCAATGCTTAAATGTACAGTACCTTTTGCATTCTATTTAAAAAAAAAAAAAAATGCTTTTTAATGCTTTTAACAAATATTTTTAGCAATATGCGGTACTCCATTTAATGTTTAGCATTTTAAATGTTTAGCATTTTATTATTATCGTACACACGAAAGTGGAGTGGGTGTTGTATTCCTCTTAGGGTGTCCGTATATAGGTTTTCCTGTATCATGTCCTTATATAGGCACAATTCGCCCTGCCCTTATATAGGCATAAAATCCCAGTCCTTATTTAGGCATTAAATCGTGCACTCCAAATACAGGCATGGTCTCCGACATCCGTCCACCCTAACGTCACAACGAGTTCTTAAAGGACAGACCCTTAGGCTTTGGGAGATTCCCTAGCACAGGACTATTGATTTCTTCAAGGACTCATCTATTAGGCATGAACCGTTCTACCTTAGGGGTTCATTCATGACGTCTTCCGCTGTCCGATTCACGTCAACGCTAACATTCTGAGGTACCTCTCAGGTATAAATATACCTTCCCTAGCCCCTGTAAATCAGAGGAGACCTCGACTTCAGAGGAGCCCGTTTCCCGGCCTGACGCACTGAGAAGACGCTGTCATCCCTGCACGCAGAGAGTCCAGCTTCCAGTGATCTGACTTCCCTCGCGGGGTGTTGGAGTTCGAGTCTGGCAAGAGATTCCTACCTCTCTCATTCTTAAGGTATGGAGCCGACTAGAACCTAGAGGGACTCTTGGCATACTAGGCATACTAGGCTTAACATACTCTTAGCATACCATAGTAAGGAATACTTCACCTACTTCATACCTCTCCCTATACCTAGGTTAGGTATATTGGGGTAGAACTAGCTCAGAAACGCATCGTATGAGTACTCGCATTTTTAGTCTATGTTATTTATGTAAATGAATATCTACTAAAAGATCATGCTAGTGCAGTATTATTTATTTCTACTGCTTACGCTGTACATTATTTATCTTGCATACTGTCTTGTGAACGTAACCGCACACATTACTTACACGAGAAACAAGACTGTTCAATAAATCTTTTATTGAAACGCCCGTCTATTCTTTCTGTGTAACTTTGAGGAAAACGAAGTATGCACGAGTGAGCTGAGTGAAACGGTTATCTATTGTTTCCACGACTTTGGGACACGTTCTGATTCTAAAGGGAAACAAAGAGGTCATGTTTTGCGGCTGCCAGAAACTACTCCCTTCTTGTTTGTCAAGGAGTTTCTAGTGGCCTCTGAGCTAGCTGGCACAAGTAATTAAGTTTAATATACTCGATAGGGACATACCGACCTCAGTCCTATGTCAAGCCTATAGGGTATATTATTCCAATGCGCAGAGCCTATTAGGGAAATAGGAGCTACACTACAGGAGAGGAGGGTCTAAGAGGTGAAATTGCCATGTCCTTTCTTTTTAAGGGTAACTCAAGTGCTTCTGAGGTGTTCAATTTCCTTTTCCTAGGTGGCAATGCTGTCAGATGACCTGTAACAGGGTGAATTTGTAGAGTTTTTTGCTTCGGACCCGGTGGAACTGGATCAAAGTTCTTCAGGGCCTTTGTCTTTTTTCGGCACCGAGGACTTTGGTTCCGAATGGTGCTTTGATTTAGTCTCTGTAGCTTTAGGAGGGGTCTTGGTCTCCTTATGCTTCGGTGGAGTTTGAGTCCGAAATCATCTTTGGTTCCGAAGTTTTCTTCAGGTCCGAGGGCTTATTTTTGGCGTGTGTCTCGGTGCCGAAGGGCTGGGCGTCGAAGCCGCCTTCGGTGCCGATGGAACAGGGCGTGGCACTGTGTCTGTTTTGGATGTTTGTTTCGGTGCCGGGGATTGTTTGTCGGTACCGATACGCGGCTGGTTTGGTTCTGAGCCACCGGAAGGCTTTACTTTGGGCTTCGGAGCCGGGTCCGAGGGCTGGGCGTCGGAAGCATTGTCCCGGTGTGAACCTGAGCCCGAAGGTGAAGGTGTTACCAGAGCCTTAGTTTGAGTCTTAGTTGGGGTAGGGGCGTCGAGGTCAGTACTCCCGGTCTGTTGCCCTGGAGTAATGGGTTGATCCTCGGCGTCTTCTTCGGAGACGCTGATGTCCTCATCTTCCGGTTGCTGTTGTTGTGGAGCCTCGGGACCTGCATCGAAGATGTCGTCCGGTGCCGAAGCCGTTGGTCGAGACATTACGTGACGTCGAGCCCGGCGATCACGTATAGTCTTTTTGGATCTGAAGGAAGCACAGGCCGGGCAGTCTTTGTCCTCGTGCTTTGGAGAGAGGCAAAGGTTACAGACCTCGTGGAGGTCAGTGTGTGGGAATTTGGCACCACACAGGGGGCATTTTTTAAATGGAATTCTTTCCATTGACTGCAATCCTGGTGGCGCCGATGGGCCCAACAGCCCGCGTCGACGATCGGAATCGAAGTTGTGGTGAATACTTTGGATGCGCGTGGAAAGGTAACGCGATCAAAGCAATACCGTAGAGCGGTGAGGGATTGCGCGTCGAAGGGGGATCGAGTAAGACACTGACCCGGAGCGCAGCAATTTACATCCGAACCCGATGGCGGAAAAAAAACAATCTGAGGGTGGAATCGATGCCCATGCGCACTATGATCCCAATGAGGAGTCACCTATCTCGTGACTACAAAGAACTTCTTCCAAGACAAAAACAAAGTGCAAACATCCGAGCCCAACACCAGATGGCGATCTATGCACAAGTATACGATCTACAGCTCATATGCCTCGAACATATATATATATATATATACATACATATATACACACACACACACACACATATATATATATATACACATATATATAAAAGGCACTCCACCTGTCACTCGACGAATTTATCGCAAACAATGGAGCACGGACCACAGGATTAGTGCAGGTAAGTTTCTTTATTCCATTTGAACAGCAGCCAAAACGAGTTTCAGTCCCTTGATCACATATACACCGCCACCCCCCAGGGCTTCTTTTTATTTTTTTTAAATTACCTATGTGGGGGGGGCTTGAGCCCCCCCACACGCCCCGGGGACCGCCACCTCCCCGGGGCACTAAATATTTTAATGTGGGGGTCCGTTACGGACCCCCAGAGCCCCGGGGACCACCACCACCCCGGGGCTCTGCAATTCAAGGGAGGGGGGCCGCGCGGCCCCCTTCCTGGAGCCCTTGATGGCCCTGGGAACCACCACCCCCCAGGGCCGGCTCCTGCAGTGTCCCGGGGTGCCTACCCCCGGGACACAGTAGTTTGCTATGACAGGACGGGAGCCTCACGGCTCCCGTCCTGTCATAGCAAACTGCTTTGGATATTGGAAGCGAGAGCAGGAAACCTACTCCTCGCTTCCAATATCCAAAGCAAATTGCTTTCCACATGGGGAGCTGCATCTTAGCAGCTCCCCATGTGGAAAGCAATGCCGGCTCCCGAGGGACGCGGGGAGCCGGCGGGACCGTGGGGGGATTGGGGACCCCCTCACAGTCCCCAACGGAGAGGGTCAGCCCCGGGGGATGAAGTAGTGGCCCGGGAGGGGGGCCACGCGGCCCCCTTCCCCAAAATTTAACAAAAAAATAAAAAACAAAGGCCGGCCCCGGGGGATGGGGTCCCCGGGGCCATAAGTGGCCTGAGGAGGGGGGCAACGCAGCCCCCCTCCAAAACAATAAAAAAAAATTAAAAAGGCCATGCCCCGGGAGATTGGGTCCCCGGGCCGATTAAGGCCTCGGGAGGGGAGCCACGCGGCCCCCTTCCAAATTGTTTTTTTTTTTTTTTTTAAATAAATAGGGGGCAGGCCCTGGGGGATGGGGTCCCCAGGACCAATAAATTCGAAAAAGAAGGGGGGCCACATGGCCCCCCTTCTTAAAAAAACAAAACAAAACACCGGCATCGCGCCGGAGGCCACGCCCCTTCTTTCACCACTCTGCAAACGCGCCCCTGGCACGTTTGCAGATGGGGAACGATTCCCCTTGAATACTGGGGGTCCCTGAGGGCAAACTAGCCCACCAGGAACCTCCAGTATGCGCCAGGGTTCTGAGGCCACGCCCTTTTACACCTCTCTGCAACGCAGCTCTGTGGCGCATAATGGAGGGAGCTGGTGGGCTAGTTGCACCCAGGGACCCTCAGGATTGAAGGGAGTTAATCCCCCGACTTAAAATGCGCCACGGGCGCGTTTGCACAGTGGTGAAGGGAGGGGGCGGGGGTTGAGATGACATGTGTGCAAACAGGCCCCGTGGCGTGTTTTAAGATGGGGAATTAAATCCCCTTCAATCCTGAGGGTCCCTGGGGTACAACTAGCCCACCAGGTACGTCCAGAAAGCACCACAGAGCTGCGTTGCAGTCTGTTGTAAAAAGGGGCGTGGCCTCTGAACACCTCTCTGCAACACAGCTCTCTGGCGCATACTGGAGGTATCTGGTGGGCTAGTTGGCCCCTAGGGACCCTCTGGATTGAGGAGGAATTAATTCTCCAACTTAAAACGCGCCACAGGGCGTGTTTGCAGACAGGTCACCTCAGGCCCCACCCCCTTCCTTCACCATTGTGCAAATATTCTTCTAAAATCAGCCGAACTATGAATTCCGATTTACTCACCTGTTATCAGGAGAGAACCCAGTGCTGCATCTTTTAGCCCAGCACTGACCCTGAAAAGTAATTCTAACCGTACTTACCAGTAACTTGTATTTCCTTCCATAGGAATCCATTGTCTGGTTTTCAGCAGAAAAGTTTCAAAGTGTCGATTTTCACAAACTACAAATATTCCTTAAAAATCGCCTGTATGACTTAAACGCATTCTTTCAACTGTTTACAGGAGATGCACCAGTGCTGGATCCAGGATCCACCACTGAGTAAGAAAAAGTAACGATAACACTACTTACCTGCTAAGTGAATTTCCTCCCATAGGATAACATTGGTGATTCTATGTGAAAAAGTTTCTAAGTGTCAACTTTTAAAATACAATAATATTCCTTAAAAATCACTACTGTAACCAAAACGCTTTTACTCAACTGTTTACAGGAGATGTCCCAGGACTGAATCTAGGATCCAGTCCTGTGGTTAGAAAAGTAATGCACAAGTTACTAACTTGTGTAACGATATATCTGTAAGAGACAGTAGTTAGTGACAGATTCCTTACCTTAGAATATCCCCAGGCGTCAGGCTGGATCCGGAAAGTTTTTGCGTAGCAGTACCCTTGCGCGTCGGTAGGCGGCGTCGTGCGGCTCCGCGTCCGTCGTCGGCGTCGTGATCGCCGGGATGACGTTGCGGGCAGTACTTAGGCGCCGCCCCTGCGCGCTGACGTCAGTTCTGTACACGACTTTCCGCGCCAGGAACGCAGAGCCATGCAAGAAGCTGACATAGGTGTCTGAAAAATACTAGGGCCCTGAAAGGGATGTCCTTAACCCTAGAAATCAGTTCGCAGAATGGGGAGGATGGGTGGGGCGGTAGGAATCTGTCACTAACTACTGTCTCTTACAGATATATCGTTACACAAGTTAGTAACTTGTGCATCTGAAAGAGACACGTTAGTGACAGATTCCTTACCTTAGAATAGATACCCCAGCAATACCAACCCCGGTGGTGGGTCTGCGAACAAGGATCAGACAAGGAAGTCCTGGAGGACAGAACGGCCAAAGAAGCCGTCCCTCCGGACCTGACTGTCAAGGCAGTAATGCTTTGTAAACGTGTGCAGCGAGGCCCACGTAGCTGCCTGACAGATAACCGGCAGCGGAACACCGCGGCCCAAGGCCGTGGTAGCAGCCGTTGCCCTGGTGGAATGGGCACGCAGCCCAACAGGAGGCTCCTTCTTAGCCAAAGAATAGCAGGTCTTGATGCACAAGGTAACCCAGCGGGAGATGGTCCTCTTGTGCACCGCCCGACCTTTTTGGCGCCCACGTAGCCAACAAAGAGCTGGTCATTCACCCGGAAGTGTTTCGTGCGGTCGATATAGAAGGAGAGCGCACGTTTTGGGTCCAGACGGTGGAGCCTCTCTTCCTCTCTGGAAGGATGCGGAGGCGGAAGGAAGGTGGGCAAAGTGATGGTCTGCCCAATGTGGAAAGCAGTAACCACCTTTGGCAAGAAGGACGGACGCGTCCGAAGAACAACCTTGTCTGGATGAACAGACAGAAAGGGAGGTTTGCAAGATAGAGCCTGGAGCTCACTCACCCGCCGAGCGGAGGTGATGGCCACCAGAAAGGCTGTCTTCAGAGTCAGAAGACGAAGAGGACAGTTATGCAGAGGCTCAAAGGGAGCGCACATTAAAAAGGTAAGAACCAAGTTCAAGTCCCACTGAGGCATCACAAACGGAACAGGAGGGAAGAGGTGAGTAATGCCTTTTAAGAACCTGTTAACAACAGGGGACTTGAAAAGGGAGGGCTGATCAGGGAGCCTGAGGAAGGCCGAGATAGCACAAAGATAACCCTTGATGGTACCCAGGGCAGAACCCTGTTGGGCCAGAGAGAGAAGGAACAGAAGGACCTCAGAAAGAGGGGCAGAAAGGGGATTCACAGCCTTTGCTGTGCACCATGCCACAAATTTGTTCCACCTGCAGGCGTATACCACCTTAGTGGAGGGACGCCTGGCTGCCAGAATCACATCACAAACTTCGGGAGGCAAGTCGAAAGGAATCAACTGCCGCCGCTCAATCTCCACGCAAGCAGGTGTAGACTGGACAGGTTCGGGTGGAGGACCGTCCCCTGCTGCTGCGACAGAAGATCCTCCCGAAGAGGCATCGGATCGGGGGATCTACGCTCATATTGAGTAGCTCGGGATACCAAACTCTTCGAGCCCAGTCCGGAGCCACAAGAATGACTTGGGCCCGGTCGTGCCGAATCTTCTTCAACACTCTGGGTAGAAGTGGTATAGGCGGAAAGGCGTACAACAGACCGCAACTCCACTCGCGACGAAAAGCGTCGCCGAGCGAGTGCCGCCTTGGAAATTCCAACGCGCAGAACTGATGACATTGCGCATTCTCTTCGGTGGCGAATAGATCTAACCAAGGCTCTCCCCATTGTAGAAAGAGTCCTTGCGCCACTTCCGAGTGAAGACGCCATTCGTGATCCATCATGCACCTGCGGCTGAGTTCGTCCGCCCTGGCGTTCAGGGAACCTGCCAGGTGTTGAACCATCAGGAACATGCCCTGATGTTCCAGCCATGTCCAGAGGCGCAGAGCCTCCTGACAAAGGGTCTAAGACCCCACCCCGCCCTGTTTGTTGCAGTACCACATGGCGGTGGTGTTGTCTGTGAACACCTGCACTACCTTCCCTTTGACAGAGGGAAGGAATGCCTTGAGTGCAAGTCGGATCGCCCGGAGCTCCAGAAGGTTGATATGGAGCCGGGACTCCGCCGGAGACCAGAGGCCTCTGATCTCCGCCTCTCCCATGTGACCGCCCCATCCCAGAAGGGACGCGTCCGTCACAACTGTATACTCTGGCTGGGGAAGGGAGAGGGATCTGCCCATGACCCATTGCCGGTTCGAGAGCCACCACTGCAACTGTTTTGCAGTCCCCTCCGAGATCTGGACGTGATCGGACAGGTTGCCCTGGTGCTGCGCCCACTGGAACTTCAGGTCCCACTGCAGAGCCCGCATATGCCATCTGGCATGATTGACCAGCAGGATGCAGGAGGCCATGAGGCCCAGCAGCCTCAGGGTCATCCGTACCGAAACCCAGGATAAAGGCTGCAAGATCGGAATCATAGCCTGAATATCCCGGACTCGCCGTTCGGGAGGATAGGCCCGAAACTGCGTCGTGTCCAGAACTGCTCCGATGAAAAGGAGCTGTGGAGAAGGAATCAGATGCGACTTCGGCACATTGATGGAGAACCCCAGCGAGTGCAGGAGTTCGGCCATAGTCTGGAGGTGGGAGACTACTGCCTGGGACGAGCCCGCCTTCAGCAGCCAGTCGTCGAGGTAGGGGAAGACTGAAACCCCTGCCCGGCGCAGATGAGCTGCGACCACCGCCATCACTTTCGTGAACACCCGAGGGGCACTGGTAAGGCCAAAGGGGAGCACGGTGAACTGAAAATGCTCGGGGCCTACCGTGAACCGAAGGTAACGCCGGCAGGACGGGGATGTGGAAATACGCGTCCTGCAAGTCCAACGCTACCAACCAGTCTCCAGGGTCGAGGGCAGTCAAGACCTGAGCTAGGGTGAGCATCTTGAACTTCTCCTTCCGGAGGAAGCGATTGGACGTTCCGGAGGTCCAAGATAGGACGCATGTCCTCCTTGTCCTTTTGGGCACCAGAAAGTAGGGGAGTAGCAACCACGCCCTACTTCTGGGGTCGGAACATGCCCGATGGCCCTCTTGGTCAAGAGGGCCGTGACTTCCTTCTGTAGAAGCACCAAGTGATCCCCTGACATGCGGTGGAATTGAGGTGGCATGGCTGGGGGGTGGTCTCGAAGGGGAGGGAGTAGCCCCTTCGGACAATGTCCAAGACCCACCTGTCCGAGGTGATGGTGCGCCAGTGGGGAAGGTGATGGCGGACCCTGCCCCTACTGGCGTGCCGTGCACCTGAAAGGAGGGACTAGGAGGGCTTGGAGGCCGCGGACGGGTTGGAGGTGGTGGCCTGACCCGCACGCTGGTTGCCCGATCCGCCACGGCGGAATCCACGTCCTCGGCCACGCGAACACGCCTGCTGCGCGGGCCGGTGGCTGGGCTGCTGACGTGAAGGGGCGCCCCTACCGTGGCCACGATAGGGGCGAAAAGCAGAAGTCAGCGGAGGGCGTGTAGCAGAAAGGCCCAGGGACTTGGCAGTAGCCCGTGAGTCCTTAAAGCGCTCCAACGCATGGTCTGCTTTGGACCCAAAAAGACAGACTCCATCAAAGGGCATGTCCATGAGAGTATTCTAGACATCCCCTGAAAAACCAGTGGTTCTCAGCCAGGCGTGGCGTCGGAGCGCCACCGTCGTTGCAATAGACCTGCCCAACGAGTCGGCGGTGTCAAGGCCACAACGTATAGTGTATTTAGCCGCATCCCTTCCTTCCGCAATGGCGCGGGAAAGCAGTGTCTGGACCTCCTCAGGACACTGGGGCAAAACATCCGCCACCGAATCCCACAGGGAGTGGGTATATCGGCCCAAAGACAAGCGGTGTTAACGGACCGCAAGCCAGCACTGGAGGAAGAAAAACCTTTCTTCCCAAACTGATCCAGGCGTTTGGATTCCCTATCCGGAGGGAGCGGTAGGGAAGGCGGTTTGGGAAGCGGAGGCTTGGACAACCAAGCTCTCAGGAGTGGGGTGGACAGAGAGAAACAGGGGGTCGCCCGGAGCTGGGCGATGGCGTCGTGACACGTTCCGATCCACAGGAGCCCCTGTGTTGGGCTTGGACCAGGCGCCCAAAAGAACGTCAGTGAGGGCGTCGTTAAACGGCAGCACAGTCTCCGCAGAGGAGGCTGCCGGCTGAAGCACCTCTGTCAAGATGTTAGGCTTGACCGTCAAAGTAGGGAGTTGGAGACATAAGGCCCCAGCTGCCCTACGCAACACCGTACCAAAATTGGCTCCCTCCTCCGTAGCCACGGGAGGAGACAGCATGCCAGTGTCAGGGGAAGTATCCAGACCACTGGCCTCCCCTAGACTCTCTGTCCAGTCCTCATCGTGACTGACAGTGTCGTGTCAGAGGGTCATCAGACCCCTCCCAGTCCAACTGGTCCTCCTCTGGTTCAAAATAAGGAGGAGGAGGGACAGTTGGGACCCAAGGTCCCATCGGCGCCGGCGTCGAGCGACGTCGGTCCGGATCCATGTCCGGAGCCGGAAGGAACTGGGGACGACGCCGCCCGGAGCCCAGGGCGGCGTCGAGAACGGCACCGGAGACATCGGCGCCGGCGTCGTTAGGTCGACCGGCGTCGATGGGGGTTGTGGAGCCGGGATCGAGGCCGGGGCCGAAGCCGGAGCCGGGACCGAGGCTGGAGGCACGGGCGACGCCGGGGCCGGAGCCGTCGGCGGCCGCCGGAGCAACCCCATCAGGGCCCGCGGGGCCCGAAGGCGCACCGGAGGGGCCTGGAGGCCCGAAGAGGCGGGCCATGGCCGTCAGGAATTCCTGCACTTTGGCCGGATCCGCCCCCGAACCCGGGAAGGGCGGGTATGGCGGGGGCGACTCCACAGGCATGTCCGGGGACGGTGCCGGGAGGGGCCTCAGCCGAGTCGCGAGACCGGCGAGGCGAAGTCCTAGAGCGATGATGCTTCTTGGACTTCTTGTGTTTCGACTTACCGGACGAAGAAGACTTCGACGCCGACGACCGGTGTGGACTCCGCGATCGACCCCTGGACCTCTCACGCGACCGGGGCCTCCGTGGAGCCGAATGCCGGGCCTCGAGGAGCTTTCGAGACCGCTCTCGCAAAGCTTTCGGGTTGAGGGCCTGGCATTCGGGACAAGACTCCGTGTCGTGGCCTCGGCCGAGGCAGAAGAGACACTCCCAATGCGGGTCGGTGACGGACATCATCCGCGCACAGGTGCCGCATCGCTTGAAGCCGGGCATCCCTACAACACCTTGAAAGATGAAAAAACAGTGAAAAAATTCACCAAAAAGTATGGTCAAAAAATGACCAGGGCACTGCTCTTCCCGGATCTGCGCTTGCTGGCGCGGAAAAAGAAGAACTGACGTCAGCGCGCAGGGGCGGCGCCTAAGTACTGCCCGCGACGTCATCCCGGCGATCACGACGCCGACGACGGACGCGGAGCCGCACGACGCCGCCTACCGACGCGCAAGGGTACTGCTACGCAAAAACTTTCCGGATCCAGCCTGACGCCTGGGGATATTCTAAGGTAAGGAATCTGTCACTAACGTGTCTCTTTCAGATCCATAAAGTAACTAATTGCATTTAACTAGAAATTCACATTGAGCTCAATGTTGCATTGTGTTTGAAATTGTGTTGCCCATTGCAACAACTGTAACTACTGTACTTAAAAGTCTATTGCCTATTTGCAAAGAATTTAAACTAAAGTAATTCATTCTGAGAAAGTATATTTTGTAATGTAATGTATAATGTAATTATAATGTAATTTTAAAAATAAAATATCTAAAAATAAATAGTTTAAAAAATGTAGTAAATCAGTATCAAAAAAATAAATATAACAATTAATACATTTAAAAATTGTCATTTACAAAACCTTTGAAATTCAATGAAAAAAACCATAGGTTTTAGGGACAGTTATAGTTAGTTGGACATTGCACTCGTACAAAACCCGTGAAATTCCCCCGTTATAGTTAGTTCAGCTAACTATAACTCGCGCCCCCGCAATGCATTGCTGATGACGTCACATATTACATCACTCATGACCTGGTCAGTGACATCACTGATGACATCTCAAATGACATCACTGAAGACATCATCCACGTGATAATCTGATGCACCTCCTCACACCCTAATATAACCTTTGATACACCCACTCTAAATTACAGACTGCCATTCGCAAAACCATAGACACTCCAACACCAATAACTACATACCCACTCACTGATTCTTAGGTCTACACACACATCCACTCACTCACCCGTACAGTCACTCATACTTACGGTCACTCAGTACAGGACTATCATATGCACTCATACTCCTATATAGACACTCAAACACCGCCACTCATCCATAGAGGTACTCACACACCTAGTCAGTCATGCAAATAATTAAACACACTGCCATTTACTCACCTATACAGTTATACACACACCAGCTCACTTACTCATACAAATACTAGCACATTCTTACGCTCTTACACAATCACTGATACAAGCACACACTCATCCATACAGTCACTCTCACAATCACACACTCTCGCTTATAGCTATTTATATACTCCAACACACATATATACTGTGTTAGAAATGGGGGTCTCTAGTTGGCAATGGCTGGCCACTGTCCAAGTAGGGACCCTTCTTCCTAAGTCAGAGAAAGAGGGCTACCCTCCTCGATACCCCTGCTCAACCCTGTGGTAACGTAGCACGAGCAGGTAGGCTTATCTCAGAGGCAGGGTGTGAAGCATTTATGACCATACACAGTAACACAGTGAGGAACACTACAAAGGGACACCACACAAGTAGTTATAAAAAATAAGTATCTTTATATAAAGGCAGATTTATCACAAGACCAATAACTGTAAAAGCCACAATACTGTCAAAAATAGGATTGCTGTTGAAGGGCTGTCACAAATAGTTCAAAGGTTGCAAGAATAAGGTTCAAATTCAAAGCAGGGGTCTCTGCGACCCTTTCTCGTTCAGAGATTGCAACAATAAGGTTCAAATCCAAAGCAGTGGTCTCTGCGACCCTTTCTCGCACAAAGTACCTGAATTCAGTAGCAAAACCAACAAAATGTCGCAAAGAAGTGGTAGCGATGATTTTCCTCACGCGAGGCCGGCGATGCGTTAAATCCTTGCCGCAAGGGAGGATGATGCGCCCGATCTGCTGATGCGTGCGGAGACGATGCGACCAACTTCTGCACGCTAGGCCGCCGATGCAATGACTTTCTTGCCGCGAGGGAGAAGTCGATGAGACGAGCCTGTTGCGTTGTGCGATTGTGTTGCGATGCGAAGAAATAGGCGCTCCGCGAGGAGCGACGAAATCCGGTGCGATGCGATGAAAATGGAGGACGCACGGCGTCCGCAATGCGATGTCTTGAAGCGATGATTTCTTTAGGGTTGCGAGCGCTCGGCGACAGCAGCGCGATGATTTTTCCAGCGCGTCTCGGCTGCAGCGGCTCGCAAAAAGGCGTTAGCGATGGTTTCGTGTTGCGAGCACTCAGCGGCAGCAGCGCGATGATTTTTCCAGCGCTCTCGGCTGCAGCGGCTCGCAAAAAGGCGTTAGCGATGGTTTCGTGTTGCGAGCACTCAGCGGCAGCAGCGCGATGATTTTTCCAGCGCTCTCGGCTGCAGCGGCTCACAAAGGTGCGTTAGCGTCGATTTCCAGCACTCTTTTCTCTGAAGCAAACTAGAGGCCCTGGAACTCACAGGAGCCTCATCAGCAGATAGCAATCCTCGCAGGGAGGAAGCAGGAGGTTGGTGGGGGAGTCTGATGTGCCTGAGACTCCAGCAGGAGGCTAGCTCTTTTCCTAGCCCTTGGGTAATTGCTGTAACAAAAATAAAAGTTCTCTCAAAAGTTCCTTTTCCTCTTCTTCAAGGTCCAGTGGTCACTGCTGCAGGCCAGTGCAAGAAACAACACACAAGCACAGTCACTTCCTGCAGATTCCTCCAGCGGCACGGACAGTGTTTCCTCTCCAGATCCAAAAGCAATACAAATTGTAGGGGTTTGAGCACAGATATTTATACCCCAAAAGTCTTTGTTCTCAGAAGCTACAAGTCACTGAACCTAGCCAGAACCAGTTCTGCTCAGGCCTGGAGCACTTTGTTTACCAGGCTGCATCCTTCCTTTCAGAAAGAGGGGGTCTGCTAGCAGACACACAGTAGGAGGTGGAGCCAGCATTCACCTTGCCAGGCACAACCCTATTCAGGTCAAGGAGGCACCCCTCCCCATACTCTAAATGCAGATCTCTCTATTCAACCCAGGTCTGACTCAGCCTGCCCTGCCAAAACCAGACAGCCAATACACATAACAGCAGAGCACACTGGAAGGCTTAGGCAAGAAAATACCTACTTTCTAAAAGTGGTATTTTCAAACACAGAATATAAAAATAAACTTCACTAAAAGATGTATTTTAATATTCTGAGCTCAGGCATACTAAATTCGTTTTTCTACCATGTTCCTGGGGTCAGTTAGGACTATAGAATGTAATAGTCAAACTGCCCATTCTAGCCTATGAGGAACAGGTAGCCTTACCGTAGTGAAAAACGAAATGGGGTGTAATTCACTACCAGGACATGCTACAAACACCAAGGCATGTCCTACCTTACACATACAATGCACCCTACCATAGGGGCGACTTACAGGATGCCAAGGGAAGGTTCAGGGGCTGGGAAGTGGGTGCACTTCACAGCCAAGATGGCAGTTCTGGACTGCACACATACACTGCAGTGGCAGGTCTGAGACGCACTTTACAAGCTGCTTCTGTGGGTGGCGCAAACCAGCGCTGCATGCCCACCAGCAGCATTTGGTTTACCAGCCCTGGGCACACACAGGCCACACTACTAGGGACTAACAGGTAAACCAAATAAGCCAATCAGGGATATACCAATTCACATAGACATATTTACAAAGGGAGAGCATATGCACTTTAGCCCTGAACAGCAGTGGTAAAGTGCCCAGAGTCATAAAACCAACAGAAACAGGTCAGCAAAAATACAGGAGGCAGGCAAAAAGTTTAGGGGTGACCCTGCAAAAAGGGCCATTTCCAACATACTGCCTTTCACATATGTAGTTACTCACACATGTACCACTGGGACATACATTCACTAACACTCTTACACACACTTACCCACCCATACAGTCTATCACAGATGCACTCTTGAAACCATCCACCCAGTGAATCACCCACTCACACATCTATGCACAGAGTCGCACACACCCCACCCACACAAACACTCAGGCACCCATTCAGATACTCAGACAACCAATCAATAACTCATATAGACACTCGTGTAGCTATTCACAAACCCATGCAGCCACTTACACAGCAAAAGGCAGACGGATACAGACATTCACCCAGTTTAGTCACTAACCCATGCATTCAGTAAGATACGTTTAATCACTCACTTATAGTTAGTCACGCACCTACTAAATCATCCATACAGACACTTATACACCCAATCATTCTTCAATACGCCCTTCCCTATATATATTAAAAATATTTAAACTTTACAGAAACACACAGTCACTGGATGATGTCATGAGTGATGTCATTTGAGATGTCATCAGTGATGTCATCAGTGATGTCACTGACCATGTCATGAGTGATGTAATATGTGACGTCATCAGCAGTGCATTGCGGGGGCGCGAGTTATAGTTAGCTGAACTAACTATAACGGGGGAATTATACGGGTTTTGTACGAGTGCAATGTCCAACTAACTATAACTGTCCCTAAAACCTATGGTTTTTTCAGTGAATATATATATACACACACATATATACATATATATATATATATATATATATACATATATTTTTCAAAGATTTATCCAAATCCGAATGCAAGGGTTGCAATTTGTCCAATAAAACAAATACTATCTCAGAGACCTTGTGACTATTAGAACACTGGTTTCCCTGTCTAACTTGCAATCTGAAAAGCAGTAACGTGCCTTTCAATGTCTCGGTACTGAAGCAATAAATGGAGGAATGTGTGCTTATTTGTAGAGTTGCTCTCATATACATATATACACACACACATATATATTAAAAGACCGAGAGAGATACATAGGCATACCTTAATATGTGTTTCCCTGAAGAGTCACTGACAAGAACTCCATTTTCCATGTGCTTGCTTTGCAATGTTGTTGGACTAGAGGCATCTTTAGAAAAAAATTGGAAAAAAACCTGAATAACCAAAGACTACAGTGCAATTTGACAAGTAGATTAAGGTAAGATCCTATAGTTAGAAAACTAACACTGCAAACTATCAGTAAAAAAAAAAGGCATGCATGCATGAAATACACATACTAAACAATAAGTTAAAACAGTCTAAGGTATGATAAGAAAATAATTGTGTAGGAGCTTGTATTTACTGTACTGTCTGGAGTTTAGATACGTTTTATGAATAGAAGGTTGGCAATTTGCTCAAGCAAAGATCTTCACCTACTTTTGAGTTCTATTTTACTTTCCCCTCTCTAAAAGGGTCTCTAATGAAACCGTGGGCAAACTTCTATCAAACCTCTAAGATTTCTCTAAAATAAGCACATTTGGTCTTTTTATAATTATCTTTAGCACTTGTGCAAATAAGTACGGAATTATACAGGACTAGTAATCAAGGACTCAGTTTCTCAACAATATTCTGAAGCTGAAGCTTTGTATGCCTCTTATATCCATGAACTGGTAAAGACGTCCATGAACATAATTACCAATGAACGCTTGTAGGGTGTGCATGCCTCTCTTTGGTTCACTAACTCGGTCATGAGCTGTCCCCTACCTCAGCACAGCCAAGAGGTGAAATTGGGGAGGGGAGGGGGGTCCTAAGGGCCTAGGCATAATATGTCAGTCTAAAAGTATCTTCACTCCTGCCAGGTTCTATCCTAAAGTCACTCAAAATTCTCAGTTCTTAGGCTGGATTTAGAAACTTTTGTAACATCACCAATGCTTTGTGGAGCAATTGCAGCATCTGCTGCTTTTATGAGAGGCACCAAATGGAAGTGATGAAACTGCCATATAAAAGGAATCACCTGGGCCCATGACGTCAGTTTAGTTTTGTTTTCCAGACCCCTGTCAGAACGGAAGGGGAGCAAAAAAAAAAAAAAAACACCCACACAAAGTTTGAAATAACATTACCAAAAAAGAGGGGGGCGTGGCCCGACCAATGGCCGAATAGGACGCTAAGAGAGCTCCAGCCGGAGCTATTCATCCGGGCTTAATCCTACAGATTCCCGAAACAAAACTGGTCTTGAAGAGTCCCCAAAAGTGGAAGAACCACACAGCACCACACCAGAATCAGAGACAGCTGTCGAGGCTTGAACTAACGGGGTGACAAAGGACGAGTGAAAACATCGCTGGAAGCGATTCAAAATGGCGGCCCACAACGCCGGAGACTCACCCGATCGCAGGAAGGATTAGGAGAGCGCTCGGAGTGCCCGCAAAACCTCCGGACAACGCCGCTGACTGGGGGAAAACACAGGGAACCCCCTCCCACCGCCCCTTCTAGACGACACAGCACGGTTGGAGTCCGGGGTAAAAGGTCATCCAGGGACAACGCAGGGCCAGCATACATCACCACCATAACACCGAGGGCCAGAAGTGGTGCCAGGAGTAGAAATACCCAGAAGACAGATGAAAGGAGACAGGCACTGGAGAAGAGAAGGAGGTCAGGACCCGGTGGAGGCCACAAGATGCACAGAGATTTGGAGAGGTGGCAGGATGCCTAGGCACCTAACTAAACTCCCGCAGGCCAATTTCGAGAGGTAACACGCCAGAAGGAAGGGCACCAGATAGATGACCTATGCCTTACGCACCCCTCCTCACACAGCTTCCTTCCACATTACTGAAGAACACAAAAAGGCGGGACTCAAAGAGCCCTGGTGAGTCCCAGCTAGACAAACCGGAAACGAAAGGGCATGGGGTCCCAGCCTCGAGAGATAATCAGAGGAGGGGGGTGGGGGGAGAATCACGGGGGGTGGAGCAGCTATCCAGAATGATGGCCAATGATAAAGAGTGCAAAAACTCGAAGCAAGTGAAAATGGACCGATACACGAAACCACTGCCACCGCAAGTTGAATCGGCGGAGCAGACGCAGTCCCCATCAGACACAGTAGTACTCCTCCAAGCTGTACAAAACTCCAGAGAAGTCCTGTAGGGGAATGCCCGAGAAGCAGCTACATAGATTGCAGATGATCCAGAATGCAGCTGCAAGGCTCCGGCTAGGGTTCCCTAAGTTTCAATCAATAGGCAAACATCTTCGGAGACTGCATTGGCTCCCAGTCAAGTGTTGCATTAAGTTTAAGGCCTTATGTGTCACATACACAGCACTTCACGGTACCGGTCCTCAGTTTTTGAGACTATCATTAAATTGGTACTCCCCAAACAGATGTCTTAGTTATGAAGGTGCAAAACTAATGCTCTCTCAGAGATTCTGCAAGGCTAATTGGGGCGGCAGAAGCTTCACTGTGGGTGCTACGAAACTCTGGGACACCCTCCCATTCTCCATCAGAAATCTTCCATCCATAACATCCTTTCGAAAAGACCTTAAGACCTGGCTATTTAATGAATAGTGCACTAGCTTGCTTCCGGACTATTAGCGCCAAGACACCTTTTGGTATTCGTGCGCTGTATAAAATTTTATAACATAACATGACCTACGCAAAGTCTCTGACAGAGTGACAGAGGCAGAGAATCCAGTCTCAGAGGTTGAAGACACAGTGAAAGACCTACAGAAAGGGATGAAAAAAATGTGCAACGCAACCGCGGACATGTGGCGAATGCTTTGTGGGATTTCGGGAAGGAACAGAAGGGGCGAACACAATAGTATTCCTGATGACCTAGCTCAGAGATATCATCCCGGCAGAGCGTTTCTCTACCTGCTTCGTAATAGAGAGCGGACGGCGCACTGAGCGCCAAACCACCCCCTGCAGCGGCGCAAAGACCTATCATCGTGAAACTACTTAACTTCATGGACAGACATGATCCTACGCGAAATGCGCCGCAAGGGAGAGGTTATTTATGTAAATTCGAAGATAATGACCTTTCCGGACTATAACCGCAAATTGCAAAGAAGGCAGAGAACGTTTGACTCAGTTAAAGCGAAACTCGGGGTCCTTCAAATCCAGTATATGCTTCTTTTCCCTGCCAAGCTCAAAGTGATCTACTTTGGGAAATCTGTCTTCTTTCAAACCCCTGAAGAGGCATGGGCCTGGATAGAAGAGACCAAATCTCTGGACCACGGGAGGAGACACACTGGACAAGCTCAAAAGAACAAATTACTTGCCTACGGTAACGATGTATCTGTAAGAGACATATTAGCTATAGATTCCTTACCTTAGAATTACCCCCCCGCGTCAGACTGGATCCGGAGAATTTCTCTTAGCAGTACCCCTGCTCGTCGGTAAGTGGCGTCGGTCGACTCCGTTGTGGGCGCCGTGGTTGCCGGGATGAAGTCGCGGTATCTACTTAGACACCTCCCCTGCGCGCTGACGCCAGTTCGGACACGACTTTCCATGCAGGAAGTGGAGAGCCATGAAAGACACTGACCACTGGTGCGCCACACTAGGGCCCTGCAAGGGAGTCCCTATCCCTAGAAGTCAATTCGCAGAGCGGGGAGGATGGGTGGGACGGTAAGGAATCCATAACTAATATATGTCTCTTACAGATACATCGTTACCGAAGGTAAGTAACTTGTTCATCTGAAAGGTTCCTTACCTTAGAATAGATACCCCAGCAATATCATCCCCGGAGGAGGGACTGCGAACCAAGTTCAAACCAGAAAGTCCTGGAGGATAGAACAGGCAAAGTAGCCGTCCCTCCGGAGAGAAGGAACAAAAGAACCTCAGAAAGAGGAGCAGAGGGGGAATCCACAGCCTTTTCTGTGCACCATGCCACAAACTTGTTCCATCGACAGGCGAATACCGTCTTAGTGGAGGGACGCCTGGCTGCCAAAATGACATTACAGACTTCGGGAGGAAGGTCAAAAGCTGTCAACGGTGGAGGCTGGACAGGTTCGAGTGGAGGACCGTCCCCTGCTGCTGCAACAGAAGATCCTCCATAAGGGGCAGTCTGATCGGAGGATCTATAGCCATGCTCAGGAGCTCGGGGTACCAGACTCTTCGTGCTTAGTCCGGTGCAACAAGAATGACTTGCGCCCGGTCGCACTCGATCTTCAGCACTAAGGGCAGAAGTGGTACAGGCGGAAAGGCGTACAGGAGGCTGCAACTCCACTCGTGACGAAAAGCGTCACCGAGCGAGTGTCGCCTTGGAAACACCAACTCGCAAAACTGCTGACATTGCGCGTTTTAGTCGGTGGCGAACAGATCTAACCAAGGCTCTCCCCACTGTTGAAAGAGACCTTGCACCACCTCTGAGTGAAGACGCCATTCGTAATCCACCAGGCACTGACGGCGGAGTTCGTCCACCCTGGCGTTCCGAGAACCTGCCAGGTGTTGAACAACCAGGGACATGCCCTGATGTTCCAGCCATGTCCAAAGGCGAAGAGCCTCCTGACACACAGTCCACGACCCCACCCCGTTTGTTGCAGTACCACATGGCGGTGGTGTTGTCTGTGAACACCTGCACTGCCTTCCCCTAGAGGGAGGGAAGGAAGGAATGCCTTCAGTGCTAAGCGAATCGCCCGGAGCTTCAACAGGTTGATATGGAGCCCAGACTCCGCCGGAGACCAGACTCCTCTGATCTCCGCCACTCCCAAGTGGCCGCCCCATCCCAGGAGTGATGCATCGGTCACCAACGTGAGTACTGGTTGGGGAAGGGAGAGGGATCTGCCTCTGACCCAATCCTGGTTTGTTTACCACCATTGCAGTTGTTGCGCAGTTCCCTCCGAGATCTGGACGTAGTCAGAAAGATTTCCCTGATGCTGCGCCCACTGAAACTTCAGGTCCCACTGCAGAGCCTGCATATGCCATCTGGCATGATCCATCAGCAGGATGCAGGAGGCCATGAGGCCCAGCAGCCTCAGGGTCCTTATCACCGAAATCTGGGATAGAGGCTGAAACATCGGTATCATAGCCCAAATATCCCGGACTCGCTGTTCGGGAGGATAGTCCCAAAACAGCACTATGTCCAGAACAGCTCCGATGAAAGGGAGCGACAGAGGGAGTCAGGTGTGACTTCGGTACGTTGATAGTGAACCCCAGCGATGCAGGCGGTCCGCCGCAGTCTGGAGGTGGGAGACGACAGCTTGGGGCGAGCCCGCCTTCAACAGCCAGTCCTCGAGATAGGGGAAGACTGGAACCCCTGATCTGCGCAGATGAGCTGCGACCACCGCCATCACTTTCGTGAACACCCGAGGGGCACTGGTAAGGCCGAAGGGGAGCACGGTAAACTGAAAATGCTCGTGGCGTACCGTGAACCGTAGGTAACATCTGTGGGCTGGCAGGACAGGGATGTGGAAATAAGTGTCCTGCAAGTCCAACGCCACCATCCAGTCTCCAGGGTGGAGTGCAGATAGTACCTGAGCCAAGGTTAGCATTTTGAACTTCTCCTTCCGGAGGAAGCAGTTGAGGGCCCCGAGGTCTAGGATACGACGCAGGCCTTTCTCCTTCTTGGGCACCAGAAAGTAGCGGGAAAAGCAACCACGCACTACTTCTGGTGCGGGAACCCTCTCGATAGCTCCCTTGGCCAAGAGAGCTTCATGGCGGAGAAGCGCCAAATGATCCTCCGGCATGCGATCTGAGGAGAGTGGCATGGAAGGAGGGGTAGTCTCGAAGGGGAGAGAGTAGCCCCTTCGGACTATCTGCAAAATCCACCTGTCTGATGTGATGGATTGCCAGTGGGGGAGGTGATAGCGAATCCTGCCACCCACTGGCCGCTGATGGGCCTGAAAGGTCAGACTAGGAGGGTTTGGAGACTGCTGCAGGGGGGTAAAGGGTGGACTGGCCCGTCCGATGGTTCCTAGACCCGCATAGCTGGGTCCCACGTCCGCGCCCACGCAGAGACTGGGCAGCTTGCATGGCCCGGTGGCTGGACTGGGCCGGACATGGTCAGGGTGCCCCTTCTGTAGCCACGAAAGGCAGTCTGTGGTGGCTGGGAGGACGCAGCAAGGCCCAAGGATCTGGACGAAGCTTGAGAATCCTTAAAGTGCTCTAGCGCAACCAGGCGTAGCGCCGAAGGACTACCGATGTGGCAATCGTTCTGCCCAGTGAGTTGGTAGTGTCCAGTCCACATCGGAATGTGAATTTTGCTGCATCTCTCCCATCTGCCACGGCTTGGGAGAGAACGGCCCGGACCTCCTCCGGGCACTGAGGCAGCACCTGCGCAACCATATCCCAGATGGTATGGGAGTATCGGCCCAAGAGGCACGCAGTATTCACGGACCACAGTGCCAAGCTGGAGGAAGAGAAGATGCGCTTCCCAAGATGATCCAGCTTCTTGGATTCCCTGTCCAGAGGTGCGGAAGGGAATGCGCCCTTGGGAGAAGCTTGGACCACCAAGCTCTGAGGAGAAGGGTGTTGGGTGAGGAAAATGGGATCGCCCGGAGCTGGGCAGTGGCGGCGGTCAATTGTCTGTTCCACAGGAGCCCATGTGCTGGGCTTGAACCAAGTGCCCAGAAGGACGTCTGTGCGGGCTTCATTGAAGGGCAAGAGGGGTTCGGAGGAAGTTGCCGCCGGTTGAAGCACCTGTCAGGAGGTTAGTCTTCATTGCCACTGTAGGGAGCTCCAGGCCCAAGGCCTCGGCTGCCCTACGCACCACCACTGCATAGGACGCCCCCTCCTCCATAGACACGGTAGGGGGAGAAAGCATGCCAAGGTCTGGTGAGGTATCCAGACTACTGGAGTCACCCAATTAACCTCTCCAGTCTGGTTCTTCCAGCTGGTGTGTCAAAGGGTCCAGCGACCCCTCCCAGTCCTCACCACCACCCTCAGGGCGATAGGGGACCCCTGGGATGAAAAAGGGAACAAAAGTACCCTCCGGCGTCATATTTGACGTCGGCCCAGCTCTGGGCCCATCTCGGAGATGAGGATGGGGACGGCGTTGGCCGGGGGCGTTGACGCCGGGATCAGCACCGGGGAAGGTCGAGTAAGGTCGACCGGCGTCGATCAGGATCCAGGCCTGGATCCACGGGGACCCTCCGGCGCCAGGGCCGGAGCCGCCAGCATCGAAGGCCCAGGGCCCCCAACCGGCTCCGCGGGGCCCAAAGGCACCCCAGCGGAGTCAGACTGCCCAAACACACGGTGGAGGGCTTCGTAGAACATACGAAGCTGGGCAGGGGACGCTCCGGTTCGCGGAAAGGGAGGGAAGTGCGGAATCCTCCCTGAGACAGGCGCCGGAGACGGAGCCTCCGGGTCCCGTGTCGCGTCAGCCGACCGACAGGGGGGGGGGGGGGCGGGGGGAGAAGGTGAAGAGCCATGGTGCTTTTTCGCCTTCTTGTGCTTTGACTTACCCGAAGAGTGTGAAGACTTGGAAGAGGTGTGATGGCTCCGCGACCGGTCTCAAGACCTTCCCCTCAAGCGAGACCGGGAGCGACGCGGAGCCGACTGATGGGCCTCCAAAAGCTTTTGGGACCGCTCCCGCAAAGACTTCGGATTCATGGCCAGACAGTCGAAGAACGACTTCGGGTTGTGGTCGCCCTCCAGGCACCAGAGGCACACGAGGTGCCCGTCTGTGTCAGACATCAGCTTGTGACAGGAGTCACAAGGCCTGAAGCCGGTCCGACGATGGGACCGGGTTAGGGGTTAGTTATATGTTTTATTGTTCATTGGTCGCTAAAACAGCCAGAAAATGGAACCAAAATAGTACACCTAAAATCGTAGAAAGTCACTCTCTCCTCCTCCTCAGGAAAACAAAATAGTCCCTAGAATCAGACAAACAGATAAACACCCAGATTTTACGATTCTGACGTGGAACGTCAATTGACCGGGAGATAAAATAAAAAGGGGATTAGTGACTCAATTCATAAAAAGACTTCACCCGGATATTGTGATGCTTCAAGAGACACCTTAAGGGCACACAATGCAAATTCATAGGCAGAGAAGCATACACAGTACTAGCACACGCGGGGATACACCACAGGGGCAAGGGGGGTAGCAATAATGATCAAGAAAACTATCCCCTTCCGAACCACAAGACTCTGGAAAGATCCTATGGGCAGGTACGTGTGAGTGACCGCCTACTGGGGACGGAAAGAGGTGACCCTGATTTGAGTCTATGCACCGCCTAGGCTTCAGGCACCCACAATGAGCAAAGTAGTAGATGTCTTACTCGAAACTCCCTCTGCCTTACATATAGTGAGGGGACAGGGGGGAGATTTTAACGACGTACTCGACCCCGTAATGGACCGTTCAGAAGGAGGGGATAAACCCACAAAGACCACCCCCGTCAAGGTTCGCGAACACAATGGGGCTGGTGGATGCTTGGAGCCACAAGCATCCACACACAAAAGAAATCTCTCACTACTCAGGAGCACATCACACATATTCTAGACTGGATTAGGTTTTCATCCCCGGCGACAAATTGAATGAGATCGAATGAGCGGACGATGTGGCGAGAAGTCTCTCTGACCACTCGCCGCTTCTCGTCAAATTAGGAGTGAGAAGACAGGGCAATGACCAGGGGAGGTGAATTAATGCATGGGACCTACTGAGTACTGAAGGTTGTTCGAGCAGACACAGAGATATACTGCCAAGAAAACATGAACTCGGTCTCATCTGGGGTGACAGTATGGGAGGCATACAAAGCGGTATTATGAGATAGAGCCCAGAGCTGTGTAGCCTGGAAAAAGAAAGAGAAGTATTTACTTCTCTTTCTTTTTCCAGGCTATACAGCTCTGGGCTCTATCTTAGAAGAAATGGAACACAAAATGCTAGAGAACCAAGTCACTCGAAGGAAAGAACCCATATTAACCTGTAAGCTGAATGCTTTGCAACAAGAATATAGGAATATAGCCATAGACAATGCTAAAAAGCAAAGACAGGCCACAATCCACCACCTCTACGAGGTGGGAGACAAGGCGGGGAAACTATTAGCCTGGATAAGCAAGAAAGAGCTACAGGCCAGATGGGTAAAAGAGATAGTGGACAAACAGGGGGTTACTCTCAGCACGCACGACGAAGTGGCGAGGGCATTTGCGGAATATTATAGAGAATTCTACACTGCCCGCCCTTCAAGATCCGACCAGAGAGAGGAATACTTAGCCCTGATTAAGACCCCGACTTTAGGGAGGGAAGAATCGCAGGAACTAGAGGCAGATGTGTCCTTGACAGAAATCCAGGAGGCAGTGGCGAAGCTGCGTCCAGGAAAGACCCCTGGCGCTAACAGACTGCCGGGGGAACTATATAAGCGATGCACTGACCTCCTGACTACCCACCTGCTCCGGCTTTTCATAGATGCACTTGAGGAAGGTATAATGCCCCCTGACCCAAGAATGGCAAACATAATGGACCTACATAAGGAGTGAAAGCCTGACGACCAATTTAGTTGATACAGATCTATTTCATTATTAAACACCAAAGTGAAAATACTGGCCACAATCTTGGCAACCCGACTTCTCAAACACATCACAGCGTTAATACAGGACGACCAGTCAGGGTTCATGCCGAGCCGATCCACCCACCTAAATCTCCGACGGGCACACAACTGGCTGATGAAGGTAAACTAGCGAGACAAACCCCACATTTCTGGGTGCCGAGAAGGCGTTCAACGTGGTGCATTGGCCTTTTCTAGACTGCACGCTGACTAAATTCGGGGTAGGGCCCAAGTTTTGGAGCTGGGTAGCACTCCTCTACAAAAAAACCCATAGCATGAGTTAATGGAACAAGTTCGGCACCATTCCATATAGGGAAGGTGACGAAGCAGGGGTGCCCCCTTTCCCCACTGCTTTTCGCGTTAACCCTTGAATCCCTTGCATGTAAAATCAGAGAACACCCTGGAATCAGGGGTTTCCAAATAAGCGCCACAGACAAAGAAGAGGAAAAGATTTCTCTCTACGCTGATGACATCCTCCTTTATGTCTCGAGCACTGACAACAATTCCGATACTATTTGACAGCATAGTGAAATATGGCAGTCACTCCGGGTATAAAATAAACTGAAACAAATCTACACTTTATTGTCCCAGTGTCACACAGATAAATTGGCCAATGCCCGGCGAACTGAGAACTGTCCAGGAGGGATTTCAATATTTAGGGAACTTCATAACTCCACACCGGGAGAAATGTAGAGCCAAAAACCTAGGAAAGGTCCTACGAAATTTTAAGATGGATACGGAGCGATGGAAAGACCTCCACTTCACCCTGTTCAGAAGAGCAGCCGTTTTTAAAATGATTAGACTGCCCCAACTGCTATATGCCCTACAAAAAACATACCACCCGCTCCCAAGGGGAGTTTTTACTGACTTGGAAAGCGGGATCAGAACTTTACTATGGCAAGGTCGTCACCCCAGAATAGCACTTAAAACGCTACACCGGAACCCCTATAATGGGGGGATTGCTCTACCAGATGTGGAAGCATATTATTGGGCCTCCCACCTTGTCCCTATAAACGAATGGCTACACAGAGCTAGAGACCACCCAACATACCGCCTGGAAAGAGAAACTATGACAACACACACACACCTACACTATCTCTATGGGGGAAAGGACGATCCCTGCTATTGCCTGCAATGCACGTCACCCTAGAAGCATGGACGGGAGCGACAGACTATAGGATGGACAGGACGGGTCGACCACACCACTCTGGGTAGGAAGTAGATTCAACGAAATACACAAACTTAAAGGGTTCGAGACATGGGACCTACGGGGCATCTCTATACTAGGAGACATAATGGGTAAAGAGGAACTCAAAATGTGGACACAGCTTAGTCAGGAATATGATTTAAATTAATCCCAGTACATCAAATACGCACAGCTTCGCCATGCATGGCAGGCAGAGAACATTCAGGGTGCAAACCTCCCGGAATATGCCCCACTAGAGGGAAGATTACTACATGAAGAATTAGTGGAAAAGGCGGTCTCCCTTACATTTAAAACTATCAATAATAATATACCAGACAGATTGGGGGGGGGGGGGGTTGCGTAAAAGATGGGAAAAAGATATAGAACCCCTAGAAGACATTGATTGGGAAGCAGCATTAATGCACCCCAGAGAAGTAGCCATCAAGGCGAGACTACGCCTTATACAATACAAGGTGCTACATAGAATTTACTGCGATAAAGACAAATTGCATAGGATGGGGAGGTCAGAATCATCATACTGCCCCACCTGTAAAACCGCTAAAGGTGAATTCTTCCATACACTGTGGGCATGTCCCGAACTACAGACTTACTGGGAGACTATAATAGGGACCCTGGGGGTCAATACTGTGAACGACGCTGCCAGTTGAACCGAACTTTGCCATATTGGGAATCCCGAGTGAGGTGGACATAACGAGGAAACAATTGATCTTCGCCTCACTGGGATTAGTGGTTGCTTAGAGAGATGCGGCTAGAAGGTGGGGAGTGACAGAGAACCCAACGGTCCAGGAGTGGACAAATGGAATGGACCTCTACATGACAGCTGAACGCACTACATATCAAAGTAGGGGCTGCCCAAAACATTTCCACAAAATATAGGGTCCGTGGAGACGTCACTTTGGGCTTGACCTGTGGGATGATACGCAACAACCCATGTCACAAAATACACAAGGGACACCTAGGACACACAACAACGATCGGCCCTAGTGGTGGAGATTCCCGGTCCTCTATGATTCCAGGGCCTATTGGAGAGAGTTGCGAGTTCGGAATAAGTAATGGTATTACACAAACTTAACATACAACATGGGAAAGGAGGGGTTTCTATAGAAAAGGGCGGGGTTTTAATGTGACCAATGTAATATTGTTTATTGGAAGTACTGATTTCAAAATAAAATAAAAAGGATTAAAAAAAAACATTACCAAAGAAGAGAGATTTATGGGTAACCTGCAGAAATGTCCATATCATCCAGAACATATTACCAACTAGAACTTGCTCTTAAAATGAATACTTCCTATGGATTGGATTCCTCATCTTCCATAAACTATAAAGCAGAGTCATCATCATCATCAAACTTTATTTTGGCCTATATGGCCATAAAACCACAAATAAAAATCCAATACATTACATTCAGTTCATAAAAAGTAACCATTGCTCTGCGTGGGGGACCAGATAGCACATTATTAATATAGAATTCCAATCGTATTTACATAGCCTCAACGTGCAAAAAACTAGCCCATGGGTATAAGAGCCATAAAATGCTTGTCCAGTATAAGGGCAACATAAGGCCTTGACATTAGTCAGACGGTAGGGTTCAGTAAGGGGCATACACATGACCAGTGAGGTGGCTTTTACAGAGAGCCATCTTCCCTCAAGTATGAAATTCAATAAAGTGCTCGTGCAAACCTTTGGGCAGCATAGAGGCATTTGCGTTGTTTGAAAAAACTGTGTCACTTAAATGCATAAACAATGCCTAGGCAAGAAAGAGAAGATTACAATAATCCTGTATTATTCAGCTGTTCCACTAGCCTGGCTTGAAATGCCTTGATTTCGCCTGTGGATATTCGAATCAATAAAGTACATGTGCAACACTTCAGCAGCATGGTGATTTTTGCTTAGTTCTTAAACCGCGCTCACTAAAGTGCATATGCAGGACTCGGGCGGTAAGGAGGCCATTACAATTATACAAAATCCACATTTTAAAACTATCATGGTAACCCTCGACTAGCAGCATTCAACAATGGCTAAAAATAGAGAAATATAAAAACAGTTTATACAACGCATGGTAGTTAAAAAAACATTTAAAAAGTCATTAAGTGGTTTCATTCATTTAAAAAATAGGAAGAACGGGGCTGAATTTGGATGATAAATAACGATGGGCCGGGCAAGCCTATGGGATTTTTTTTAGGATGGCTCTGCGGGTACACCTCAGAGAATAGAAAACGTGAAATAGAGAACACAATAGGCATGTGGGTGTCATATTTCAATATCCTAAAAACCTCGCTACAATGTCTGGACCCCAAATTTCTACATAGCTGAAGCAGCCATCAGGACCTTGCCCTCTTATAACCTTGACAAAAGATAACACATGGTGCTCCGTCTCATCTGTGTTATTGCAGGCTGGGCAACCCAAGTTGGATGAACCCGCACACTTGTTTGTGAAAGTACGCAACGAGAGGACTCCATGTCTGAATTGCAAGTATAGCTTCTTGGCAAGGAACGGCTGGATGTCGTCCAGTACAGGTTCTGGTCTATATTGGTCTTTTACTTCCAGAAACCCAAGGGTCAATCAGCCAGATGTAGACCTCCTCTGTAACTGCGCGAGTTAATGTTCTCTATAATTCTCCATCAGAACCTTCCTAGAGATCACGAGGGAAGTTTCTTCTGCATTATTCCACAGGTTACCCCTACCCATGGCCTCGGAGGTATTCCTAATATATGCCAACCATGATAATTTGCCCGCACCTTGTAGACCCATAACTTCACTCAGCTCTTCCCTGTATGCAGCCAGTTCAGGGGTGCTCCACAGACATTGCCAAAATAAAAGGGGTCTAAGAGCGGCTTTGTCTGCGATGGGTCTGATCCCAAGATCCATTGGGAGAGGTGTTAATGGGGAGCTAGAGGGAAGACCCACTAGTTGCCTAGCGTAGGAATTCTCGATACTCGATATGGAGCCAGCTGGGCAATAACCCAGATTTCAGCACCATACAAGGCAGCGCCCCTGGCTTGTACTTTATAGATTTCCACTGCCGGGCCAACCAATTTGTGGGTGCAGCTCCTATATACCTTTGTGAGGCCCCCTGTTGTCTGGGCCAACTTTAGACTTGCTTTCTTTATTTGCGCACCCCAGTCCATTTTCTCAGTAAGCGTAATCCCAAGGTACTCAAAGATGCATACCCTCTCCAGTGGTCTTCCATCCAGTCGGGAATTTGGGTGGGTGCTATTGCTCGCATTGAATGCCATATACTTGGTTTTTTGAAGAATAATCTCCAAACCCCGGTTTCTACCAAAAACACTGAAGATGTCAAGGGCCCTCTGGATTCCCATGGGTGATTTCGAAAGCAGATGGGTGTCATCTGCGAACATCATGGCTGGTATTTTACGATTCGCTAACCTGGGGGCTTCAATGTCCTTGCCTGTGATCAACGACTCAATTAAGCCGTTGATGAAAAGGCAAAAAAGGGTCGGGCCAGGACACAGCCTTGTCGAACGCCTCTCTCTACAAGCAAGGGAGCTGAGAGTTCGCCATTTATTTTTACCATAGCTAATTTGGGCGAAGCGTTTCAACTGATGGCAGAGATACTCAGGTTCTCCCATAGCCAATAAAATTGCCCATAGTTTATCCCTCGGTACCTGATCGAATGCAGATTTAAGCTCCACAAATATTAAATAGAGGCTGCCACCCTCTATGCACACAGATTTCCAATATAATAGTTGTAGCCTAAAAATGTGATCAGTTGTAGAGATCTTTGCTCTAAACCCGGCTTAAAGGGGGGTGAGGACATTTTGCTCCTCCATCCAAGTCTGAAGTCGCCCCAAAAGTACACGGGCATATATTTTCTGGCTTACATCTAGGAGGCTGATAGGGCGATAATTGGCAGGGATGAGCGGAGAACCCTTTTTAAAGATTGGAATGATTTCGGCCCCCGCCCAGGTGGTAGGAATCGCCATGCCCTGCAAGATGGTATTGAACAAAGACCACAAATAGGGGGCCCAGACGATAGGTTCAGAGCAAAAGAGGTCCCCAGGGATCTTGTCCAGCCCTGGAGCCTTAGCTGGTGTTATCTTGCCCAGTGCGGCAGTAGTCTCCTTAAGGGAGATCAAGGGGGCAGCTAAAGAAGTTGGCTCAGGGGGAATAAGTGTATTGACTGCTGGCCCGTCCTCATCCTCTGCCCTTGGGTATAAGGATTCAAAATGAGCCTTCCATACATCCTCCCCGATATTAGGTTCTATGGCAAGTTTACCTTCTTGGGATCCCAAATTGACCACGTTCCAAAAAGACCTCATGTCGCGATTATTAAGCGCACTTCTAAGGGTATCCCATTTTTGGCACTCCCAACCACTTTTTGCCTTTGCGATGGTGCTGTTCTAAACTGCCCTTTTTTCCCTGATCAATGCATTTGTCATTAGCTTTAATGGCAGCAATGAGATTCGACTTGGCTACACCACAACTTTCATTGCACCATGAGTGACGAAGTTTTCTAGCCACCCTGGACCTTTTTTTTTTTTTTTTAAATGTTTTTATTGATTTTATTAAGGTTTACATTTGTATCACCATATAGCATGACATTGCGCTGCAGCGTGCAGCAATAACATAAGCAGCATTTCGTGTGTTACAACAGAGTATATTCGCACATGTATCAGACCGGGAGGCATTATGACCAGGCAGGGGACATTCATTCTCCCTGTTCGGCCAGTCTCAACATACATAGTCCATTAGTCTCTCTGCTTGCAAGTCGTGTGGCGAATAACCTGTTGAGGCTAGTTGCGCTGCAGCGTGTATGGCGTATCAACCATTCAATCGTAACTGGGGAGTAGGCAACGGAACTTGGGGCTGAGTTGGAGGGAGGTCGTGTATCTGTTGGTATGTGCAAACGCCACCCTGTGCGTCCCCGCTCGCGCAGCGGGCACGCGGGATGCGATAAATGTGCTCATACAGGGAAAACCAGCACGGTACCTATGGGTAGTGTGAAGGTGATGAGCGCCTGCGCAGGTCTACTCCGTCAGGTCAGGCAGGTGCGTGGGTTGGCGTATCCTGTCCGTGTCCCGCTGAATCGCTTCCAGGATCGCATCCCAATACGCAGAGATAGGTATTTTCCTGAGGCCTACAACTAACTCGCGGCGTATCGCCACACTTTAAGCTCTAGCCCACGCTAGTACAGAGCGTCTCCAAGCGTGTGTGTGTGCGGGGGGTCTGGTGCTTTCCACCGCTTTGTGATCAGCCTTTCTGCCGCCACAATGCCCAGGTCAAGGAATCGACAAGTGACTTTAGTGTTGCGGGTTCTACGAAACGTGTGTAGCAAATAGGTGGGCCAGTCAAAGGGTATCTCTGTCAGTGCAGGCTCGGAGCAACTCCGCCACCCCTCTCCAATACTCACTGAGGCTGGGGCAGCCCCACAGCATGTGTACTAAGTCTGCGTCTATAGCGGCGAATCTGGGGCAGGCTACATCTATGCGGTGGAAATATCTGTTGATATTGGCTGGCGTGAGGTACGTGCGCTGTGTGATATAGTATTGTATCTGCCTAAAACGAGCATTTCTGGGAATCTGGACTGGGCCGGCCAACACCTTCTTCCACTCTTTGTCCAAGAATTGTGGGCCCAGGTCCTGCTCCCACTTTTGTCGGAGAGAGTTCAAACTGAAAGCAGCATGCAGGCGCAGTGAAGCCGCAAACCATCGCGTCAGGTGTTTGCCCCGCCCCATAACATGTAAATATTGCATGGTTAAGTGCATTTGTGGCTCTACCGCCATGTCTCCCCACCGCAGCGCGAGCGTGGCAATCAGAGATCTGTGTAGGAGGAACTGCCCTGCAGGGAGTCCGTCTCTTTCCACCAATGTTGTATAAGGGATAAGGACGCCATCGCCATATAGGTCTCCTAGTGTTAGTCTCCCGGCTTCGTGCCAGTGTTGCAGTTCGGCACTCGCGAGTATTGTCTGTCCTCTAGGGGTACCGTCAAGTGGGAGCGCAGGAGCGTAGGGTGTCGTGTCCAGAGTTAAGTAGAGGCTTCTACGGTAGCACCTATAGGCCACATTTAGTAGTTGGGGCTCCGGGGGTCGTGTCGGCACGCCGGGATGGAACGCAAGTAACTGGGGTAGTGTGTAAGCTGGGCGCGTGGTTGCTGTGTCGTCCCATTGGCGGTCTGCCATCCACCGGGCAACCCACTGCGACGCTAGGTAATAATGCTCGAAATTGGGCTTCACCAGGCCCCCCTGATTAGTAGGCAAGTAAAGTTTTTTTATCGACACTATGGCGGTTAGGACCCCAGATGAAATCTCTGACCGTTTTTTCCAGCATCGTGAAGAAGGACGCAGGCACATAGGTGGGCAGATTGGCAAAGTAGTACAGAAATCGCGGGAGGGCTACCATTTTTACCAGCCTCTGCCCACCACTGCGAGGGGGAAGTGTGCTCCAGAACTGCATCTGGGATTTCACTGCTGTCAGTGCCCTGCCCAGGATACCATCGAAAAGGTCCCGCGGCTGGCGGTATACCCGTATGCCCAAGTAACGAAAAGCGTCTTCAGACCACTGCACTCGTGTGCCACTTAGCATCAACGCTGGGTCATGACATCCCTCTCGAAAGGCGTATAGCTTAGATTTGGCTACGTTCACTTTTAGTCCTGAGATGGATGCAAATTCCTCCAGGATGTGAGCCAGATGCCCAGGCACCTGGTGGACGTTTAAGTACATCAACAGGTCGTCGGCATACAGTGACACTTTGTGTGTGCCATCACCCAGCGGTATACCATCCTGCAGCTGCGTTCTCAACGCATCGGCTAGTGGTTCCATCGCAAAAAGGAGGGGGGACAGGGGGCAGCCATGTCTCGTCCCACGTCGCACTGGAATCACGCCCGAGACATATGGACCCACCTTTACCCTCACCTCTGGGTTGGCATAAAGTAGACGGGTCAGCTGCAGGAAAGCAGGGTCGAGCTTATATCTCTCAAGGGTCGCGAACATATACCCCCCATTCGAGGGAATCGAACGCTTTCTCAAGGTCTAGAATGAGGCAGCCCACTCTCGGCCATTCATGGGTGGAGTAAGTTGCCATACGAAAAAAACGCCGCAGATTGAGGGAGGTGTTTTGGGACGGAACAAAGCCATTTTGGTCCGAGTGCACGAGGGTGGGGACCACTTGCGCCAGTCTATCGGCTAGGAGCTTTGCTAGAACCTTATAGTCGGTGTTGAGCAGGGCGAGGGGCCGGTATGAGCTCGTATCAGTTGGATCTCTGTCGGGCTTAGGCAAGGATATGAGGTGGGCCTCGCATAGTGAAGGGGGAAGCCGTTCCTCCTCTACAGCGGCCGCGTAGAGGGCGTGGAGCCGCGGCACCAGCCACACTTGGTATGCTTTGTAGAATTCCGCCGGGAGCCCATCTGGGCCCGGGGTCTTCCCTGTAGCTAGGGATGCGATTGCTGTCCTAATCTCCTCTGGCGAGATCGGTTCGCCCAGGAGTTCATTTTGTGCTGGTGATGCCTCAGGTAACTGAACCTGGCCCAAGAAGGATTGGAGGGTGGGCGGACCCTGCTGGCCTTGACTGATACAGTAGAGTGTAGTGTTGCGTCAAAACAGCGTGGATATCGCGCTGCGTATATGCCAAGTGTCCCGCGTCATCTCGTAGTGCCACGATTGGTTTCCGGGCGTGTTCTTGGCGGATCAGCCAAGCCAGAAGGCGGCCTGCGCGGTCAGCTGTGGAGTGCGTGCGGGCGGTGTATGCCGCGTAATTGTGACAGCGGAGGCGCTCCAATAAGTCAATGTGCTGTGTACGTAGTGTCTCTAGCTGTTGCCTGTCCCTGCCGCCGCCCTCCCCCTCCACTTCATGGTGCAGGAGTCTCTTTTCAATTGTGTTCAGGGCAGAGCTTAAGGTCTTTCGTATGTTCCAGGACGCGCCCATGCATTGCCCCCGCGTTGTAACTTTAAAGGCGTCCCATTCCACTAGTGTGTCCCCTGCTGTACCCTCATTAAGCTCAAAGAATTCAAGGATCGCCGTGCCCAAAGCGGATCGGAATGGGGGGTCCTCTAGTGCCGCTGTTTGGAGTCTCCATGTGGTAGCAGGGGGGCGTTCAGGCTCCCATGCAAGTTGAAGCAATTGGGGATTATGGTCCGAGTGTGTGCGGCCCAGGTATTCAATACGGTGGACTAGGGGGAGTAGCACAGGGGACCCCACTATTCTGTCCAGTCGCACATGTAGTCTGTGTACCGCCGAGTAGTGTGAGTAGACCTGGACATCGGGATTATTAGCACGCCAGAAATCTGATAGCGCCCAGTGGGTGAGCCAATCCCTGAGAGCCTGCGCGTTAGACACTGCTGTGGTCCTGGTGAGAGGCGGGAAGGATCTGTCCAGTTCTACACTGAGCACCGAGTTGAAGTCTCCCTCCAGAAGCCAAGGGATCCCGCTCCAGCCAGCTACGGTCTGTGAGAGGGTTTCTAAGTAGGAAGACTGATTGACATTCGGAGCATAAATGGAGCCAAGGAGGACTGGTTGGCCATTCAGCCGCCCGCTTACTAGCGTGTATCGCCCCTCGGGCTGAACTAGAACCCCATCGCTTGTGAATGGGACTCCTGCTCACCCAGATGAGCACACCTCGCGCATGCGCTCAGTAGCCGGTGCCATGTACCTGGCCTCTCCATCTTTGTCGTAAGCGCCCCAATTCTTCGTGAGTCATGCGTGTCTCTTGAAGTAGAGCTATGTCTGTAGCTCTGCGCCGGAGGTACGCATAAATCGAGTATCTACGTGACGGAGTGTGCAGACCGCGCACATTCCATGTGACTATGTTAACCTGTGTCATGTTTCCTATGCACATTGACCGGACCTGCGCGAGGTGGGGGGGGGGGGGGGGTCGCAGGCGTTACATGCTTGAATCTGTATAAAACGCACTCCAATTCAGTGTGCCTAACAACAGGGTGTTGGTATAAACTAAACTGTGCACAACTAGGAGGGCGAGTTCCGAATCTGTGTTCGTCCAAACTTTGATGCCAGTCAGGGCTTAAACTGTGTCAAACTGACTTATACTACAGCGTGGAGTGCGTGGCGTTGGTTCATGTCAAGGTTGATGAGGGTGTGGGTGGTATGCGTCTGTCCGCATGTATTGTGTCCCTCTATGTCCAGAATATGTCACCCTGTTCCCTAGCCTGCGGATCTGCACATCTGTCATATTAAGTGTGCGGTGTGGTGTGTACGGCCAGTGGAGGGCGCGTGCATGTGAGGTGGGCGCGTGCATGTGAGGCGGGCGCGACTAGGGGCGGTGCACTGTGTAGCAATAACAGAGAGGGAAAGACAACAACAACTTTGTCTTCCCCCAGTCGCTCCGGGTGGCGGAAGACACTTCAAATAATGTCATCGGCAGTCTGCGGGGTGACATCAGGCAGTATCACCCCCATTCGAGTCCTCCGGCGTGGGGGTAGACGAGCCGCTGGCGGTCGCCGATTCGGAAGAGCTGATTTCGCGAGTTTCGCGGTGTGCCTCAGAGCCCAGCGTTGCAACTGCTTCCAGGGTGCTACGGCGCTCCACCTCGCTCTGCTCCGGCCGCTGCAGTCAGGGGCATGCCTCCCGATCTCCTTAGTTTCCCACGGCGTCGGGTCCTCTTGCTGTCTGGGCGGGCCACCTCCGCGTTTGTGGGGCGGGATCCCGTCCACAGGCCTGCGTCTTCTAACCAGTCCCTTGCTTCGTCTGGTGACTCGAAGAAGCGGGTAGTGCCACCACCCTCAGTCTGGCTGGGGACAGCAGGGAGTATGGGAGTGCCAGTTCCCGCAACTGGCGTTTCACCGCCGTGAAAGTTTTGCGTCGTCTCTGCCCCTGTGAAGTGTAGTCCGGAAAGACCATGATCGAGTTGCCATTGACCTTAAGATCGGGGAGCTTGCATGTTTCACGTAGGACCGTGTCCCTGTGTAGTTCAAAAGCTTGAAAAGGAAAGGCCTTGGCCGAGACCCTGGGGGGGGGGGGGGCTCTGGGCCGGCACGCGGTGGGCTCTTTCCACTACAAACTGCGGCGATAGTGCTCTTAGAGGTAGGACGTCCTGTAGCCAACGCTCCACATATTGTTCTGGGGCCTGGCCCTCCACTCCCTCCGGAAGGCCCACCACGCGGACATTGTTGCGGCGGGAGCGCCCTTCCGCATCTTCGATTCTGTCCTCCAGGGCGTGTACTCGGTCCAGGACATCTTGCAGAGCCGCTGCGTGGCTGTGGGTAACAGGTCAGATATTGACTGGGTTTGCAGTTGCACCTTCTCTGCTAATTTATGGTGGTCCGCTATTAAGAGAGTGAAATCCGACGCTACTTTGTCTATTCGCGTCTGCTCCAGCGCGGCTCCGATTCTTTCGACCGCCGCCAGCACCGAATCCAGTTTTGACGCTAGTGCGGCATTCGGGGTATCACCAGATGTACCAGCGGCAACACTTTGTAGGTCCAGGTTAGCAGCCCGCGCTGCATTCTGCTGCGCATTGTTGCGGAGACGGCCCATTGCTAGCTTTTGTGCAGAGAGCATTGACCTGGAGTGCTGAGCGACAACACAGCAGCAGGTATCGGGGCAGGGCGTGGGCGTACAGTTGTTTCAGGGAGCTGTTCGTGCCGCAGTGTGAGCAATAGGCAGTTCCTCGGCGTGGCGTTATTCGTGTCCCGCGCAGCGTGCGACAGGCTTAGAAGGCCTGCGCTGGTTTGCTCCTGTCACAGGTCCACCCCCGGTACTGCAGCTACGAGATGAGGGAAATGGGTCGCTTCCTAAGTGCCCTCAGCGCCGGTTCTCTACAGATGGGTTTAGTGTCAGGGTGGGCAGCTTACAGGTAAGTGGGGGGACCCTTTTGATCCACTACCAGGCGCACGTCCCAGACGGTGAAAGCTCACAGTTATGCTGTCGTTCCAGCACCGTGCTTCAGAGCGGATGACGCAGATCTTGTGTACTTTCAGCAGCTGGCCAACTGCGTCGAGCCGGCTTCAGGAAGGTGCAGGCGAAAGGAGAGCGCAGGTCCCGGGTCGTCACAGCAGGCACCGCGCTCAAATTGATTCAGGCATGCCACTGCGGTTCCCTACGAAGCAGATCACATCATCATTGCCCCCATAGCCAGGTGCGGGGCGGCACCCATTCCACGCCAATTTGCGAGCCGCAGGGTCCGGGTTCTCATAACTCCCCAAAGGTCGCAATTGTGGCAACTTATGCTACTTCAGTGGTCGCTCTGCGGCGTTGAACACACGGTTTCACCCCCTCGTGTGAGAGCGGTCTGCTCGTCTTCCACCGTGGACGTGTAGGGCCTACCCTCTGGGGACTCCTGGGTTTCGACCGGGCTGTACTGGATTCACGGGCAGGGACCAGCAGCAGCGTTGCCGATCTGGCTTGGTCTGCGTAGGGGCAGGGTGTTGATTGCTCCCGCTCAGAGGGTGCTCCCCCAGATGAGTCCAGGCCAACAGGGCTATAGCGTCGCAGCTAGCAATAGGGAAAGCGCCGCCGCGGCCCCGGGACTTCTGTATGTCGGTGCCCTCGTGGTTCCCTCTTCGCCGGCAAGACCACGCTCGTCCCCTCTTCCAGCAGCCGCGTAGGGCCTACCTCCTCAGATCGCAGGCGGGAGCTCCCTGTATGCCGCTTCAAACGGCAGGTGGGCCGTCACAGTCCGGGGCAGTCCCGCAGCTCGCCACCTGCACACACCGCTTTTACTGGCGCATCTGCGTTGTTATGCTGCCGCCTCGCGCCCCGGTCAGAGGCATCAAAATAGGGCACAGCAGGCCGCAGTCCTCCGGCCGCCGGGTGATCGCGCCCGGTACGCCTATCGTTTCCAAAGGCCCAGGGGCACACCGCCGTGAAGTCCTCCGAGGATTGAATCCAGGCGGCCACTCATTCCACGGCGCCGCCCCTCAGTTAGGCCAGCCGTGGAGTTCCGGAGCCGCACAGCTAGGTCCGGGTCCTCCGCTCCGGCACCACCAGAGCCCGGGTCGCGAGGCAGAGGCCCCGCGCTCAATCACCGGCAGCAGCAGCACGAAGCCCCGTGGCCACCGCAGGAGCAGGTGCGCAGCCTTCAACCTCCCCGGGCCGCTGCAGGGCGTCTCAGCGAATCGCGGTCGGTGGCCCATGCCGATCTAGCCACCAGGTAGGCCTCAGATCGTTTCTCAACTTTGCCGGGGTCTCTACATCAGGTACTATACTTTGGGGGATCTCATTTGGTACTGGAGCCTGGCGCCAGCGATTCCCCACCGCAGTTGTGGGCGGATGGACAGGGTGGGAAACAGGATAATGCAGGGATTCACTGCGGAGCTTCAGCGAGTCGCGTGTGCCATGTTGGCTTGCTGGCCACGCCCCCGTCACCCTGGACCTTTTATTAGGGTGAAAAGTAGTGGCCATAGTAGAAAGTAGAGCTTGATGGTTGTTGAACATTTTGGAGTGAGAAGTGGGGGTGCCATATATTCACAGTGAGTTGGTTCGCAGCCATGAGAAATGGGATAATTGATTGGTATAGGGAGGCCAGCTTTTCTTGCGATTGGGAGAATTCCCCCCAGCGGACTCTCCTCCTGCCATTAGACAGTGTTAATCTAGGGTCAGGTGGTAGTGATTTTTCGGATACATTCTTGGGACATGGCGAAATTACCTCTATGATGAGAGCATTATGGTCTCTATCATAGCGGGCATGATTTTAATGTCTAACACTCTGTGCCAGGATTTAGTATCTACCAGAATGTAGTCTATAATAGAGGTGTGCACTGGTCTATTAAAGGTGTAATTCCCCGGAGTATCAGATATTGTGCGACCATTGCACGCTCTTAATGAGAGATTCAGTGTGAGAGTATTCATCTGCAACACCAGTGGAGTCCATGCCCGTGTTGGCAAAATGTTCGGCTCTGGGATAGCCCAATGCAAGTCCTCCTCACTGGGAATACCTGTAACCAGGCCTTTCAATGGTTCAAACTGGCAGTTGAAATCCCCACTTACGATTACCCAAAAGTTATCAGGGATTGTTAGAGTTAGAAGGAGGGTGGTCAGTTGGTCAAGAGTCATTGTCTCTTGACCATAACAGACCGGCCGTGAGTAGACACTGATCAGGGCAATTCTGACCTTTGAGGGAAAGGTCAGGAAGATACATAGGATGTCACATGATGAAGTCTATCTGTTTCGCTACACAGCCCAGATGCACACCAACCCAGGTGGACAATCCCCCTGATGGCCTTCCCCTGCCCCTATGAGTAGCTGCAATACTAAATGACGCATAGCCCAGTCTATGTGTGTCCACCCTAGCCCATGTTTCCTGGAACATGCAGATCTCGTGTTGTTCTATAAATAGCCCCCACTCTGGGTTATCTAGTTTGGAGGTGAGGCCAGCTATGTTCCAGAAAAGAAGCTGCAACCTAGGAGGGCCCATACGATTGATTGGATTAGGGGACTGTATATCACAATTCACTGTGTGGCCCTGCGGAAGTTGTTTGGTCGCCTCCAGCCCCTTCGACCTTGGGCCATTACTGGTTTCATGGTGGCCAGCTGGGGTAGGTGGGAGATTTACAGCTACCCACTGATGAAGTTTGGTTGCCTGTGAACCCTGTCGGGGTAGATCTGGCAATGGTGGACTAGTAGGGGCCTTCTTCTGTTCTCCACTTTCTGCTCCTCTCTCTCCTACCACATGTGCCATCACCTGTACCCCCTTCTGTTTCGGGGTCCCTCTCCACTGTGCGGACTCCCCCTGTTGGAATGGGTCCCCTAATGTCTCCTTTTGGCAATCGGATCTCTCATGTGGGGGTTCGGTGCTCGGAAGTCAATCTACTGACTCTAAGGGGTTGAATCTATTTGATACCGGTAAGTTGTAGAATAATGGGCTGGGTTGGTACTGTCCCAAAATAGCATGTTGCTTGTTCTGATTCCACACCCCCCTCACATAACCATCTCTTCTTCTACTATGTGGTGTAAGCCCTGGGGGAAAGAAATAACCCAGTGGGAAGGACCCAATGCCCCCATTCTCCCTTCGATGATTGCGATCAAGGAGAGTTTCCACGACCGTTGTGCTTCTAAAATATATCACAACACAATCCCCAGAGACATCTTTCGGCCTCCAGCCCACCCAACCCACCCGAAGTGTCATGAGGATTTCATCTGCATCTTTATAGGAAAATTGCCTGTGCTTAGCTAGCCAGAAGATGCATTTATTTTCTAGATCAGAATGAGATTCCCTGCACCACTTGTACAACTTTGGAACTCCAGTTATTATGATTACATAGGGTGTTGAGGCCGGGGGAAGATTAATGCATGGCAAGGCTAACCTGATATCATTACTTTCTACTCGTGGGGCAGACCTTACGCCACCCCGGTGACTAGACCCCTGTTGGGGATTGTCACATACTTGTGGCCTTGCTATGGGAGGGCTATAAATACTTCTCGTCTCTGCCCCTTGAATGCGCCCCTGGGAGTAGGTACTATCATCTGTTCCTAACCTAACTGGGTTATTCAGGCGTTTACCTGCGCACTCCTGATTAGTGTAGTTAGCAGTTATGTTGGTGGTCATGTTATTTGTCACTATGGGTTCCGACCTAGTGATGGGAAGGTCTGGCTGTAAATTCGGAGAGTTTGCAAACTCATTCCCCTTTAAGACTGCCTCTGTCTTACCAACCCATAGCTCAACCAATGTTGAAAGCTTGTCTACCCGCTCCATCAGGTCTTATGTGACCAATGATTGTAATATTGTTTATTGGAAGTATTGATTTCAAAATCAAAAGGATTAAAAAAAAAAAATTACCAAAGAAGAGAGATTTATGGGTAACCTGCAGAAATGTCCATATCCTTAGGAAAAACATATTACCAACTATAACTTGCTCTTAAAATGAATACTTCCTATGGATTGGATTCCTCATCTTCCATAAACTACAAAGCAGAGTCACATAAGGAGATGTGAGGCAGTAGTGCTTTGCAAAAATATGCAAGGACAACCAGACAGCTGCCTGACAGATGTCGGCAACTGGGACACCTTGGGAAAGAGCTGTGGAAGCAGCCATGGCCCTGGTAGAAAGCCCACGTCTTTAGGACAAGGACCACACAAGCTCAAGCACATTTACGTTTAGATGCTGCTCTGACATGAATCAAAGGCTCCACACCGTCATGCCACCCAGATGAGCACTCCAGTCAGCAAAGAGGCTTTGCAAGCAGGGTAGGCAGAGCCTGTGGGGTGGTAAAAGGGAGAAACCTTCATATTTGATATTTATTAATTTATATAGCGCCCGAATCACCCAGTCAGGGGTATCTCAGCGCTGAGGCCACTGATTACAGTCAAAAAGGTGAATCTTAGAAGAGATGGGTTTTTAGTAGTTTCCTAAACAGGGGAAAGCTCTGGCAGTCACGTAGATCGCGGGGAGTTCGTTCCAGACGGTCGGGGCAAGGTAAGAAAAAGCTTTGCCGCCCGACCGAGCCTTTCTAATTCTTGGAGTGCAGAGAAGTAGCTTGGAACCAGATCGGAGAGGCCGGGAAGGGATATATTTTCGCAGTTTATCCGATAAGTAGGTGGGCCCCTGGCCATTTAGGGCTTTGAAGACTACGCAGCAGATCTTAAACTTTACCCGCTTTCTCACGGGAAGCCAATGAAGTTTATTTAAAAGTGGTACAGAGGCTGTTCTGGGGGGGGCATTTTCTACCAGTCGGGCTGCCGTATTCTGGACTACCTGCAGCTTGTTTAGGAAGCTTCGCTAGCAGAGACTAATAGTGCATTGCAGTAGTCCAGACGGCTTAGCACAAGAGCTTGCATCAGTGTTTTCCTCGTAGAGGATGGTAACAAGGGGAACACTCTTCTAAGCAGGCTGAGTGTATGATAGCAGGTGCCAGCGATGGTAGTGGCATGTGCTTCAAATGTAATATTCTGGTCGATCCAAATTCCCAGGTTCTTGACCGCTCCTTTTGGAGTCGGAGCAGAACCCAGCTCCTCCGGCCACCAGCTGGGAGACCAGCTTGTTGCTGCATCTCCAAACAGCATGACCTCCGACTTCTCGGCATTAAGTTGCAAGAAGTTAGCTCTCATCCAGGCAGCGATGGTTTTCATGCCCTCCGAGAAGATGAGTTGTATATTTGGATTGGACTTGTCAAAAGTAAGTAGGAGCTGGGTGTCATCCGCGTAAGAGATGGGGCTAAACCCCAGGGTCCTCATTAGTTTGGCCAAGGGAGTAACATAGATGTTAAAAAGGGTAGGGCTCAAACAGGAGCCCTGAGGTACTCCCTTGGTAACTTTGGTGGTCTTGGATCTGAAAGTACCCAGAGTGACTGTCTGGGTCCTATCTGTGAGGAAGTCTGTCAGCCATTTCAGAGCAACTCCTTGAACCCCGATGTCCTACAGTCTCTGTAGAAGTATTTTATGAGAGATGGTGTCAAACGCCGCAGATAGGTCGAGCAGCACTAAAAGTGCTGCCTGACCCTTATCCAGGGCCATTCTGATGTTATCAGTTACCTCTATCAGGGCGGACTCGGTACTGTGCTTGGCCCGGAAACCAGACTGGGAGACATCCAGGCAATTCGAGGATTCCACAAAGTCATACAGATGCTTGTTTATATGTTTTTCAAGGAGTTTACTCTGAAGGGGGAGCAGAGAGATAGGGCGATAGACAGCTCAGATGCGGGAATTTTGGGGGTTTTACGAATGGGGACGACTTGCGCTGCTTTCCATTCTTGGGGGAGTCTGCCAGCTCTCAAAGAGCTGTTAAGGATGGTGCAAATGGGTGTGGCTAGCTGTTGTGCTAATCTGGAGGAAATTTTTGCGGGAATTACATCTAGGGGAGACCCAGATTTGACTTTGGTAAGAAGGGATTCGACCTCTTCCGGCGTTAATGAGGGAAAAAAATGTATCTGCGTAGTGTAGATGGGGGTAATGGGGCGTTCTATGGGAAAGTTGTTAGGAGTTGTGATGGAAGAGATAATTTTATGATAGATAGTATCAATTTTCAAGGTGAGAAAAGATGCTATATTATCACATAGCAGCTGCGAGGGAGTTTCTGCGGTATCGCAAGCCTTAGGATTAGTAAAGGTTTTCAAGATTTGATAGAGGGTCCCAGAGTCGTTCCCAGCTTGTTCTAGTTGGTTTACAATATGTCGTTTCCGTGAGGACGTTATGTTTTTATGATAGGAAGACAGTGCGGCTTTAAATCTCTTTGCCCTGTGTATAGTGTGAGTTTCGCCATGTCCGTTACAATTTTTTGCAGTGGCTCTTTTCCTTCCGAAGGCTGGAGGAGTACCAACTAGTTGAGGAGAATTTGGAAGGGTGGGTCTGCAGTTTCCGTGGTGCTACGTAGTCTGCAGTAGATTGAACTATAGAGTTAAAATGAATGAGCTGTTCTTCTACACTATATGTGGCTGTATCAGTTATCCAAGAATTAAAAGGGGTCTCAAATTGATCAGGTGTGAGTTTATGCCATGGTCTATACCAATGCGTGGAGTGAGATTTAGAAGTAGGGTTGATTCTGGGGCTCATAAGTTGGAAATCCACCATAGAGTGATCCGACCACGTCAAAGGACGAGTTTCCCCACAGCTGATATGAGGGGAATTTGTTAAGATGAGGTCTAGAGTGTGCCCTGCAGAATGGGTAGGGGCGTTGTTGATCTTCAAGAGATCAAGTGTGCTTAGATCTGTTAGGCAAACTGTGGCATCAGGATTGGAAGCGTTTTCACTGTGGATGTTAAAATCTCCTAAGAGTAGAAAGTTAGGGGTAGAAATAACATGGGGGAGATGAATTCCATTAGTAAGTTATTAAAGCCTAATAGAGGGCCAGGGGTCTATAAACAAGAGCCCCTTTCCAGCTAAATTGTGGGTGCAGATCGAGTCTAAAAACAAAGCATTCTAAAGTGTCCTTACACATTTGATCTAGAATAGTAATAGATAGGGATTCCTGATGTATTATGGCTATGCCTCCCCCTGCCCTGTCTGGCCTATCAAGTTTTTGGATTCGATAACCATCCGGTAGGGCCATTGCAATGGCAGGGTTGGAAGAGGGTTTAATCCAGGTTTCAGTAAGAAACCCAATATGGGGATCGTTTTCTGTCAGGAGATCCCAAAGATTTACAGCGTGTTTGGGAAGGGATCTTACATTGGCCAGAAAACAGTTCCAGCCAATATTTATATTTAGGGGCTGTACATTACTTAGTGGATTATTCCTATATGGTCCCACTCCCTTTATCTGGTTGGGGAGCGCACTGTGGGAAAAAATGTGTTGGGGAGCAAAGCTCTGAAATTTGCAAAATCTACAAGAGAAAGGCCCTTCTAGCAAAGTGAGTGAGTGTGCAGAATGTACGCAGGGGTTAAACCTAACCTTTAGTAGTGCTTCCCGTGTGTAGGAGCAACGATAACTTATAGGATTGGCAGTATCTGTAGGGGAACCAGCAGGGGTCCCGGCTCCAGGCGACGGCCAGGCGCGGACGGGCGCAGACGGGCTTGCCTTAGGCGCGCCTTCGGCACGCCCGCTGCGCGCGTCGGATCAGGCATCTATTTGAGTAGGGAGTATGCCGCTAGACCGCTAACCTTTCGACTCTTAGCGGGCGGAAGTGGTCTTTCCTCCCTTCCGGTATGAGGCGCCTCCCTCCAGGCAATCGGAACAATCCGTGCTGGACCGGGGAGGAGCGCCGTTTGTAGGTGTTTGCAGGTAAAGTTAGCTAAATATAATTGTCATCATTTCTTTAAAACACATGAAAAGTAAGCTAAAAAACGTGTGAGCAAAGAGCTAAGAGCTTTTTTAGCTCAGAGTCTGAACAAAGAAGGATAAAAGTGAGCCCTTTACCAGGCGCTCCACAAGAGTGCAATGCTGATTACCTTGAAGACTCTAAACGCGTCATAAGGTGCATCCACAGTGCATTCCCCTATACACTAACTCAAAAATCTACACCCGACCTGAGACTGCATTGGTTTTGCAGCCACTGCATCCTCAAATGCCACTGGGGAGCCGTTCTGACATCTGGCCTGAGCTACCAATAAGATGCACAAGAACAGGTCTAAAAGGTAAAGGACCGGAATCAAAGTTTGAGTCACACGTATCAGAATCGTCAGAATAGGCACAAGCCTAAGGTGAGGGAAGGCCTTCTTAAGTGTTGTATCAAGCACTGCCCTAATAAAAAACTGTAATTTTGTGGGAGTGAGGTGAGACTTTTGGAAACTGCTGGTAAAGCCCAAGTCATAGAAAGAGTCATCGTCTGCTGGAGATGTTTCTGGATCAGCACTGAGTACTAAGCCTTCACCAGCCAGTCATCCAAGTACAGAAATACATGGATTCAAGATCTCTTCAAGAAAGCTGTCATGATCACTAGCACCATCATAAAGATGCATGGGCCGGTCATCAATCCGAACAATAAGAGTCAAAATTATATGTTTTGGACACCCTGGTGAACCTTAAGTAGCACATTTGGGCAGGGAGAATTTAAAGATGAAAATAGTAGTCCTGGATGAACAAAAGGACACCAACCAATCTCCCAAGTTTAAGGCCATCAAGATCAGATTCAAGGAGAGATTCTTGTACTACCGGATGAGCATGTTTAAAAGGCAGAGAGTCAGCATAGGCCTCAGGCCTCCAGTTCTTCTTAGGGACCAATAAGTAAATGAAGTTAAGTCCTGTGCACCTCTCTTCCAGAGGCCTCACTCCCATGGCCCATTTTTCAAGCAAGGCAACCAGATTCTCTGGCGACAGGTGGGTGGACAAAATGTTTGCATCACACGGAGCAGGGCTATGGAGTCTGATGGGTTTGTCTGTGGAATGATGGCTTCATGGGACAAACCCTTTTTTTGGCCCATTGTAGGGTCTAGGAGAGTGTCAGTGAATAGACGCAAGGGCTCTGCAGAACCTGTGGAATATTGCAATATTTCCATCAGAAGGCAAAATAAGTTCCAATTTCACGGTCTTCCAAATGAAGCAGGGCCAGAAGGGTAGGAAATGTCCACTATACGTGAAGTATTGGGGCTGCTGCCATTTTGAAAATGTAAGTTAAGGTCAAAATCAGTATTGTAAAGTGGCTGGAGGTGATTAGCTTCTGAGCCATCTCTTGCTCCTAAGACCACTTCAAGATCGGCACCGAAGAAGGGCCCGAACAAACAGCGACTTAGTCAGCTTCAATTTTGCCCTAGGTGTCAGACACAAAGTCCACAGAAATGGAAGCACTTGTTGCGAGATGTAGCAAAGAGATGCACCTTTTGCATTCCCCATTTAAACACTTGAAAAATATAAAATGCACTTATGATACACCACCTCCATCAAATCCCCCAGCACACAATTTAAAGTCATGACTGTAATGCAAAGTAGGGAAGTATTTAATTTAGGATGAAATAGGTCCCAGGTGGACTACAAGATTCGAAGGAAGAGACATCCCAATGAAAGTCTATGAAGTAAAGACAATCTGCCTTCTTTTGCGCAGTGAAGCACCAGCATTCATTAACAGCAACGTAAAGAAAAACAAATTTTCATAATGGTAATGAAGCTAACAGGCTTGTGCTAAGAGTGACTTAGCAAGTGAGGGGTCTACTCACTCATCCGTAAACCTAAAATCAGCCTGCTGCGATCTGCATCTCTTGGGTATATTTGGGAAAATATATGAGAAGTTCAAAGCAATCTTATATTTTACTGCTAAAATGTGAACTACCTAGACCTGGAGATTGTGGCACTTGTTTCAATCATTAGCATAGTAATTTTTGTTCAGCCTTTTTACCAGTTTCATTTGTATCGACGTAAAAAAAAACCATTTATGTTGCGACTCAAGAAATTGGTAGTTAGGCATACCTCTTAAACTTCGACAATGTATGAAAGCAGAAATCTATTTAAAGCAACGCTATTCTGAATACACACCCAAATAAGGATCTAGTCCAACATTATTAAAAACCATACAACAGTCATCATACTTACAAGAACAACGCTTATAGGACCAGATGTTTCTTAGAACAAAGAAAGCCACACACACTTTAGTGTAACTACGCAATGCCCGAAGGAGTAAGGAAAAACAATGTGGAAGGCAGAATGGGAAAACCTTTTTTTTTTATTAAAGTTTTTTTTTATTAATGAGATGAAATTGCAGCAGCAAGTTTTACATAAATACATTACAAAATGACAAATGTAATACATTAACCATAAATGGGAATCAACAGGAGATTGGTGCAGATTTTAAATTTCATTCCGGGCACTGACCCAATACTACTTATGCCTAAAACCCAGCAGCTATTATTTAAACAGACGCCCAGGTCGAGAGCGACCCCCCAGATTCTCCTCCCTTTAATTCTTGCCCTCTTGCCTTTTTGCTCATAAAGTGCTATTTCTAAGTTGTGAACATGTAGGAAGCTCCCCTTTCACTGCTGAAAGGTCCGGGGTAGAGGATCAAGCTAGGCCGAGGCCACACAAAGTCTAAAAACCAACATAGCTATAAAAATTTGATCTTCCCCTACCCCTCTATTTGATTCATCCACCCCCAGCAACATAAGCTGAGGTGACGGGGAGATATTTACTTTAAGGACTTCGCCTAAAAAGCCTACAATTTCCAAGCCAAGTGATTTTAGGCTAGGGCACGTGGAGAACATGTGAACCATATCCGCATTAGATGCACGGCATCTAGAGCAGTAAATCCCCACATCCCGACCCATTTAGCAATTTTTGCTGGTTTTATGTACAAATCGAAAATTGTTTTATAATGTCGTGATTGCAGATTTGACGAAGACAGAATTGACCCACCCAGCTCGAGTGATTTCAGGAAGCCAGAGTCTGACAAATCGACCACTCCAACAGACAGCCATATAATTGCGAGACTGAGGGGCCAATACCTTTTGTTAACATTTCCATCAAGGGAATATGCGCAAAACCAGCCGCACCCCCAGCCCCTCTCAAAAGAAAATTCCTCAACTGTAAATATTTTTAAAAATCCAGAGGCCCAATATTAAATCTGCCACGGACCACCTCAAATGATGTAACATGCTCCCCCGCGAGTAGATTCCCAATCTTGCCAAAGCCCCCTTGCTCCCATCTAGCTAAGCAGTTGTCTTGAAATATCCTGGGGAGTTGATCGTTCCTAAGCAGGGGAGTATACCTGCTATATCTGCCCACCCCCAATTTTTTCCGGACACCTGCCCAGTTTCGAAATGCAGCGATCAGAGTCTTTAATCGAGTTCTATTAAAGTAGCTCGACTCAAAATACTTCAGACAGACAGCCCTTAGCGGCTGCCCCAATCAGTAGCTCATAAATTGAGGGCACATAGCATGGCATATCTCCCTCAGAAGCCTTATTATTTAATAAAGGGTCGTAATATTGCAGTGCTGCGGCTAGGTAGTAGAACTTAAAATTGGGGAGCCCCCAGCCCCCCCTATTTCTAGGTAGGCACAGGAATGAATTAGCCCTCCTAGTCTTCCCGTAGGCCCAAATGAATGTAGCCACCAATCTTTCAATTAATTTAAACTAGTCATTATGAACCTCCTGAGGAACTGTGCGAAATACATACAATAACTTTGGCAGAAACAACATTTTTACAAGATTGCATCTCCCCATTATTGAAAGTTTCAGATTATCCCATCAACTGAAATCCTTCTTAGTTTTTTCCATAATAAGGATTACATTTAAGTCCCACAAACATTCCCGGTGTCAATACATGGGAGGTGTGCGCGCTAGGAGTGTTCAGGAGACGGAAAACTGATAAAGTGCAGGTGCGTTTCACGTCCCTTTCACTACTCCTGTCGAAGAGATCTATAGCCATGCACTGGCGAGCCCCGGGGGGGTCCCCCAGGGGAGGCCTGGGTGGGAGCAGTCAAAAGGTGGGGCGCAGCGAAAGAGGGCGCGATCCGGGACGAAGTAGTTAAGGGAACGCACAAACATCACACATCCATGGAATGGGCGCACTTACTATACCAGTTCAGTCAGCAAACCACACGAGCAGAGCCAGCCGAGGCACCCCATACCCAGACGGCATCCGACACACCAATAGGACCAGATGACAGACGCGAGTCGGAACACACACATCGGAGACGCCCCATCACAGTCCTCGCCTTAGAAGCATAGCCCCAGGATAAGACAAGGGAAGTAGTCTAGCCCCCCCCGCATCAACAGTCGCCAGCCGCCAGGTAGCCACACACACCTACATAGAGGACCTACTCGCCCCCCTCCCGTCTGCACACACCCTCCCTCCCCGCTGACCCCAAACCAGTACCCCAGTTCAACGCCCAGGTTCTAAGTTAAGGATACCAGCCAGCAGCATTGATAACGTCATTAGGGGACAGGGAACGTTGCCCAATTGCTCGGGCAGAATACTATGACTCCCACAAGTACCATGGGTAGACGTAGCTCCACGACCAAACTATAGGCCTACAGGCATATCCCAGGACACATACTGAAGTCGTAGATCGCCTCAACAGGTTTATAACACCGGGACTGTAATGATATCCAGTGGCAGCTAAGAAAGATAGTAACCACCAATGTACACTCAAGTGCCTAAACTGTCTCTGTCTACCTATGCATGTAACTCAAGAATGAAAAATGTTATGCTTCACTGTATCTAGTGTTCAAACATAAATTTAAAAAAAAATCTAAAAAAAGGATAAAATTTAAGTCAACTATACATTCCACTCTTGCTGTGATACTGACTCCCAAATATGTAGCTTCATCAACAATCCTGCTATCGGAGGCGGACGTGTGTTTATTTATAAAAAAACTGGGTTTTGGCTCTATTTAACAAAAACCCTGAATGATTCCCAAATTCTTCCGCTATCCTCTACGGAGCGGAGAGCCCTGTCTGGGTCACTGGCGATTATTGCCACGTCATCGGCATAGGCCAGAATTTTACTATCCCAGCCCTGCAGACTGACGGGAAGGATGTCCAGAGAGGCTTCAAACCTCCTGAGAAGGGGATCAATGTATAATGCAAATAGTAGAGGGGCAGCCCTGCCTTGTTCCCCGCTCAATCGAAAAAGGCTCCGACTCGCCTCCCATTATTTGTAAACGAGCAATAGGATTGACATACATTGCCCGGATTGCGTTAATAAAGGGTCCCCCAGGCCATTAGGCTCCATAACCAGCCAGAGGTAATCCCACTACACCCTGTCAAAAGCCTTCTTGGCGTCGAGCAGGGCGACCCCCATGGGTTTCGCAAGGACCTCGGTGGCGTCAAACAATGAAATTACTCGCCGCATGTGGTCCGCAGTCCCTGTGCTGCCGGGTCGACACTAGTCGCTATATTACACTGCCTAGCCAATTTGCAAATTTTTTTTGAGTAAAGCTTAACGCACAAGTTACTAACTTGTGTAACGATATATCTGTAAGAAACAGTAGTTAGTGACAGATTCCTTACCTTAGAATATCCCCAGGCGTCAGGCTGGATCCGGAAAGTTTTGCGTAGCAGTATCCCTGCGCGTCGGTAGGCTGCGTCGTGCGGCTCCGCGTCCGTCGTCGTCGTGATCGCCAGGATGACGTCGCGGCCAGTACTTAGACGCTGCCCATACGCGCTGGCGTCCGTTCTGTACACGACTTTCCGCGCCAGAAATGCAGAGCCATGCAAGAAACTGACATTGGTGTCTGAAAACTAGGGCCCTGAAAGGGATGACCTTAACCCTAGAAATCAGTTCGCAGAACGGGGAGGATGGGTGGGGCGGTAGGAATCTGTCACTAACTACTGTCTCTTACAGATATATCGTTACACAAGTTAGTAACTTGTGCATCTGAAAGAGACACGTTAATGACAGATTCCTTACCTTAGAATAGATACCGCAGCAATACCAACCCCGGTGGTGGGTCTGCGAACAAAGATCAGACGAGGAAGTCTCGGAGAACAGAACGGCCAAAGAAGTCGTCTCTCCGGACTTGGCTGTCAAGGCAGTAATGCTTGGTAAACGTGTGCAGCGAGGCCCACGTAGCTGCCTGACAAATGTCCTGCAATGGGACACCACGTCCCAAAGCCGTGGTGGTGGCTGTCGCCCTGGTGGAATGGGCACGTAGCCCAACAGGGGGCTCCTACTTAGCCAAAGAATAGCAGACTTTGATACATAAGACAACCCAGCTGGAGATGGTCCGCTTGTGTACCGCCCGACCTTATTTGGCGCCCACGTAGCCAACAAAGAGCTGGTCGTCCACCCGGAACTGTTGTGTGCGGTGCAGATAGAAGGAAATCGCACGTTTTGGGTCCAGACAGTGGAGCCTCTCTTCCTCTCTGGAAGGATGCGGAGGCGGAAAGAAGGTGGGCAAAGTGATGGTCTGCCCAATGTGGAAGGCAGTAACCACCTTTGGCAAGAAGGACGGACGCGTCCTAAGAACAACCTTGTCTGGATGAACAGACAGAAAGGGGGGCTTGCAAGAAAGAGCCTGGAGCTCACTCACCCGCCGAGCGGAGGTGATAGCCACTAGAAAGGCTGTCTTCAGAGTGAGAAGACAAAGAGGACAGTTATAGAGAGGCTCAAAGGGAGCGCACATTAAAAAGGTAAGAACCAAGTTCAAATCCCACTGAGGCATCACAAACGGAATAGGAGGGAAAAGGTGTGTAATGCCTTTAAGAAACCTGTTAACAGGGGACTTGAAAAGGGAGGGCTGATCAGGAAGCCTGAGAAAGGCGAGGTTAGTCCTGACAGCCACTGTAGGGAGCTCGAGGCGCAAGGTTGCGGCCGCCCTACGCAACACCGTTGCATAACTTGCTCCCTCCTCCGTAGCCACGGAAGGAGGAGACAGCATGCCAAGGTCTGGAGAGGTGTCCAGGCCACTGGCATCACCCAGTTCCTCTACCCAGTCCTGATGGGGCTCACATTGGGCTGAGAGGGTCTTCCGACCCCTCCCAGTAATCCCCGTCCTCCAAGACAGGCGAAAAATATGGAGGGCGGACATGAGGGAAGCAAAGTCCCATCTGCGTCGGTATCGGCGTCGGCCGACGTCGATCCGGTTCCGGGGAGAACCTGGGGACTGCGTCGCCCGGGACCTCGGACGGCGCTGTGAACGGTACCGGGGAGGTCGGCGCCGGTGGAGGTGTTGTCAGGTCAACCGGCGTCGACCGGGATCCAGGCCTGGATCCGAGGGGGTCCTGCGGCGCCGGAGCCGCCGGAGACACCGGGCCGGAGCCGCCGGTGGTGGTGCCGAAGGAGGACCCCCACTGGGGCCCGAAGGCGCACCGGGGTAACCCTTAGGCCCGAAGATGCGAGCCATGTCCGACAAGATGTTCTGGATGTCGGCCGGAGTCGACGTCGGACCCGGAACAGGCGGGTAGGCCGGCGTCGGCTCATTGGGTACTCCCGGAGCCGCGGGGGCTGTACCAACAGGACCCTCAGCCAAGTCGTGAGACCGGCGAGGGGAGGTCTTAGAGCGACGCTTCTTAGACCTCTTGTGCTTCGCCTTACCTGAAGACGAAGACTTCGACCCCGACGAATGACGGCTCTGCGACCGGCCCCTCGACCTCTCCCGGGACCTCCATCGGCGCGGAGCCGAGTGCCGGGCCTCGAGAAGCTTTCGAGACCGCTCTCGCAAAGCCTTCGGGGCGAGGGACCGACACTTGGGGCACGACGTGGTGTCGTGGCCGCACCCCAGGCAGAAGAGACACTCTCGGTGCGGGTCCGTAATCGACATCATGCGATTTCAGACCTCGCATGGCTTGAAGCCGGGCATCCCTACTGACACCTTGGAGTCGAAACAACTCGAAAACTTGGACAAAAAAGTCTCAAAAATACTCAGTCAAAAATTGACTGGGGCACTGCTCTCTCCGGATCTGCACTTACTGGCGCGGAAAAATAAAGAACTGACGCCAGCGCGCATGGGCGGCGTCTAGTACTGGCCGCGACGTCATCCCGGCGATCACGATGCCGACGACGGACGCGGAGCCGCACGACGCCGCCTACCGACGCGCAGGGGTACTGCTATGCAAAACTTTCCGGATCCAGCCTGACGCCTGGGGATATTCTAAGATAAGGAATCTGTCACTAACGTGTCTCTTTCAGATATCACTATTTAGTAATGTAACTGGCCTAGAAGAGCCCAGAGCTGTAGGGTCCATACCTTTTTAAAAACAAATAACTACATTAGCAGTACCCAGGGAACCGGGGGGGGGAGGGGGGGGGCGGGGGGAGTGCCCCATCTCTAACTTCCTTAAACAGCCCCAACATCTGATGAATTTCTCCATAAAAAACCTTGTAGAACTCCAGGGGGATAGAGTCTGTTCCTGCAGCCTTTCCAGTCAGGAGAGCCTGAAGTGCCGCCTGAAACTCTTCTGTTGAAATATCTGCCCCTAATAGGGATCTCTCCTCCTGAGTAATTTTACCACGGGCCCCTAAGTCCACATGTGCCTCTGAGTCAGAGTAGAATTCCCTAAATGCCTCTCTGACCTCAGCGGGATCTGTTACCACGCTACCTTGCATGTTTCTTATCTGACTAATGCACAAGTTACTAACTTGTGTAACAATATATCTGTAAGAGACAGTAGTTAGTGACAGATTCCTTACCTCAGAATATCCCCAGGCGTCAGGCTGGATCCGGAAAGTTTTTTGCGTAGCAGTACCCTTGCGCGTCGGTAGGCGGCGTCGTGCGGCTCCGCGTCCGTGTCGTGATCGCCGGGATGACGTCGCGGGCAGTACTTAGACGCTGCCCCTGCGCGCTGACGTCAGTTCTGTACACGACTTTCCGCGCCAGGAACGCAGAGCCATGCAAGAAGCTGACATAGGTGTCTGAAAAATACTAGGGCCCTGAAAGGGATGTCCTTAACCCTAGAAATCAGTTCGCAGAATGGGGAGGATGGGTGGGCGGTAGGAATCTGTCACTAACTACTGTCTCTTACAGATATATCGTTACACAAGTTAGTAACTTGTGCATCTGAAAGAGACACGTTAGTGACAGATTCCTTACCTTAGAATAGATACCCCAGCAATACCAACCCCGGTGGTGGGTCTGCGAACAAAGATCAGACAAGGAAGTCCCGGAGGACAGAACGGCCAAAGAAGCCGTCCCTCCGGACCTGACTAGCAAGGCAGTAATGCTTTGTAAACATGTGCAGCGAGGCCCACGTAGCTGCCTGACAGATATCCTGCAGCGGAACACCGCGGCCCAAAGTCGTGGTAGCAGCCGTTGCCCTGGTGGAATGGGCACGCAGCCCAACAGGAGGCTCCTTCTTAGCCAAAGAATAGCAGGCCTTGATGCACAAGGTAACCCAGCGGGAGATGGTTCGTTTGTGCACCGCCCGACCTTTTTTGGCGCCCACGTAGCCAACAAAGAGCTGGTCATCCACCCGGAAGTGTTTTGTGCGGTCGATATAGAAGGAGAGCGCACGTTTTGGGTCCAGACGGTGGAGCCTCTCTTCCTCTCTGGAAGGATGCGGAGGCGGAAAGAAGGTGGGCAAAGTGATGGTCTGCCCAATGTGGAAGGCAGTAACCACCTTTGGCAAGAAGGACGGACGCGTCCTAAGAACAACCTTGTCTGGATGGACAGACAGAAAGGGAGGTTTGCAAGATAGAGCCTGGAGCTCACTCACCCGCCGAGCGGAGGTGATGGCCACCAGAAAGGCTGTCTTCAGAGTTAGAAGACGAAGAGGACAGTTATGTAGAGGCTCAAAGGGAGCGCACATTAAAAAGGTAAGAACCAAGTCCAAGTCCCACTGAGGCATCACAAACGGAACAGGAGGAAAGAGGTGTGTAATGCCTTTTAAGAACCTGTTAACAGGGGACTTGAAAAGGGAGGGCTGATCAGGGAGCCTGAGGAAGGCCGAGATAGCACAAAGATAACCCTTGATGGTACCCAGGGCAGAACCCTGTTGGGCCAGAGAAAGAAGGAACAGAAGGACCTCAGACAGAGGGGCAGAAAGGGGATTCACAGCCTTTGCTGTGCACCATGCCACAAATTTGTTCCACCTGCAGGCGTATACCACCTTAGTGGAGGGACGCCTGGCTGACAGAATCACATCACAAACTTCGGGAAGCAAGTCGAAAGGAATCAACTGCCGCCGCTCAATCTCCACGCAAGCAGGTGTAGACTGGACAGGTTCGGGTGAAGGACCGTCCCCTGCTGCTGCGACAGAAGATCCTCCCGAAGAGGCAGACGGATCGGGGGATCTACGCTCATACTGAGTAGCTCGGGATACCAAACTCTTCGAGCCCAGTCCGGAGCCACAAGGATGACTTGGGCCCGGTCGTGCCGAATCTTCTTCAACACTCTGGGTAGAAGTGGTATAGGCGGAAAGGCGTACAACAGACCGCAACTCCACTCGCGACGAAAGCGTCGCCGAGCGAGTGCCGCCTTGGAAATTCCAACGCGCAGAACTGATGACATTGCGCGTTCTCTTCGGTGGCGAATAGATCTAACCAAGGCTCTCCCCATTGTTGAAAGAGTCCTTGCGCCACTTCCGAGTGAAGACGCCATTCGTGATCCATCATGCACCTGCGGCTGAGTTCGTCCGCCCTGGCGTTCAGGGAACCTGCCAGGTGTTGAACCATCAGGAACATGTCCTGATGTTCCAGCCAAGTCCAGAGGCGCAGAGCCTCCTGACAGAGGGTCCACAATCCCACCCCGCCCTGTTTGTTGCAGTACCACATGGCGGTGGTGTTGTCTGTGAACACCTGCACTACCTTCCCTTTGACAGAGGGAAGGAATGCCTTGAGTGCAAGTCGGATCGCCCGGAGCTCCAGAAGGTTGATATGGAGCCGGGACTCCGCCCGGAGACCAGAGGCCTCTGATCTCCGCCTCTCCCATGTGACCGCCCCATCCCAGAAGGGACGCGTCCGTCACAACTGTGTGCTCTGGCTGGGGAAGGGAGAGGGATCTGCCCATGACCCATTGCCGGTTCGAGAGCCACCACTGCAACTGTTTTGCAGTCCCCACCGAGATCTGGACGTGATCGGACAGGTTGCCCTGGTGCTGCGCCCACTGGAACTTCAGGTCCCACTGCAGAGCCCGCATATGCCATCTGGCATGATCGACCAGCAGGATGCAGGAGGCCATGAGGCCCAGCAGCCTCAGGGTCATCCGTACCGAAACCCAGGATAAAGGCTGAAAGATCGGAATCATAGCCTGAATATCCCGGACTCGCCGTTCGGGAGGATAGGCCCGAAACTGCGTCGTGTCCAGAACTGCTCCGATGAAAAGGAGCTGTGGAGAAGGAACCAGATGCGACTCGGCACATTGATGGAGAACCCCAGCGAGGGCAGGAGTTCGGCCGTAGTCTGGAGGTGGGAGACGACTGCCTGGGACGAGCCCCCCTTCAGCAACCAGTCGTCGAGGTAGGGGGAAGACTGAAACCCCTGCCCGGCGCAGATGAGCTGCGACCACCGCCATCACTTTCGTGAACACCCGAGGGGCACTGGTAAGGCCAAATGGGAGCACGGTGAACTGAAAGTGCTCGAGGCCTACCGTGAACCGTAGGTAACGCCGGTGGGCCGGCAGGATGGGGAAATAAGCGTCCTGCAAGTCCAACGCTACCAGCCAGTCTCCAGGGTCGAGGGCAGTCAAGACCTGAGCTAGGGTGAGCATCTTGAACTTCTCCTTCCGGAGGAAGCGATTGACGTTCCGGAGGTCCAAGATAGGACGCATGTCCTCCTTGTCCTTTTTGGGCACCAGAAAGTAGTGGGAGTAGCAACCACGCCCTACTTCTGGGGTCGGAACATGCTCGATGGCCCTCTTGGCCAAGAGGGCCGTGACTTCCTTCTGTAGAAGTACCAAGTGATCCCCTGACATGCGGTGGAATTGAGGTGGCATGGCTGGGGGGGTGGTCTCGAAGAGGAGGGAGTAGCCCCTTCGGACAATGTCCAAGACCCACCTGTCCGAGGTGATGGGACGCCAGTGGTGAAGGTGATGGCGGACCCTGCCTCCGACTGGCGTGCTGTGCACCTGAAAGGAGGGACTAGGAGGGCTTGGAGGCCGCGGACGGGTTGGAGGTGGCGGCCTGACCCGCACGCTGGTTGCCCGAACCGCCACGGCGTTATCCACGTCCTTGGACACGCGAAGGCGCTTGCTGCGCGGGCCGTTGGCCGGGCTGTTGACGTGACTGGGCGCCCCTTCCGTGGCCACGAAAGGGGCGAAAAGCAGACGTGAGCGGAGGGCGCACAACAGCAAGGCCCAGGGACTTGGCAGTAGCCCGCGAGTCCTTGAAACGCTCCAGCGCATGGTCTGCCTTCGAACCAAAAAGACCGACTCCATCAAAGGGCATGTCCATGAGTGTATTCTGGACATCCCCTGAAAACCAGTGGTTCTCAGCCAGGCGTGGCGACGCAGCGCCACCGTCGTTGCAAGCGATCTGCCCAGCGAGTCGGCGGTTTCAAGGCCACAGCGGATGGTGTATTTAGCCGCATCACGCCCTTCCGCAATGGCGCGGGTAAGCAGTGTCTGGACCTCCTCAGAACACTGCGGCAAAACAGTCGCCACCGAATCCCACAGGGAGTGGGTGTATCGGCCCAAGAGGCAAGCGGTGTTAACGGACCGCAAGCCAGCACTGGAGGAAGAGAAAGCCTTCTTCCCAAAGTGATCCAGGTGCTTGGATTCCCTATCCGGAGGGGCGGTAGGGAAGGAGGTTTGGGAGGCAGAGGCTTGGACAACCAAGCTCTCAGGGGTGGGGTGTTGGGAGAGAAACAGGGGTCGCCCGGAGCAGGGCGATGGCGTTGGGCCACGTTCCTATCCACAGGAGCCCCTGTGGTGGGCTTGGACCAGGCACCCAAAAGAACGTCAGTGAGTGCATCATTGAACGGCAGCACAGTCTCCGAAGAGGAGGCCGCCGGCTGAAGCACTTCAGTCAGGAGGTTAGTCCTGACGGCCACTGTAGGCAACTGGAGATTTAAGGCTCCAGCAGCTCTACGCAACACCGTTGCAAAATTAGCCCCCTCCTCCGTAGCCACGGGAGGAGACAGCATGCCAGAGTCAGGGGAGGTGTCCAGACCACTGGCATCCCCAAGTTCCTCAACGCAGTCCGGGTCAAACTCGCACTGTTGTGTGAGAGGGTCCTCAGACCCCTCCCAGCTCTCCTGGTCCTCCTCAGGTTCATAATATGGAGGAGGAGGGACATTAGGGACCCAAGGTCTCATCGGCGCCGGAACCGGCGTCGTGCGACGCCGGTCCGGCTCCATGTCCGGAGCCGGAGAGAGCCGGGGAACGACGCCGTCCGGGGCCCCGGACGGCGTCAGGAACGGCACCGGGGACATCGGCGGGGGCGGAGGCGTGGTTAGGTCAACCGGCGTCGATGGGGGTTGCGGCACCACCGGAGCCGGGATCGAGGCCGGAGCCGAGGCCGGGATGAAGGCCGGTGGGACAGGCGACGCCGGGACCGGAGTCGACGGCGACGCCGGAGCAACCCCATCAGGGCCCGAAGGCGCACCGGAGGGCCCTTGAGGCCCGAAGAGGCGGGCCATGGCCGACTGGAACTCCTGTATTTGGGCCTGAGTCGCCTCCGAACTCGGGAAGGACGGGTTATGCAGTGGGGTAACTCGACAGGCACGTCCGGGGCCGCGGGGACGGTGCCGACAGGGACCTCAGCCGAGTCGCGAGACCGGCGAGGCGAAGTCTTAGAGCGATGATGCCGCTTAGACTTCTTGTGCTTCGACTTACCGGAGGAGCGCGAAGACTTGGATTCCGACCAACGGCGGGGACTCCGCGTCCGGCCCCTCGACCTCTCCCGGGACCGGGGCTTGGTGCGGCGCGGAGCCGACTGCCGGACCTCGAGGAGCTTTCGAGACCGCTCTCGCAAAGCCTTCGGATTAAGTTTCCGGCAGTCAGGGCACGACTTTGTGTCGTGGTCTCGGCCGAGACAGAAGAGACACTCGAGATGCGGGTCCGTGATCGACATCATGCGACCACATTCCTCGCAGGGCTTAAAGCCGGGCATCCCTACGACACCTTAGGAGTCGTGAAGACTCGTTGAAGAAACAGTGAAAAAATTTACAAAAAAGATAGTCAAAAAGTGACTAGGGCACTGCTCTTCCCGGATCTGCGCTTACTGGCGCGGAAAAGAAGAACTGACGTCAGCGCGCAGGGCGGCGCCTAAGTACTGCCCGCGACGTCATCCCGGCGATCACGACGCCGACGACGGACGCGGAGCCGCACGACGCCGCCTAACGACGCGCAAGGGTACTGCTACGCAAAAAACTTTCCGGATCCAGCCTGACGCCTGGGGATATTCTAAGGTAAGGAATCTGTCACTAACGTGTCTCTTTCAGATATGCCCTGCGGCTTGCAGTTGCCTTGCCCTAACTGCAAAGAGACGCCCCACGCATTCGCTATATTCATAGCATTCCTGATTTTTGGCCAGGAATTTTCCAGCGATTTTCTCAGCAGTAGATTCATTCAGGCGTGCCTTGGTTCTAGCTATCAAATTCAGCACTGGGATCAGATCTCTCCGCATCGCCACAGCGCTGATCAATTCTGCTTCCAGGAAATGGAGTTTTTGATACAGGTCTTTAATCTGTCTCTGGCCCCGCTTTTGTTTAGCCATACTAAACCTCAGGTTTTCCCCTCTTACAACGGCCGTAAAGGCATCCCAGACCATTCCAGGAGAGGAACTACCTTTATTAATATTAAAATATACCGGGATCCAGCCCTTCATATGGTTACATAGAAGAGCCCTCTCAAAAGTCCATTTTCCCACCACACTTCTTAGTCCATCAAGAGGGAGTTCAAATACAATTGGGTTGTGATCAGACATTACTCCAGGAAAGAGTTGAACCTGAGCCCCCTTAACCAAAACCGGTGAAACAAAAATAATCCAGCCTGGCAAGCTGGCCGTGGGGGGCTTATTAAGTATAACCAAGCTCGGGAGCTTTAAGACTAGGCCAGCCATTGATTAAGCCAATATTCCTCAAAAAGTTCTTAAAAGATCTAGATGTTTGCGCCAGGCACAGCAAGCTTTGCTATCTCCAGGACCCCCTGTAGACCCATTTAGATTTAGGTCCTAAACACTATATATGGAGCAGGCCAAGAAGGTAGTTAAATTGCTAAATAATTAAGTAGGCCAGGGTCATCTAAGACTGGAGCGTAAATTGAGCACAGTGTAAAGGAGCCATTGGCAGCTTTACACTCCATTATAGCCCATCTGCCATGTTTGTCTGCCGCCTTTCGACCAGGTGTGACAGTATTTCCTTTGACTAGGATAGCAACCTCCTTAGTCCTGATATCCTGAGTTGTGTGAGATGCTACTTTCAGCCCTAAAGAGTTCAATATAGCACTATCGCTCCGGGCAATGTGGGTCTCCTGTAGGCAATACACATCTGCTCTTAAAAAATTGAGGTCTTCTTGAACCAGTCTTCTTTTAGATCTATTGCTTAGCCCGCAAATGTTGATAGTAGCAATACAGAGCTTAGCCATGCACCACAAATATTGCTCTGACCAACTGCGTTGCCCACCAAGGATTAACGGGTCCCAGGCAAAGACCCCGCCCGACTAGGCCGAATCTCATAAAAACCTGCTTTTCATAGTTCAAAGAAATAGTCCTTTGCCCGCCTTTAAGGTCACACCGCAACCTATCATTTTGTACAGCAGAATAAACAATTAAACTTAGAAAACCTTGCTGCAATTTAAGTGCCAAATCAACACCCTTTACCCAACCACACCCCACAAAAGTCACTCCACCATCCAGTGTCCCCCGCCCCCCTCCCCCTCACCACTGAAAGCAGCCAGACCACGCGGGTCTGTGTGATGGAGATTGGTGTCGGACATCGCAAGCTCCCCCCCGCCCCTCCTCTACAACCCCCAAGCATCAGTGCGATAACGTCAAAGAAAAGCCATATAAACAAAACAACGGGAGAAACAGGAGAACCCCTGACCCCCCTTCTCCACAACGCACCCCCCTACTCCAGTACAAGTGCCCCCGTAATGCACAATACCAAACAATAAAAAAAATTAAGCATAGCTCAGTGCTTCATAGGAAGAACCCCAATAAGCTACACATTACTTCTATCTGCCAATGCCTGACCGAGAGAGTCTCTGGCTTGTATTTCAGAGGTGAATAATTTTATACTCCCTCTAATGATTTTCAATCTAGCCGGTGCCAGCAAAAAGGCTTTCAAAGCCAGCGTCTTGATAAGGCTTGATAACCTGCCGTAGGCACCACCTGCGCTCTACCATTATATGGCAGAAGTCGGGCGTACGGAAAACAAGCATTGGCATAGCCAATAGGTCTCGCCTTTGGGAGGCGTAATTAGTTTTGCTGAATATGAGGTGCACAAGAGGCCCTGATGAGAAGTGTGTTTTGAGGGTTGTGTGTGAGGGTTGTGAAGAGAAGTGAATGAGACGGTATCGAGGTACATGAGAAGTGTAGGGGATAAGGCATGTGCACTTGATGCACAAGTTACTAACTTGTGTAACGATATATCTGTAAGAGACAGTAGTTAGTGACAGATTCCTTACCTTAGAATATCCCCAGGCGTCAGGCTGGATCCGGAAAGTTTTTGCATAGCAGTACCCTTGCGCGTCGGTAGGCGGCGTCGTGCGGCTCCGCGTCCGTCGTCGGCGTCGTGATCGTCGGGATGACGTCGCAGGCAGTACTTAGACGCCGCCCCTGCGCACTGACGTCAGTTCTGTACATGACTTTCCGCGCCAGGAACGCAGAGCCATGCAAGAAGCTGACATAGGTGTCTGAAAAATACTAGGGCCCTGAAAGGGATGTCCTTAACCCTAGAAATCAGTTCGCAGAACGGGGAGGATGGATGGGGCGGTAAGGAATCTGTCACTAACTACTGTCTCTTACAGATATATCGTTACACAAGTTAGTAACTTGTGCATCTGAAAGAGACACGTTAGTGACAGATTCCTTACCTTAGAATAGATACCCCAGCAATACCAACCCCAGTGGTGGGTCTGCGAACAAAGATCAGACAAGGAAGTCCTGGAGGACAGAACGGCCAAAGAAGCCGTCCCTCCGGACCCGACTGTCAAGGCAGTAATGCTTTGTAAACGTGTGCAGCGAGGCCCACGTAGCTGCCTGACAGATAACCGGCAGCGGAACACCGCGGCCCAAGGCCGTGGTAGCAGCCGTTGCCCTGGTGGAATGGGCACGCAGCCCAACAGGAGGCTCCTTCTTAGCCAAAGAATAGCAGGTCTTGATGCACAAGGTAACCCAGCGGGAGATGGTTCGTTTGTGCACCGCCCGACCTTTTTTGGCGCCCACGTAGCCAACAAAGAGCTGGTCATCCACCCGGAAGTGTTTTGTGCGGTAGATATAGAAGGAGAGCGCACGTTTTGGGTCCAGACGGTGGAGCCTCTCTTCCTCTCTGGAAGGATGCGGAGGCGGAAAGAAGGTAGGCAAAGTGATGGTCTGCCCAATGTGGAAGGCAGTAACCACCTTTGGCAAGAAGGACGGACGCGTCCGAAGAACAACCTTGTCTGGATGAACAGACAGAAATGGAGGTTTGCAAGATAGAGCCTGGAGCTCACTCACCCGCCGAGCGGAGGTGATGGCCACCAGAAAGGCTGTCTTCAGAGTCAGAAGACGAAGAGGACAGTTATGTAGAGGCTCAAAGGGAGCACACATTAAAAAGGTAAGAACCAAGTTCAAGTCCCACTGAGGCATTACAAACGGAACAGGAGGGAAGAGGTGTGTAATGCCCTTTAAGAACCTGTTAACAACAGGGGACTTGAAAAGGGAGGGCTGATCAGGGAGCCTGAGGAAGGCCGAGATAGCACAAAGATAACCCTTGATGGTACCCAGGGCAGAACCCTGTTGGGCCAGAGAAAGAAGGAACAGAAGGACCTCAGAAAGAGGGGCAGAAAGGGGATTCACAGCCTTTGCTGTGCACCATGCCACAAATTTGTTCCACCTGCAGGCGTATACCACCTTAGTGGAGGGACGCCTGGCTGCCAGAATCACATCACAAACTTCGGGAGGCAGGTCGAAAGGAATCAACTGCCGCCGCTCAATCTCCACGCAAGCAGGTGTAGACTGGACAGGTTCGGGTGGAGGACCGTCCCCTGCTGCTGCGACAGAAGATCCTCCCGAAGAGGCAGACGGATCGGGGATCTACGCTCATACTGAGTAGCTCGGGATACCAAACTCTTCGAGCCCAGTCCGGAGCCACAAGGATGACTTGGGCCCGGTCGTGCCGAATCTTGTTCAACACTCTGGGTAGAAGTGGTATAGGCGGAAAGGCGTACAATAGACCGCAACTCCACTCGTGACGAAAAGCGTCGCCGGGCGAGTGCCGCCTTGGAAATTCCAACGCGCAGAACTGATGACATTGCGCGTTCTCTTCGGTGGCGAATAGATCTAACCAAGGCTCTCCCCACTGTAGAAAGAGTCCTTGCGCCACTTCCGAGTGAAGACGCCATTCGTGATCCATCATGCACCTGCGGCTGAGTTCGTCCGCCCTGGCGTTCAGGGAACCTGCCAGGTGTTGAACCATCAGGAACATGCCCTGATGTTCCAGCCATGTCCAGAGGCGCAGAGCCTCCTGACAGAGGGTCCACGACCCCACCCCGCCCTGTTTGTTGCAGTACCACATGGCGGTGGTGTTGTCGGTGAACACCTGCACTACCTTCCCTTTGACAGAGGGAAGGAATGCCTTGAGTGCAAGTCAGATCGCCTGGAGCTCCAGAAGGTTGATATGGAGCCGGGACTCCGCCGGAGACCAGAGGCCTTTGATCTCCGCCTCTCCCATGTGACCGCCCCATCCCAGAAGGGACGCGTCCGTCACAACTGTGTGCTCTGGCTGGGGAAGGGAGAGGGATCTGCCCATGACCCATTGCCGGTTCGAGAGCCACCACTGCAACTGTTTTGCAGTCCCCTCCGAGATCTGGACGTGATCGGACAGGTTGCCCTGGTGCTGCGCCCACTGGAACTTCAGGTCCCACTGCAGAGCCCGCATATGCCATGTGGCATGATTGACCAGCAGGATGCAGGAGGCCATGAGGCCCAGCAGCCTCAGGGTCATCCGTACCGAAACCCAGGATAAAGGCTGAAAGATCGGAATCGTAGCCTGAATATCCCGGACTCGCCGTTCGGGAGAATAGGCCCGAAACTGCGTCGTGTCCAGAACTGCTCCGATGAAAAGGAGCTGTGGAGAAGGAATCAGATGTGACTTCGGCACATTGATGGAGAACCCCAGCGAGTGCAGGAGTTCGGCCGTAGTCTGGAGGTGGGAGACGACTGCCTGGGACGAGCCCGCCTTCAGCAGCCAGTCGTCGAGGTAGGGGAAGACTGAAACCCCTGCCCGGCGCAGATGAGCTGCGACCACCGCCATCACTTTCGTGAACACCCGAGGGGCACTGGTAAGGCCAAAGGGGAGCACGGTGAACTGAAAATGCTCGAGGCCTACCGTGAACCGAAGGTAACGCCGGTGGGCCGGCAGGACGGGGATGTGGAAATAGGCGTCCTGCAAGTCCAATGCTACCAACCAGTCTCCAGGGTCTAGGGCAGTCAAGACCTGAGCTAGGGTGAGCATCTTGAACTTCTCCTTCCGGAGGAAGCGATTGACGTTCCGGAGGTCCAAGATAGGACGCATGTCCTCCTTGTCCTTTTTGGGCACCAGAAAGTAGTGGGAGTAGCAACCACGCCCTACTTCTGGGGTCGGAACATGCTCGATGGCCCTCTTGGCCAAGAGGGCCGTGACTTCCTTCTGTAGAAGCACCAAGTGATCCCCTGACATGCAGCGGAATTGAGGTGGCATGGCTGGGGGGGTGGTCTCGAAGGGGAGGGAGTAGCCCCTTCGGACAATGTCCAAGACCCACCTGTCCGAGGTGATGGGACGCCAGTGGTGAAGGTGATGGCGGACCCTGCCCCCTACTGGCGTGCTGTGCACCTGAAAGGAGGGACTAGGAGGGCTTGGAGGCCGTGGACGGGTTGGAGGTGGTGGCCTGACCCGCACGCTGGTTGCCCGAACCGCCACGGCTGTATCCACGTCCTCGGCCACGCGAAGACGCCTGCTGCGCGGGCCGGTGGCTGGGCTGCTGACGTGACTGGGCGCCCCTTCCGTGGCCACGATAGGGGCGAAAAGCAGAAGGTAGCGGAGGGCATGTAGCAGAAAGGCCCAGGGACTTGGCAGTAGCCCGTGAGTCCTTAAAGCGCTCCAACGCATGGTCTGCTTTGGAACCAAAAAGACCGACTCCATCAAAGGGCATGTCCATGAGAGTATTCTGGACACCCCCTGAAAAACCAGTGGTTCTCAGCCAGGCGTGGCGACGCAGCGCCACCGTCGTTGCAATAGATCTGCCCAGCGAGTCGGCGGTATCAAGGCCACATCGTATGGTGTATTTGGCCGCATCCCTTCCTTCCGCAATGGCGCGGGAAAGCAGTGTCTGGACCCTCAGAACACTGGGGCAAAACAGTCGCCACCGAATCCCACAAGGAGTGGGTATATCGGCCCAAAAGACAAGCGGTGTTGATGGACCGCAAGCCAGCACTGGAGGAAGAAAAACCCTTCTTCCCAAATTGATCCAGGCGTTTGGATTCCCTATCCGGAGGGGCGGTAGGGAAGGCGGTTTGGGAAGCGGAGGCTTGGACAACCAAGCTCTCAGGAGTGGGGTGGACAGAGAGAAACAAGGGGTCACCCGGAGCTGGGCGATGGCGTTGGGACACGTTCCTATCCACAGGAGCTCCTGTGTTGGGCTTGGACCAGGCGCCCAAAAGAACGTCAGTAAGTGCATCGTTAAATGGCAGCAGTCTCCAAGGAGGAGGCCGCCGGCTGAAGCACTTCTGTCAAAAGATTAGTCTTGACCGTCACCGTAGGGAGTCGGAGATGTAAGGCTCCAGCTGCCCTACGCAACATCGTTGCAAAATTGGCTCCCTCCTCCGTAGCCACGGGAGGAGACAGCATGCCAGGGGAAGTATCTAGACCACTGGCATCCCCTAGTTCCTCTGCCCAGTCCTCATCATACTGACACTGCTGTGCCAGAGGGTCCTCAGACCCCTCCCAGTCCTCCTGGTCCTCCTCCGGTTCAAAATAAGGAGGAGGAGGGACATTGGGGACCCAAGGTCCCATTGGCGCCGGAACCGGCGTCGAGCGACGTCGGTCCGGCTCCATGTCCGGAGCCGGAGAGTACATGGGGACAACGCCGCCCGGAGCCCCGGGCGGCGTCAGGAACGGCACCGGAGACATCGACGCCGGCGGAGGCGTGGTCAGGTCGACCGGTGTCGATGGGGGTTGCGGTACCACCGGAGCCGGGATCGAGGCCAGGGCCGGAGCCGGGACCGAGGCTGGAGGCACGAGCGACGCCGGGACCGGAGTCGGCGGCGACGCCGGGGCAACCCCATCAGGGCCCGTGGGGCCCGAAGGCGCACCGGAGGGACCTTGAGGCCCGAAGAGGCGGGCCATGGCCGACAGGAATTCCTGTACTTGGGCCGGATCCGCCCCGAACCCGGGAAGGACGGGTATTGCGGGGGCGACTCCACAGGCATGTCCGGGGCCGCGGGGACAATGCCGGGAGGGGCCTCAGCCGAGTCGCGAGACCGGCGAGGCGAAGTCCTAGAGCGATGATGTTTTTTGGACTTCTTGTGCTTAGACTTACCGGACGACGAAGACTTGGATCCCGACGACCGGTGAGGACTCCGCGACCGACCCCTCGACCTCTCACGCGACCGGGGCTTGGTATGGCTTTCGGGTTGAGGGCCCGGCAGTCGGAACACGACTTCGTGTCGTGGCCTCGGCCGAGGCAGAAGAGACACTCCAGATGCGGGTCTGTGATGGACATCATCCGAGCACAGGCGTCGCAACGTTTAAAGCCGGGCATCCCTACGACACCTTGGAGTCGATTCGAAGAAACAGTGAAAAAATTCACCCAAAAAGTTAGTCAAAAAATGACTAGGGCACTGCTCTTCCCGGATCTGCGCTTGCTGGCGCGGAAAAAGAAGAACTGACGTCAGCGCGCAGGGGCGGCGCCTAAGTACTGCCCGCGACGTCATCCCGGCGATCACGACGCCGACGACGGACGCGGAGCCGCACGACGCCGCCTACCGACGCGCAAGGGTACTGCTACGCAAAAACTTTCCGGATCCAGCCTGACGCCTGGGGATATTCTAAGGTAAGGAATCTGTCACTAACGTGTCTCTTTCAGATGTTACAGCTAAGGTGTGTGAGATACGGTACTGAAGAGCATACATTGAAAACTGCTGCAAACATGGGCCCCCAAAATACGTTTGGCCCAAGGCCCCAAAAATACTTAAGATATCCCTACTCAGCACCTGTCAGGTAGGAGGAGAACACACAACTTTACCTAGGTAATAAACAAATGAGTTATTTTTTGCTAAGTGGTCCCCAGGGGCGTCATGGACAACGAAATCGAGTCCATACTTCACCAGGCTGCTGGAAACCCGGGGGGGTGGGCGACCGCCTCGTTCAGACTTACTGCGGGATATTTTTTGTTGTAAATGGCTCTCTTCAACTCCCTCGCCAGCCTCACTGCCCTGGACAAGCAAAGCAAGAGTTCGGGGGAGCTGTCCTGGTGTGTCAGCCATAACAACATAAGAAAGTACCTAGGGAGGCGGCGAGGGCGGCAGCCTCTTTCTCCACTTCCCTCGGGTCTGGAAAGACCCGCGGGAGTCAGCGTACACAGGACGCAGGCCCTATGTGTGACGTCACAGTCACTTCCGTCCTGCACAGCAGCCCCGGTGGTAGTGCTCTATTCCACGTGCAGTCCCGAGCAGAGACGAGCTGTTAATGGACTCGCTCGTGGTAACCAATCGCTTCCCCTCGCACCGCCGACCACGCACTCAGCAGTACTTTAGAGACAGTTTGTAAAATGGGCAGGTTTGCTGAAGGCTGCCACACTGCTACAGATGAAAGAGGCGCTTTCAGAGAGCTCCGCTTTCAGAGGCTTGACAAGATAACGATGCTGCTGACAGAAGAGCCCTCCAATTTCGGCAGAGCGCGCCCATTTCGGCGTGAGACAGCCAGGCGCCGAGAGGCAGGAGGCGGGGAAGTGACAGGCGCTTCAGAGAAGAAAGGCTGTAGGCCAGGGGCTAACCAGGGATGATGGGGGGGTGGGAGGAAGAGGGTGCCCTCGCCCCCTGCATTAACCAACGAGCTCCCAGCGGGGGCTCGCTACTCCTCGAAGCACTGCGTGACTGGGCGGGACCAATTAAAGGTGCCAGACAATATTTACCCGTTTTTAGGTCGAGCCTAGCGCTCTAGGAGATGACCTTTTGGAATCGGTCTGCACTTTCCAGAAACTTGTGCATGCCACGGCCTCCACCTTGCGGGAGCGAGCAGGGGTCATCTGTTTGTAATTAGCGTGGCACAGGAAGTGTTGACGGTAATTTTAGAAGTATTGTCTTTTCAGTTTCTTTCTGAAAGCCATTTGATTAGCTTCAGAGTGTATTTTGAAGCAGACCGCATTTCATTATCTTGGTTTCTGAGCTGCTGCGGCATCCACCTGTTGAACTATCTTGGCGTTGTTTGGATGTAAATTACACCTTAGTTGGAAGAGTGCTGTGGGATGTGTGTTTTAGTTGATTTTAGAGGTGCTTGAAATGTTTTGCTTGAATGCATTTATAAGGCAAAACTGTGGTCTTGAAGGTCACAAGGAGATAAGTCGGGAAAGGTTACGCGCTCAGCAGACTGTTATTATTAGGTGGAGTGTAAATCGATCCGTTGCAGTTATGGTCAGACTTCCCACGGTGTGCGTGTGTGTGTGTGTGTGAACCACACAGGTAAACTCTCGTGCGTTGACTCCCTGGCACACGCGCGGTTCAGTCAGGCGATGGTGCTCACGCGCACAGTCTGTCCTGAACACAAGCTCAGGATCGATTTCCGTGACTTCCTTCGTTTATTCTTTGCCCTCAAGTTTTTTTTTAACCCTAATTCCAGCTCATAGAATGTAATAACCAGCAGGTGGTGTGGGCTGTATAAAAGTGTTGTGGCCAAAGAAGCAGAACTAGGAATCATTTGAAAGAGGACCTATGTGATTAAGTGCATGGCCTTACCGTCCTGAACTGCAATCCAGCACTTGACGCATAGTGCCGCCTCAGTAGTGTTTGAGTGACCCTGTCTCTGCTTTCTGTTTGTGCTTCAAACTATATCACACAGCAGCATACACCTAGAACAAGTTAGACCTATTAGCTTTACAAATGCTCGTAAGCACGTATTTTATTCAGTGTCTGAACTACTCCCATTCTACCCTTCACACTACTTTTCTCTTAAATCCCTTCTTTGTGTTAGCCACCTATAGCCTTTTTTTCCACACCTCTTTTTGACGTGCCCCCTACCCCTTTGCAAGTCTACACTTCTTCCTTTCCATCAGTGTCTTTCTGCATCCTTCTTTCACATGCAGTCATCACTTCCCACATGCGAAAATTGCATTTTCTTTTCCTTTGGCTCTGTCCATATTTTTATAGCTGGGTCCCTTCTTTACACACTTAACACATGTAACCATCACTTTGTACTCTCTGCAAAGAGGCCGAAGACTGAGTGAGCATGTAGCCAGAACAACTTTGACACAGTGACAGGCACGGTCAGAAATGCACACTGCCTTTAGCCTCAACTCTAGAGCTGACAGTTGTGCTCTGTCATGAATACCTAGACACCGAGGAAACTCACTGTGCAGCATGTGCTATGAAAGACTCAAGTTGCATGAAAAACAAATCTACAGAAACACATCTGTGAAATACTCCCAGGAAATAGGGACAGAGGTGCCTGCAACATGACGTAAAACGTGTGACTGGTAACCCAGACTGTATCACTGACTTGAATTACTTTATGTGCTCTTGCATACAATGTCAAAGTGTTTTAAGGTTTTGCTTGTAAATTTTGATGCGAAAGATCAGTATTTTTGCTTGTAAAGCCAAAGACATGAACATTGGGCCTGGTAGGAACCGTTTTTGTGGTCTTACTACAGGCAGCTTGAGCTGTACGTCACAGTTACCATTGTATACAATACTACACTGAGTGGGCTTTGGGTTTGCACTTGCTTATGATTAGATGACTTTCTTGTCTATCATAGTTCCCTGCTCTTTATGGCATTGTTTTCCTCTTGCTTCTGTGTGTTTATCCCGCCCCTGAAGCATAGTTTGGTTTACCCCTGATTTTGATTGGTTAAGGTGTATCCTTCTGCTTTTGACGTCATGGAACTACTTTTTTTATTTTCTAACTTTAATTTGGAATTTAGCACTCCATGGGAGTGTATGTCTTGCATTCTACTTTTCTTAAAGAGTGTGCTATATTTTTTGCTCCCCTATCACAGCTGCGGCCCGTGCAGGTAAGAGCGGTGGGCCGGGTGAGGGGCATTTCGACGGACGATGACGAGGGAAAATTAATTATTTATTTAATTTTCCCTTGTCATCGTCTGTCGAAATCCCCCCACCCGGCCTCTCCGCCCCACCGCTCTTACCTGCACGGGCCGCGGCTGACCCCTCACTCACTCCGTCCCTCTCCTCAATCTTCCGCTGGGTACGCCTCCACAGCGTGCCACGTGCCAGATGGTGGCCTTAGTGATACCGTGGATGTTGTCCTGTTGCACTTCATGTGCCTCTTTGTATCCCCTTATCAAGTTTTCTATCTCTCCTCTGCTGACCCTCTTGTGCTCCGTGGTTCAGCCGGGTCTGGTGGCTCAGTGTACTAATGCATCCATTGCAGGTATCTGTGCCTGACCTCACAGATTCAAATCTTGGTAGGTCCACTCAGCATTTCATGCTTCCGAGGTCGATCACATGAGTACCATTGAGTCGAGTAACTATAAACAATTATTTCAGCGGCAGGATACCTTTCTAGGTGAACCTTTGCATTACAAACATGCATCTTACAAGCTTAAGTGTTATAGTATCAGCCGCTATTGGCTTTGCCCGTGCCAGATGCTTTTAAAACTTATGGTGTTGGCAAAGCCACTAGTTGCAATCAGCCATGTTAAAAATATAGAAAACTTTGTTTATAGAAAAAACTGTTTTCAGTAATTTCAAGATGGCCGCCGCAATGCATAATCACTCTGCATCATGCAACAAGCAGCCATCACAGCTCATTTTAAACGTCACGGTGATTGGCAAATCGAATGGCATTGATTGGCAACTGGTTGGCAACTGGTTGGCTTTGCTAGTGCTTCTTCAAGGTTTCAAGCTTTTATTAAATTTGATTTAGACCTCTGCTGAGGTCAACAAATACGACAAACCTAGTTTTAAAACATTTATCATAATACACTTTAAAACAACTTTAAAAAGCTCTTTAAGAACTTATACAATTGATAACAGGCAAATTCATCAGGTGGCAATTTACATAACATAATTAAACTTTGTGTAGAAAAGACATTATATCTAAGACACATGGGCTTTAAATACCGACGCCGGGCTTCTACCAGGATCGGATTTGGGCAGACTATCAGTACGTGAGGTAGATCTTGGATTCCACCACTACACAAATCACAAAATCCTGTTGTGTTTTCTGAGTTATCCCATTTGCCTGTGTATACTTTCAAAGGGAAGATTTCCAACCGCAGTAAAAGAATACAGCACCGTACCCTACGTTCTAGTAGAAAATATGTGTATTGCTCAGGGGATTTATATTCTATGCTTTTTAAATATTGTACGTAGTGTTTTAATTGGGAACAATGTTCTACATCCAGTTCAAAGCTTATTTTTGGTGTCAAGTTCTTTAAAAAGAGCTTCAAATGTGCTGGTGTCCAAGTTTATAAAAGTGCTACTGTGCGGTGAGACAGGTTAAGAGCTATATTAAGATTCTTGTTAAAAGTATACTGCGGCGACTCATCTCTAAAAGTCTCCAATTTTAAAATTTGCTTCTTTATTACTTTAACCCTCCTTTATCCCCTGCCACCCCAACTTAAACAAGCATTGGCATAGCCAATAGGTCTCGCCTTTGGGACCTTATAAGTATTTAGTTATGCAGCACAATATCCTTGGTACAACAACATCAACTGTTGCATGGCTAAACACTTATAAGGTCCCAAAGGCGAGACCTATTGGCTATGCCAATGCTTGTTAATACAAAGATGAGGCTTGCCAGAGCGTCCTGGGATCAGCGTCAGACTGTCAGGCAGTCATTTGAGCTAAGAGTCTATTAGCGGCCTTCGGGCCTCGTGGCACCTTCTCACGTGCAGGCCAAGGGCTGCTGGGGGCGCAGGCAGGGGCTGGAGACAAGGCGTAGGTAGTATGCTACAGCAAACAGACTGGGAGCGACCTTAAGGATACGTGTGAGACTAGCTAGTGGCTGTCGGGTATGGAAGAGGGCGAGGAGTGCAGATGGGGGCGTGTTGCCCACCCAAGATGATCACCTGTGAAGCGTACTCTGAGAGTCTTTATTTCGGTCTGAACTCTAGAGGGGCTTCAGGGAGTTACATGAGCCCTCTACCCTGCAGGCCTTGCTCGTCTCTTCGTGTACCGCAGCTGTCGGCTCAAAACGAGCGTTTCTTACAGGAAGGGTTTTAAGTGATTGCTCTACAGGGAGCCTCGAGAGGCGGACTCCTCAGAGTGACACATAAGTAGCCCGTAAGAAAGAGTGCTCCAATGGTTCGGCAGACAACTAGAGGTCGCATCAAAGAGGGAGATAAACAAGTTTAAACAAGCACGGCCGCGAAAGCGACCGTGCTTTGTTTAATTAGTAACATGAGCCAAGACAAGATAACGATAAGGGAGGAATGCAGCTGGCACAATGCGCGCCGCTGCTCGCTCCCGAGACCCCTAGGCCATGGGAGTGAAGGTTTAGAGAAAAGGTAGGCCATGCACCCGCCTTTGGCCAATTGCGTGCTTTCATTTTTGAAAGCCACAAGCAAAGGCCAATAAAATGTGAGGAAAATGTAAAGGCACACGCACGAGTTTACTACAAAGTCTGGAGTGATTCCAAGAGGCCCTCCTAGAGCGGCGCATGCACGCTACGCTAGGCTCGACCTAAAAAAGGATTCTCAGTATTTCCGTTTTGCCTCACGGCAGGCCTTCTCAAAAATGGCTTGGCGGAGCAGGAAATTGCCCCAAAAAAAACTAGAAAAACCCTGGGCTGCCTTTGATCTCTGCTGGCCTGGGTAGACTTGTGGCGGGCTATCGGAAACCGGTGGACCCTTTGGACTTCTAACTCCCAGTTATATTCTGAAAGTTCGGGAAAGGCATCACTGATAAGGTCAAACAAAGGATCGGATGTCATCCCCTTCCACACCTTCCTTAATCCTGAGAAAGCGAAGATTATTCCTTCTCTGGCAATTTTCCAAGTCCTCTAGCTTACACAGGACAGTCAGTTGGGCATCGTGCGACTTAGCCTGCTATTTCACAGTTGCCAACTCTGTCTCCTTAGCAGTGGTCCTTTCCTCTATGCAGTTAAGCTGATCGCCAATCTCCGAACAAGCCTTCTCGACCTTCCGGACTGCACCTTCCAGCTTTTTTGTAGCTAGCCTGGCTTTTTTATCATCCGCACGTGTCAACGCGGTGCTCTTTAATCAACTCCAAGATCAGGCCCAGAGGAGGACTTAAGGCCGCTACCTCCACAGCCAGCGAAGCAGAAAGAGCCGTCTCGATCGGAGCGGGCGCTGTCTCGGACATCCCAAATATTTTTGTGTGGGAATAGTCCCATTTCAGCCCGCAACCGATAGTGTGCTTCTCTCTGTTTTTTCGGGAACCTGTGTTACCCTTGGAGCTCTTCCAGTGCTTTTGGCGTTTAAGGGCTGTCTCAGGTGCTTCAAGTGTGCTGGAGCCCGATGTTGAAGAACTGCCCCCGACCTCACTGAGACAAGAATTGGAGTCTTCTGAGACAGAGCCATCTGTGAGTGAAAAAAATGTATCAGCCCCATCAGATGTGAGGTCCTCCACCGCCAAACCAGTATACTCTGTATTGTGATCGGAACCGCACCTGGCTCCTCTAGGAGTAACAGATTGAGGAGCGCACATAGCCCTGCACTCTTAGCCTGGAGTCCCCTGAATAGTCTCTGGGGTTGCTGGCCACCTCTCCCTGTTCGCCTCTCACCCTTTGTGAAGGCTGCTCTGATGCCCATAAAGAAGATCCCCCATCATCTGCCACTTCAGTCCCTTCCAGTAGCACCAAAGGCCCCCCATTCAGGTCATCAGCTACCAGGTCAGCGCTCAGTCCCATCTTATCAATTTCCAGTTCCTTAGCAATTTCCTTGGGGGTGGGGGGGGCGGTCCCCTATTGCGTCCTTAACCCTGAAGAATTCAGTGATTGCTGGCTGAGGTGGAAAATGGGGATCTTTGCTGGGGCCAGAAACCCCCTCCTCTGGAGTCAGAAGCGCCCCAGGTTTTTTTTTTTGCAAAAACCTGAGAGCGATATGGCAAATTCCTCCTTCTCCATGCACCCATACTCTCCAGCCGACTTTTTGCAGTGAAAGAGTCAGTCGGCTTACCTGCACTCTCCCCGGCGTGGTCTAGGGGAGACGCCTGTCTTGACCCCGGTGCCAGCGCAGCAGCCTGTGCTGAAGACAGCGCGTCTCCCTTCTCTTTAAGATGCTTGGCAGCCTTGGGGGCACACGCAGCAAGGAAGAATCTAGTCCAGAGGGAGAGTCTAAGGCTGACCCAGAGACTCTTCTGGCGAGGCCCGCCCCCTACTCAGAGCGCTACAGCATGACCGGGTCACTGTTCCAGGAGCGCCGTCAGCACACCGACACCCCCTTGAGGTATCCGCAGTGCAGGGGGCTCCCGGCTCAATCACCATGCTGTGACCGGTGTCGCAACTGGCGCGGTGAACCTACGCGGTCACCATCTTGCTACAAAACTTTTTTTTTTTTTTAAATACCCTGTAAAGGCTAATAAGAACTAAACTTGTGATATGACCTTTAGATTGCTTAATATGTAACATCAAACTACAAAGTTCTGAGTTTGCAACAAGTCACTGGTATTGTGGGGGAACATGGTTACCACTTGCATGACTATGTTGGTATTTAAGGCAAGTGGAATATCCTCCATCCTACCCATGGCACTGCAAGGAGAGCATTAAGGAGAATGAAACCGCCAAGAATGTGGTGAATACAAAGAAGGTTATAGAAGTCATTAATCAGAGATGCCTCCCAGATCTAGCATTAACTTTCCTAGAGAGGTTACCTATCAAGATTGATATCATGTTCAGGCTGTCTATTCAAGCATACTTAATAGTACGAGAGTAAAAAGTAATTTGAGTTTTCAAGTTTTAAACCTTCTAATGAGCATAATGGCAGTGCTGAAAATTACATCACATGACCTAAGGCACAATGATGACATTACAGAAATACTCATTAAATGATATCCGACCTAGATCAAGAAAAAGGGTCAAGTAACGTCTGACCTTGGTGTCAAAATGAGAAATAAATGTTAATACATGTATGAATGACCTTTGTGCACTTATGCACCTCTTCGTTTACAAACATGCCTTTCTGCTGCAGCGATATCGGTCAGTAACTCAGCAGCAGCAACAAAAAAGCATGTAACACTAACTGTTTTAGGGACCTGTGAGTAAACGTTTTTGTTTCTCCAGCCTCACAAAAAGCAGTTATTTAACACTGAAAAATCTGTAGGCTTGCCAAAAAAGCAGAAGACTGCGTCTTGAGTCAGTAGGGTTAGCAAGTATGCTTAAGCACAAAGCACCTTGTAAGTTTTACAAACAGGGTAGAATGGAAGCTATCTAGCAACTGAAAGATTATGCATATTCAGGTGGTGTAAACCTAGAAACTGCCTAGCAAAGACCAAGGCAAATACCATGAAGTAGGCTAACTGAATACCAAATAACGCCAATGGAACATGGTGCAGTAAGACTCTGTGTGCATCATGGTTTATCACATGTGCTTACAACACTCCCATCCATCTCTGGTCCTGAGCTTTACTGGCTACTCCGTCCACTACTTGACCAGGCCACTGACACTGAATGCATCCAAGCTGTGTGACAGGTTGCATGCAGACTAGGATTGTGGCTGTCACATGTGCAGCCCAGTTGTCCCCAACAGGCAATCCTGTCCCCATGCAAACAGCCCAAAAGCTGTGCCCATTTCCCCATCAGAGCAGCAGGAATGAATAAGTAACCAAAGTTTGAGAGGATCCTGGGATTTGAGGATCTACTGCAGGATTCAAGGATCCTGCAGTCTATGAAGCCATACCCAGGGTGGGACCAGGTGCTTTGCTTTCCTCCCCATTGAGAGAAATACTTGGCTTGGGCTCTCCTCTTTACCTGTGTACCCTCTTCTTGGCTCAGCCCTTCACATGGGTTGCTGACACTTCAGTAAAGATTATCTTCAACTAGACATTGAGAAAATCTTCCCAGAAGCTTTCGGATCGACGCGCTTCTAGAAATTTCATATGCATCATCCCCTCAAATATTTTTCTGACATCCATGGAATTATTAGACCTCTCCCATCACGGTCTTCAGAGGCCACAGAGGGCAGTGAAGCTAGGGAGAGTTAGATATTACTAACTTGTTTGAAATGCAGAACTCTTTCTGGGTCCTTGTACTGTCCCCTGTACCAGTTTCCTAGGATTCTGTCACACCCTCAAAGCTGTACTTTAACAGCAGTCTCTTGAGCCTCCACAATGTTCTATGTAGATCTTCTGTGAACATTTGCTTCTGATCTGTGCCTTAAGTTAAGCAGCATTAACAATTGCTATAGGACATCAGAACACAAGTCTTATGATTTTCTTAGGCTCTAATGAGCTAAAGGTACTGTGCTATTGATATGTTCAATGTTTACCACAGTGCAAAAGTTTAAAAAATAAATATTGTGTATGCCGCATGTCTTGTAGAATTTTACTATTCACGCAAAATGAATTTAAATGAAAAAATACACTTAAGTTGATGTAAGAGAAGAGAACAACAGTAGTCTTGAGTTCTGTTAGTATAAAAAACAGAAGCCAACCGTGAAAGAGTGCAGAAAGTCCTTCAGTGCCTTCTCTCATATCCCTATACTACTTCAAGCTTCTTCGCCCTCTGCACTAAGTGCCGTCTTGGACATTTTCAGCACTGTTGTCCGGGAAGGAGACTGGTCAGTTCCATATAGTTCCCATATCAACTTGTGGATGTACAGGATAGGGTTGACATGAGTCAGTGTGGTGTAGGATTTGACTTAATCATATACTGCTCCTTATTTCTAACGTAGGTGCAGATGCCACAAACCTATACTGCTCACACATTTTAAATGTAATTGTGACTTTAAAACCTCTAGTAAGTCAATAAACATGGGTTTTTATTTAGAATTTAGGCAAAAAGATGGCTTGCCCCTGCTAAGAGAAAGAACCTTCAAAACCAAGTCAAGTAAGTCCAAAGGAAACCTTAAGGGGGTGGAGAATAAGGACAATACGTTTGTTCACAAAACTCTCTCAAAAGCAAACCTCATCTGATAAAGATAGATTTATACCTAAATTTGGTCCATACAGCTTGAATGCTACAGATCTTACTGTTCAAGAGTGCTTCTGAGTTCACCCATATTTGGTCACATCATACCAGCAGATCTTGTTTATATATCAAGCATTTCTGTAGCTATGTCCTAAGAATAGCACATGACGGATCCAGTATTACATTGTCCTTTTAAAGGTTAAATCAACACAGAAGAATAGATGTGGACATGATTCAGAGACTTTAGTAAAGAAAAATGGGTTAGAGGTCAAGGAAGAGAATATGACACCCAAAATTCGAAAATATTATGGGTTTCTTTGCTTAAAAAAATTGGCAGTGGGGAGAATAAACATGTGAGGAGAGGAGGGGAAGGACGTCAACTGCAGTGCCTGTGAGGCATCAGTAGATGAGGATATATATATATATATATAGATATATATATATATATATATATATATATATATATATTTATATTATTAACTATGGCTCCAACATAAAGCCAGCACACATTATAAAAGATGGTCAAGATTAAGTCCCTTTAACAGAAAAGTAACAAACCTGGATGCTGTATTTTACATCTTCAGACCAGCTATCTCACAATGGTTTCAATACGATTAATGTGCCGAAATGCATAGATCCTATCATTTCCATGCCTAGGAGTTTCCCAGAAAAACTGTACACTTAAACAAATAGAAAAAGAGGGGTATGCACATTTTAAACGAAGGAGTACACCCCTTCCTTCCAAGAAGTACTTACAGATGCCTTTGTATATACTGAATGGCTACACCATCAAGCACAGATTATCTATAAAAAAACTTGCCTTTAAAAATTCAAATATTTAATAGAAAAATAACTTTATATACATATTTCCTAAATTACAATGCTGCACTATGTATGCACTTTTGTAGATATGTTACCAAATAGTTTGCCAAACATACAAAAGGCGATGGGAGCAATACTTGCAATAAGTCCAACCACTGGCTATCGCTCAGATTATCATTCAAACACATCGTTCTTTTGTCCAACATTCCACCTCAATTTGGACCCACCCAAAGCAAATCAATCTTGACCCTGCTCCAATAGGAACAGTCCAGCCCAAACTGCCAGGCCAGGTCCTCCCTGAACTGGAACACAAGCAATCCTTAACCAGCACAGCATGATTGGGGTTCGTCAGCCGGGTGCAGCTTGGTTCTTGTGGCTAAGTCAGCACAACACCCATGCCTGAGCAACCCCATGCTAGTTAGGCCAGTACATCAAACACACAAACTGTGATGGGAGGAATACTTGTAATACGTCTAACTATTGACGATCACTTGGGGTTGCATTCCAACACCTTGTACGTTTGCCCACCATGCCGCCCAAGTTTGGACCCAGCCATATGCAAATCAGTCTTGACACTGCTCCAATAAGAGCTGCCTTGCCCGAACTGCAAGGCCTGGTCCTTCCTGAACTGGAACATAATAAACACCCTAGGAGGCCAAAGATATGCCCCGATACGTGTCTCTTGCTGGCAGCTCGGGCTGAATTGTTCCTTCTGGAGCAGGATCAAGACTGATTTACACATGGCTGGGTCTAATCTGAAGGTGGCATGGAAGACAAAAGAACAATGCGCTGGAATGCTACCCGAAGCGACTGCCAGTGGTTAGAGTTACTGCTAGCATTTCTGCTATCACCTTTTGAGTGTATGACCAAAGATTTTGTACCACCACAAATACTGTCAACATTCACTGTGCATTCACATACCACAACGAAATATGCAAAAAGATTTGTTAAATGAATCAACAAATCAAGCAAACATTATTCTGCACTTCAGATGAATCCAAAAAGAATGAGTTGTATAGACAGGATTTTGACTAAAGCATACACTGTGCTGTATTGAGTGAGGGATACCGGATATGTTGCATGGCTTTCACATGACTAGGCTCATGCAAGCCCCTCCAGCCTCTCTAGACCCCTCAAGACTGATTTGTATATGGCTGGGTCCAAAATGAGGTGGCATAGTGGGCGAAAAATGATGGATTGAAATGTGGCCTGACCGACTGCCAGTGGCTGAGATGTATTCAAGCATTCCATCCATCACCTTGTTGTTTTTGCATTTGTCAGCTAGGATGCGGGAAACAGAGACTAACATTAACTGCTGATCTGGCAAGTGTAATGGGGTGATTGAACATGAGGTTGAGTAAGCATGTAGTGACATGCAGGAACTCATCCTTGGCGCTCTTCAGTGTGGACTTGATGAGCAAGTTACTTACCTTCGGTAACGATATATCTGTAAGAAACATTAGTTATAGATTCCTTACCGTAGGATTACCCCCAGGCGTCAGACTGGATCCGGAAAGTTTTTTCGGCAGCAGTACCTCTGCGCGTCGGAAGGTGGCGTCGGTCGGCTCCGTGTCCGTCGTCGCTGTCGTGGTGGTCGCCGGGATGACGTCGCGGCAGCTACTTCGACGCCGCCCTCGCGCGCTGACCTCTGTTCTGTACACGACTTTCCGCGCCAGAAACGCAGAGCCATGCAAGACACTGACCACTGGTGCACAAAACTAGGGCCCTGATAGGTAGTCCTTAACCATAGAAATCAGTTCGCAGAACGGGGAGGATGGGTGGGGCGGTAAGGAATCTATAACTAATGTTTCTTACAGATATATCGTTACTGAAGGTAAGTAACTTGTTCATCTGAAAGAAACAAGTTAGTTATCGATTCCTTACCGTAGAATAGATACCAGCAATACCAAGCCCGGTGGTGGATCTGCGAACCAAGATCACACCAGAAAATCCTGGAGAACAGAACGGCCAAAGAAGCCGTCTCTCCGGACTTGGCTGTCCAGGCAGTAGTGTTTCGTAAACGTGTGCAGCGATGCCCACGCAGCTGCCTGACAGATGTCATTCAGAGGAACTCCTCTTCCCAAGGCAGTAGTGGCTGCCGTCGCCCTGGTGGAATGGGCGCGTAGCCCCACTGGAGGCTCCTTTTTAGCCAGGGAATAGCATACTTTTATACACAAAACGACCCATCGAGAAATGGTTCACTTGTGTACGGCCCGACCTTTCTTGGCACCCACGTAGCCAACAAAGAGTTGGTCATCCACCCGGAACTGTTTTGTGCGATCCAGATAGAAAGAAAGCGCACGTTTTGGGTCCAGACGGTGGAGCCTCTCTTCCTCTTTCGAAGGATTCGGAGGCGGAAAGAAGGTGGTCAAAGTGATAGTCTGCCCGATGTGGAAGGCAATGACAACCTTGGGCAGGAAGGATGGACGAGTCCTGAGAACCACCTTGTCGGGATGGACAGACAGGAAAGGAGGTTTGGAAGAAAGGGCCTGGAGCTCACTCACCCTTCTAGCAGAAGTGAAGGCTACCAGGAAAGCAGTCTTAAGAGTCAAAAGTCTTAAAGGGCAGTTATGAAGCGGCTCAAAGGGAGCGCACATTAAATAGGTAAGAACAAGATTCACGTCCCACTGAGGCATAACGAAGGGGATTGGAGGAAAAAGATGCGTTAAGCCTTTTAAGAAACGGTTAACTACCGGGGACTTGAAAAGAGAAGGTTGATCTGGCAACCGAAGGAAGGCAGAAATGGCTGAAAGATAGCCCTTGATAGTGCCCAGAGCAGAGCTCTGCTGGGCTAAAGAAAGAAGGAACAAGAGAACTTCAGAAAGAGGGACAGAAAGGGGATCCACAGCCTTTGCTGTGCACCATGCCACAAACTTGTTCCACCGGCAGGCGTATACCGTCTTAGTGGAGGGACGCCTGGCTGCCAAGATTACGTCACATACTTCGGGAGGCAGGTCGAAAGACGGCAACTGCCGTCGCTCAATGTCCACGCAAGGAGGTGGAGACTGGACAGGTTCGGGTGGAGGACCGTACCCTGCTGCTGCGACAGAAGATCCTCCCGAAGAGGCAGTCTGATCGGAGGATCGATGGCCATGTTGAGCAGCTCGGGATACCAGACTCTTCGTACCCAATCCGGAGCAACAAGAATGACTTGGGGCCCGGTCGAGCCTGATGTTCTTCAGCACTCTGGGCAGAAGTGGTATAGGCGGAAAGGCGTACAACAGACCGCACCTCCACTCGCGACGAAAAGCTGACATTGTGCGTTCTCTTCGGTGGCGAATAGATCTAACCAAGGTTCTCCCCACTGTTGAAAGAGACCTTGCACCACCTCAGAGTGAAGACGCCATTCGTGATCCATCATGCACCTGCGGCTCAGTTCATCCGCCCTGACGTTCAGAGAACCTGCCAGGTGTTGAACCACCAGGGATATGCCCTGATGTTCCAGCCAAGTCCAGAGGCGAAGGGCCTCTTGACTGAGGGTCCACGACCCCACCCCGCCCTGTTTGTTGCAGTACCACATGGCGGTGGTGTTGTCCATGAACACCTGCACTACTCTTCCCCCGGACAGAGGGAAGGAATGCTTTCAGTGAAAGACTAATCGCCCGGAGCTCCAGAAGGTTGATGTGAAGCCCGGACTCCGCCGGAGACCAGAGGCCTCTGATCTCTGCCTCTCCCATGTGGCCGCCCCATCCCAGAAGGGAGGCATCCGTCACCACAGTGAGCCACCACTGCAGTTGACGTGCAGTGCCCTCCGAGATCTGGACGCAATCAGACAGATTCCCCTGATGCTGCGCCCACTGGAACTTCAGGTCCCACTGCAGAGCCCGCATATGCCACCTGGCATGATCGACCAGCAGGATGCAGGAGGCCATGAGGCCCAGCAGCCTCAGAGCCATTCTGACCGAAACCCGGGATAGAGGCTGAAAGATCGGAATCATAGCCTGAATATCCCGGACTCGCTGCTCGGGAGGATAGACCCGAAACCGCGTCGTGTCCAGAACCGCTCCGATGAAGAGGAGCTTTTGAGAGGGAATCAGGTGTGACTTCGGCACATTGATAGAGAACCCCAGCGAATGCAGGAGGTCGGCCGTAGTCTGGAGGTGGGAGACGACTGCCTGGGGCGACCCCGCCTTCAACAGCCAGTCGTCGAGATAGGGGAAGACAAACCCCTGATCTGCGCAGATGAGCTGCGACCACCTCCATCCCTTTCGTGAACACCCGAGGGGCGCTGGTAAGGCCAAAGGTGAGCACGGTAAATTGAAAATGCTCGTGGCCTACCGTGAACCGTAGGTAACGCCGGTGGGCCAGCAGGACGGGGATGTGAAAATAAGCGTCCTGCAAGTCCAACGCTACCATCCAGTCTTCCGGGTCGAGGGCAGACAAGACCTGAGCAAGCGTCAACATCTTGAACTTCTCCTTCCGGAGGAAGCGGTTGACGTCCCCGAGATCCAAGATAGGACGCAGGCCCTTGTCCTTCTTGGGGACCAGAAAGTAGTGGGAGTAACAACCATGACCTACTTCTGGGACAGGAATGCGCTCGATGGCTCCCTTGGCCAAGAGAACTCTAACTTCCTGATGGAGAAGGGCCAGATGATCCTCCGACATGCAGTGGTACCTTGGTGGCATGGCTGGAGGGGTAGTCTCGAAGGGGAGGGAGAAGCCCCTTCGGACTATTTGCAAAACTCAACTGTCCGAAGTGATGGTGCGCCAGTGGGGGAGGTGATGGCGAATCCTGCCGCCCACTGGCGTTTGATGGGCCTGAAAGGTCGGAGTAGGAGGGTTTGGAGGCTGCTGCGGAGGGGGGGTTGGTGGACTGGCCTGCCCGCTGGCCCCCGGAACCACGACGGTTGTTCCCACGTCCCCGGCCACGCGAAGGTTGGGTAACTTGCTGCGGCCTGCGACTCTGGGCGGGACGTAGCGGGGCACCCCTTCCGTAGCCACGAAAGGGGCGAAAAGCAGACTGCGCAGGGCAGGTGGAGAGGCCCAAGGACTTGGCCGTAGCCCGTGAGTCCTTGAAACGCTCTAGAGCGTGGTCTGCTTTGTCGCCAAAAAGACGACGGCAGGGGGGCGTGGCTTGGCAGCCAAGCATGGCGGACGCTGTTTAAGTGAGCTCCGCATCTCCACGCCAAACCGGGACCAGAATCCGCCTGTAACCCTTGTCCGGGGGACTTTCTATACAGCGGCGCACGACTAGGACAGTACTGGGCACCGGCGGGAGCAGCATAAAGTGCCTGCGTGCCGCGACGGCTCTGCCGCGATCTGGGTGAGTGGCGGCGCCGCGGTCAGCGGGCCGCGAGGTGGCGTTCCCCTGATCGGAGACGGCCGGAAGGCGCTAGGCGACGAGGGGATTTGGGCCTGGTCGGGGCCTGGGTGAAGACCGTCCAGCAACCTCTGCGGCGAGAGGGGCGGCCGGCCGGGGTCCCGTGTGGGGAGCCCCCTCCGTGGACAGCTCCATTATCTGAGTGCTCCTGGCACACGTGGGCAGCCCTGCATGTGGTCCGGTCGGCGTCGGACGCGGGGAGACTGGTGCCTCGCTACTGCTGACCCGGAGGGCATCCCATGCACTGTGCGACTGCCCGGCCTGCGGGGTCTGCCGCCTGGGATCCATTGGGACCTCCTATTCCCCCTCCAACAACACAGGGCTGAACTAGCCCCCATCGGATTGAGCGGCGCTGCACCGGGGCCCTGTCTGAACGTTGCTCGGATCCCCGGGGCCCGAGGCCGGCCGGCTTCCGACTGATGGGACAACGTAGATCCTAGCCGCTGGAGCTGTGTCCATCCTAGGACGGTGCCCCGACCCGCTGGGGTCTGCAGCCTGGAGTGACCAGAGTGGGCTGCGGGGGTCCCGTGCCGGAGTGTGGGCCGGTCCGGGTGGCGGTGTGTCCCGGCGCCCCCTCTTCTCCTTTGTTGGTCGCCCGGGGCACCCATAACTACACGGAGTCGAGCGCTGGCCCCCCGGAGAGGCAGGATGGGGAAAGAGAAATCCGGAGGTGCGGGTGCGAAACAGGGCACCATTGATCACTTCACTGCGCCGGTCGGCGCTCCTCCGGCGGGTGTGGGTGCTAGTCCGCCGCCAGACAATGCGGCCCTCTTGGTGGCGATTAATGGAGCCAGAGATACACTGGAGGCCAAGATAGGCGCAGTGGGGTCGGAGGTGTCGTTCCTCCGTCAGGACCTGCGCAAAGCCGTTGACCGCATCACAGAGGCCGAAACAAGGGTCTCCACGGTCGAAGACACAGTGTCCACCCTCCAGAAACAAGTACACAAGCTCACAGTGGAGTCAAGGGAGCTTGCCTCCAGGGTGGAGGATGCAGAGGGTCGGACACGTCGCAATAACCTACGCTTCGTGGGCCTGCCGGAGGGTTGTGAAGGGCCTTCCATGACCAGTTTCATAACAAGTTGGCTGACTGACCTCATGCCCAGCGACGCACTATCGCCATGCTTCATCGTGGAGCGCGCCCATAGGGCCTTGACCCAGAAACCACCTCCAGGCGAACGCCCCAGACCGGTCATCGCTAGGATTTTGAACTATTCGGACCGCGATGCTATCCTGCGAAGCGCCAGACAACATAAAGACCTGTTCCACTACGAGTCCAAATCAATCATGGTATTCCCGGACTATACTCGGCTTGTTCAGCAACAACGGCAATCCTTCATGGCGGCGAAGCGCAAACTACGCGATCTGAACCTACAATACATGCTGCTGTATCCAGCCCGGATGAGAGTCATCTTCAACTCACAGTCTTTCTTCTTTGACACCCCGAGGCCGTGTTTGCATGGGCCGAGGAGCGCCCGCGGCTGCGGCAGAGCTCGCCATGTGCTAGGGACTCTGATTCGTCTAGGGGATCGAGGAGAAGCCGGTCTCGCCGAGCAAAATCAAGGAAACGACAGAGCCCCAGACCCGACAGTCAATCGGCAAGCCCAGATCATATCTCCTGAACCGCTGGACATTACTGTACTGACAGACTGCAAGTATATGTACTCTTTCCTATACACACTTAAATGCTGATTTTTATAGACTCTTTCTCCGTGAAGCGTGGAGACTGCTCATGGGACTGCCAAGCCACAGACTCTTTTTCTTTTTGAGCACCCCCATGTTTGTAACGTTGGGTGGGCGGGTTGGGTATTGTTGGTGCTGGGGTTCTGGACCCCCCGTTGGGGGCCCGGCCCCCCCAGCATCGCGACAGATGCTCCTCTGTTTTGGTAGCGTAGGGTGGGGGGGGGGGGGGTTTTTCTTTCAGTTTCCAAAGTTTCCTATGTTATATGCAGACATGTCACACAGATCGTTCTCCTTCATCCAGCACACATTCCGCACATGGGATGAATGGCACCAAATGACATAGCCCCACCTGGCGACCTTAGGGTGGTATCTTGGAATGTCCGGGGTCTTCATAACAAGATAAAGAGGGCGCCGTGCTGCGCCAGGCGAAGAGATATGGTGCGGACCTCCTCCTGTTGCAGGAAACCCACCTCCTGGGCACCAAAGTCCCGTGCCTGGCCCGTTTTGGCTTCCATCATGTTTATCATGCAGGGTACACCAGGGGCTCCAGGGGGTGGCGATTCTAATTAATCGTGGGGTGCAGTTTCAATACATCGCCCATAGGGCGGACCCCGGGGTAGGTATCTTTTTGTGACCTGTACATTGTACGGTGAGCGGGTTACAATTGGTTGCATTTATGCGCCCCCCCGCTGGGCCAGACATTCATTGATAAGATTACTGCTGTATGGGGGACCTCCAAGAAGACCTGATACTCCTAGGGGGCGACTGGAATGACATTATGGGCCCGTTAGACCGGTCACGACATATAGATCCTATGCAGCCCCTGAATGCCTCTAGGCTACACTCTTTAGCGTCCGCATTAGGTTGGGCGGACGTATGGAGGGAATTCCACCCCTCGGAGCGAGGATATACGTTTTTATCCCCAGTACATGGGACACAGTCCCGCCTTGACTACTTTTTCGCCCCCGTGCCTGCCTCCACCGCCTTTCACAGGTAATACACTACCCCCGTGGGCTCTCTGACCACTCTCCAATTGCCATGCAATTTCACATTCTTTCCCGCAGACCCCCCTTCCGCTGGCGTATGTCTCCCTGGCGCTTGCAGTGCCCCAAGTATCGAGACATGCTTCATACTGCCGTGTCCGATTATTTGGAGTCTAATGGCCCGACCGCCTCGTCTGGTAGCATACTATGGGAGGCTCTCAAACCGACTGTCCGGGGGTGGAGATAAGTTACTGTACAACTGAAAAGCGCCTTCGCAGCGAACGACTCGCGGACCTAGAGGCGCGTCAGATCGCTCTCGAACAACAACTAGCTGTCGACCCCAGCCCAAGTATCAGGCGTAACTTGTTGCTGACACAACAGGACTTGCGCCAACATCTATTGGCAGAAGCCAAAGAAATTTGGGAAGCATCACAGCATAGGGTATATCAATGGGGGGATAAATCAAGCAAAATGCTCCATCGGCTTTGCAAGTTGGATAAATCCCCTGCAATAGTCCCTACAATCTTAGGGGTAGATGGGTCCCTTATCTCCTCACCGATAGGGGTGGCCAATGAGTTTGCACGTTATTTCGCTGCCCTCTATGCCGAGCGGGAGCAAATCTCGGCCGGTCTAATAGCAGAGTTTCTTAGGGACATTCCACCCAAGAAGCTTTCTGATCAGGTGCGCGACCGACTGGAGGCGTCCATCACCCTTGAAGAGTTGACTGGCGCGCTTAATGCGCTTCATCCGGGGCGCGCTCCCGGCCCTAATGGGTTCCCGATGGAGTTCCTCAGACCACATCTTCATCTTCTAGGGCCCCATCTCCTGGCAACGATCCAAGAGGCTGTGGACTCTGCCATATTACCCCTAGACTGGCGACACGCTGAGATTGTACTTTTTCATAAGCCTGGGCGCCCCCGGAAAACCCTTCATCTTATCGCCCCATATCCCTAATTAATTTTGAGCCTAAATTATTGGGGAAAGTGTTGGCCGACCGCCTCCGCTCTTGTATTACGGACCTGGTCCACCCGGACCAGGCCGGTTTTATGCCCCTTAGAGCCACTCGCCACAATATCCGACGGGTACACAACGCCCTTGCCACGGCTCCAGCCCTCGGCAAGCCCGCGGCCATTCTACTTGCTGATATAGATAAGGCTTTTGATTCCTTGAGCTGGGTTTATCTATTCCAATTATTAGAGGCCTGTAATTTTGGACCCCGGTTTCTCGCCCTTGTTCGCCTACTTTACACAGACCTGTCCGCCTCAGTGCGCATTGCCGGACATCGTTCGCCTCCATTTGGCATTCGACGAGGGACTCGGCAGGGGTGCCCCTTATCCCCCTTATTGTTTGCTTTGGCCATTGAGCTGTTGGCGGCATGGGTCCGGTGGGACCCGGTTTTCCGGGGTTTTGATTGGTCGCAATCACGTTCCGACCGCATCGCGTTATACGCGGACGATGTGTTGTTCTTCATTACGGACCCGTGGTTCACTGGGCCCCGGGTGCTGCAGATCCTACGGGTGTTTGGGGAAACAACTGGGCTCCATACGAACCCGGCCAAGTCAATCCTCTTCCCGGTATGTGGCCCTCAGGGTCGTGACGCCTGGGCAGCGCAGCTGACTCATGCGACAGATGGCTTCAAATATCTGGGGATCTATATATCGGCTTGCCCCAGGATCTCCTGGCTACATAACATTACCCCTCTTCTTGCCGGCCTGAATAGTGAAACTAATATATGGTCCTCGCTCCCGCTGTCTCTCTATGGCCGATCCGCAATATTTAAAATGGTTTCGCTTCCCCGGTTGCTCTATCGCCTTCAAAACTTCCCATATCCGATTCCGCGCACCTGGTTCGCGCAGGTCAATGCTATACAAAATAAATTCCTCTGGAACAGCGGCGCGGTCAGAGTCGCACTTCGCACATGCGTGCAATCTACCTACTGCGGGGGCATTGCGGCTGCGGATATATACTCCTATTATATGGCTTCACATTTACTCGTGCTTAATGAGTGGTGGTACAACTCCCCGACAGACCCGGCATATGCAGCGGAACACACAGCATTAGAGCATACCCCCTCTTACACCTCCTATATAGCACAGCACGCTTAGAAGCCTTACCTCCTGCGTGCAGGGTAGTAATCTCGCTCTGGCGGACCAAGGTGCGGCAGATGGGCTGGGGAGGAGGCTTACTCGGGCAACTCCATTGTGGCATGGTACATGCCTACGCCCGGTGGCGGCCCTACAGGGCTTCCGGAGGTGGGACCTGGTGGGGATATCAACCCTTGGAGATGTAATGCGGGGTACCATTATGAAAACATACCAACAATTACAAACTGAGTACCATTTGCACAGAACACAGTTTTATAAATATCTTCAACTTCGCCATGCACTCACCCCCTCGTCTGCACTGTGGATGCCCTGCCGGAATTTCACCCGTTAGAGGGTCGCCTACTTATGGGTGACCTAGGCCGACACAAAATAAGACAGGTATACCAGACGTTAATAACACACACGTCGACAACATTGGACAAGACACGTGGGGCCTGGACAGTTGATATCCCTGACATAACGGACGATGACTGGGCCGAGGCCATAGCGAGCCCGCGTGGGGCGGCGGTCTCGACTAGATACCGTCTGATACAATTCAAGTACCTACACCGGGTATATTATACACGGGTCAGACTGTGTAAGATGGGGATGATTCAGTCCCCTATGTGTCTGCGGTGCGATAGAGAGGAGGGGACATTTCTGCACACCGTGTGGGGCTGCACGGTGCTGCAGCCATACTGGAACAAAATCAGGATTTGTCTTCAGGAGGTGCTGGGGTGGGAGCTCCAGTTAAACCCACGACTCTTTCTCCTGCATGCTACAGAAGATATAGGGGGCAACATATATAAACAACACCTGCTGTTCCTAGCCCTTGTCGTAGCCAAACGACATATAGCGCAATCCTGGAAAAACACAAGGGCCCCGTCACTTGGCAAGTGGAAGAGGGAGCTTGATAGATGTATGGGGGCGGAAATGGCAGTCTTCCTGGCACGCGGCTGCCCTCAAAAACACAGGAAAATATGGAACCGGTGGGCGATGTATCGGGGCATGGAGCTACCCCCATTGCCCTCAGTAGACCCATAATTACTACTATACCTACACTCTTTAATGCTGGGAAATCTCAAAGCTATGTAGGGATGATGGTTCTATATCATGTTTTTCATAGATTCTCTGTAGATCTCGTGCCGTCTGCAAGTTATGTTGGTTGTTTGACCTGCATGTTCAGCAGGTGTTTTAATATGGGCACAAAGATGGTTTTCAGAGATGCTGTATGCCAAGTTCTCCTACAGACCACTGTAGGGCGATTGCCCATTGTCTTTTCACAAATGCAAATAAAATTTGTTATTAAAAAAAAAAAAAAGACGACGGCAATCAAAGGGCATGTCCATCAAGGTGTTCTGGACATCCCCTGAAAAGCCAGTCGACCTTATCCAGGCATAGCGACGAAGCACTACCGACGTTGAAATGGTCCTGCCCAGAGAGTCGGCAGTGTCCAGCCCACAACGTATGGCAAACTTTGCTGCATCCCTCCCGGCGGCCACAGCCTGGGAGAGCACTGCCCGGGGCCTCCTCCGGACACTGAGGCAGCACCTGCGCCACCGTATCCCACACCGAGTGGGAATAACGGCCCAAGAGACATGCAGTGTTTACCGACCGCAGTCCTAAGCTGGCGGAAGAGAAAATTTTCTTCCCAAGGTGGTCCAGCTTCTTGGATTCCCTTTCCGGGGGAGCGGTAGGGAATGCGCTTTTGGAAGTGGAGGCTTGGACTACCAAGCTCTCCAGGGTGGGGTGTTAGGAGAGGAAAGTGGGGTCACCCGGGGCCGGGCGGTGGCGTCGGGCAATCATCCTGTCCACGGGAGCCCCCGTGTTGGGCCTGGACCACGTGCCCAAAAGGACGTCGGTGAGGGCCTCATTGAACGGCAGCAAGGGCTCCGAAGAGCTCGCAGCCAGTTGAAGCACCTCTGTCAGGAGGTTAGTCCTGACCGCCACCGTAGGAAGCTCGAGGTTGAGAGCCTCGGCCGCCCTACGCAACAACCACTGCGTACGACGCCCCCTCCTCCGTAGCCACGATAGGAGACAACATGCCAAGGTCAGGGGAGGTGTCAAGACCACTGGCATCCCCCAGTTCCTCTCTCCAGGCCTGTTCACTGTCCAACTGGTCAGTCAGAGGGTCACCTGACCCCTCCCAGTCCTCCTCCTCATCCTCTGGTTGCCACTCAGGTTGAAAAGGGGCCCCAGGAGTGAACAGGGGCACAAAAACCCCTCTCTGCGGCGGATCCGGCGTCGGAAGACGCCGGTCCGGCTCCACGTCAAGATGGAGGCCGGGGTCGACGCCAGCCGGGGGGCCGACCGGCGTCGAACACGGTAGTGGTGCCATCGGAAGCGGCGCTGGTGGAGGCGTAACGAGGCCAACCGGCGCTGATCCGGATCCAGACCAGGATCCAAGGGGGGCCTGCTGCGCTGGAGCCGCCGGCAGAGAAGGCCTAGGCCCCCCCAACCGAGTCCGCAGGGCCTGAAGGCGCGCCAGCGGGGTCAGTCCGCCCAAAGATGGCATGCATAGCCTCGTAGAACGTACGAAGCTGGGCGGGAGACGCTCCGGGTCCCGGAAAGGGAGGGCAACGCGGAGTCGACTCTTCGGGCTCCGCGTGCGAAGCCACAGGAGGGGCACCACCCGCGTGCCTCGTCGGATCGGCCGACCGACGAGGTGAAGTCGAAGAGCGACTATGCTTCTTCGACTTCTTCTTATGCTTCGACTTACCCAACCCAGAGTGCCAAGACTTCGAAGATTTCGAATCGGAATGGTGGTGGCTCCGCGACCGGTCCCTCGACCTCCCTCTCGACCAGGACCTCGAACTGCGCGGAGCTGACTGCCGGTGCTCAAGCAGCTTTCGGGACCGCTCCCGCAAAGCCTTCGGCGCCATTGACCGGCAGTCGGAGCACGACTTGGGGTCGTGGTCGCGCTCCAGACAAAAAAGACACGCGGTGCGGATCCGTCACCAACATCATGCGATGACAGGAACCGCAGGCCTTGAAACAGTGCATCCCTCGTGCACCTTCGGAGTCGAAGACTCGAAAAAGAAGTAGACAAAAGTCGAGAAAAAGTTAGTCAAAAATTGACTGAGGTACCGCTCTTCCCGGATCTGCGCTGGCTGGTGCGGAAAAAGAAATAACCGACGTCAGCGCGCGAGGGCGGCGTCTAAGTAGCTGCCGCGACGTCATCCCGGCGACCACGACGACGGACGCGGAGCCGACCGACGCCACCTTCCGACGCGCAGAGGTACTGCTGACGAAAAAACTTTCCAAGTCCAGTCTGACGCCTGCGGGCAATTCTACGGTATGGAATCTATAACTAACGTGTTTCTTTCAGATTCTTTACACTCAGATTGAGGCAATCCAAACCTTAGAAGACAAGAGAGAATATGCTTTATAAAGGTACACCATTTTAATTTATTTTCTACTTTTTTAGATCTAGGTATAGTCTTAGTTGAAGAAAAAGCAGGACATCTGGAAAAGTCCACAAAGAAGCTCACATTATATATATAATCTGCTCCAAGCCTCACGTCCCAGGGGAAGTGAAGAGACCGCACTCAATTAGGGGATGAACTCGGTTACTTTATTGTACCGAGAAAGCGAACAGGACGCATTTCGGCTTCGCGCATTTTTCCACTGTAAACAGAGACAGGTTAGCGCCATACTTATAATAGCTAAATACAACCATTTCCAGTACAAAATTTACATAAACAGTTGACGGACTGTTACTTAAACAGCCCGTGGGCGCCATCTTTAAAGGGTTTAAAAACTCAAACCAATATGTTAATGCAGTAAATCATAAGCGTGCATAGCGGTAATTAATAGATACAATCGTTTACAGCTCTGTATGAGTAATTAATTAAACGTAATCACTATGGCTGATATCGTAACATTTTTGCTGGACATGATTGACACAAACGTTAAGAACAACAACCTCGCATGAAGCCAGGAATAAATATACAGGCACCATCTTTGAAAGGCTAAATAACCATCTACATGCCATTCCACGGTCAAACGAAAAACTGTTATACCAAGTCACAGTAAAAAATGGTTCTTTCACAATCAATAATTATAAGAACATCGATTTGCTGATCCTTATATTAAAGGAAAGAAAGAATATTTGATTAAATCAGCCAATATAAATACTAGATAATTAATCTCATGCACGAATAAATCATGGCATGATCAATACATGAATTCATTTAGTCACAATTGTGCCCTGAATGGGCTCAGATTCGCAAGAAATAAACCAACATCCTAGTGCACTCACTCAGTACAAATCATTGCTTAATATATAGATGAGTGAATCTAGAATTTGAAACAGGCAAACGAACGCTATTTGTACATTTTAGACTGATCGGAACAAAAGGATACCCAAAAGAGTCTGATTACAAGCTATTTTTAAATGATTCAAATCTATTTTTGATCTATCCCAGATGAATAGCTAGTTCTTCCTCAGTGTTCAGGCCTAGTGGAGCTTTGGTCTGTAGATCAACTATGAATCTAGATTCCAGTCTGCGTAACTTGAGTTCTCGGTTTCCTCCACGTTCATGGGAGGGAACATGATCCAAACAGTAGAATCTCAAAAGATTCCTGTCACTTTGATGGAATCTAGCAAAGTGTCTTGCCACAGGATACGAGAAATCTTTCTTCTCAATGGCCCTTGCATGTTCGAGTATTCTACGTTTGGTTGGATGAATAGTACTGCCCACGTATCGCATGTTACATGGACAGACTAAACAGACGCAGAACGGTGTAGTGCAGGTTAAAAATTTATTAATAGCCCCGTGGTGTATCTTTCCAGGAATTTCATAAGTTAGTGTTTTAGGACTATTCCTGCAAGCCTTGCATTTGGAGCAAAGAAAAAATCCTGTCAGACTGCTCATCTTGGATAATAAGGAGTAACTTCAAAGTGGCTTTGAACAAGTTTATCCTGGAGGGACCGACAGCGTCTATATGTGATTTTTGGGTGGTCTGGTAAGCTTTTCCCAATTACCACGTCAGATTTGAGGATGTGCCAGTTACGTGAGAGAATCTGCCTCAGTGCATCTGATTCTTTTGAAAATGTAGTGATGAATCTAAATATTTCCACTGGATTTTTGTTAGGCTGTTTCTTGACCCCAAAAAGGTATTGTCTGGGGATTTTCTCTATTCTAGCCAGAGTTTTCTGTAGTAGTTGAGGATAGTAACCTCGCACTATACACATATATATATACACACTGCAAAACCCACAAGGAAGGAAACCGCACTCGAGAGAGAAGTAGTGCTTTGCCCATGGACTCTGGGAGCCGGTATTTTGAGGTGAAGCTTGGTGGAGTTTGCACTTGTGGATTTGTTGATGTGCCCTGCTGAGTAGGTCTGCCAAGTATGTGTCCAGCCAGTAGAGATTGGTTTCACTAGGAATTTAATTTTGTGGAAGATCGTCCAATGCCAAACTCCCTGTACTAGTGCAGATGAGTGTGTGCCACCCTGTTTCGTAACATGTGGCAATCCTGTTGTCGGTCGCAAAGTCATCCTGTGCCCTGGGCACCCCCATTTTTTTGCTGACTGGTACTGGTGGTAACTGACTCGGACTGTCTCTGGGCTCTGCCTAACCAGGCCAAGGGCTAGTGCTATTCTGAAAACACTTAGAATACAGTGAAAACACCTACACACCCTAGGGTACACTACGGGTTAGGGTACCCCTATGAATGGCATGACATCCCCTATAAATCCCTAGTACATAATAGGGCAGAGATTAAAACTACATTTAGGTCCCTAGCATATAATGGGGCATGGCAGTTTAGAGGCCAGCAGCCCTTTCTGCACTTGCGTGTGTGATTTGCTGAGAATGAGGTCATTTTAAAAGCATCCTTGTAGTGCAGAACTGCCTTTAAATGCAAGTTGTGCCCAAACTCGACTTTATTGTTAGGGGCACTTAAAAAATTGATAAACTACAATATTGTGGCATATTAGGTACCCCCAGGGTTTTCCCTAGGTGTCCCAGGGGTGGGGGTGGGTCAGGTACTTATAAGGGGGGACTCTTAAAGGAAAAGGTTTTATATGCCCTAGGGATAGAGAAATTGCACATTCACTTCCCCATTGTAATAAAGTGCTTCCCAAAATCGACTTTTGTGCTAGGAGCACTGTGGGGTGAGGATCTACATTCTTTTTGTATTTTCAGGACATCTTAAGTCTCCCCTTGGTGTCCGGGGAAGGGGGGGGTGGACACATTTAGTTATAAGAGCAGGGACCTTACAAAAGCAGTTTTATAGTCCCTGGTGTTGGAGAAATTGGACATTTAATTTTCCCCATTGTAGATCCCCAGCCACACAGGTTAACATTGCAATAGTTTATGAATTCATAACTACCGCAAGGGACAACCAAAAAATATGATTAAAGAACTTAGGAGAATGGTATTGATAAATCCAACAATATGCTGTCAAATTGATCCTAAAATGTACAGAAAAGAAGTTAAGACATCCTTATCCGTAAGCCAAAATTCAGCCTTCCAGTGGTCTGCCCTGATTGGTCAGAGTTAAGTGGATTAGCCAGGCTGCTTTGATGAAGTGATAAGTGGCACCAAGGGAGAAAAGGCTATCTCTTGTAAGAGGACCCTGCTCCACAGGAATACCACAGCAGGGGGGAGGGGCATCAGCTTTCAAGGTAGAAAGAAACAGCCAGGTCCATCTACCCCCTTCCACTCTGAACCAAGCCAGATGGCAGGCTTAAGGAAGGAATTTGACGATGTAAGTGGGAAGGGAGCTATGGAAATGAGCTGTCCTGGAGGTTGGTTTACCCAACTCTTGCTTCTCTGCTGAGACTTCATATTGAATTTTGGAAGAATAGTGCTTTCTGGGAAACCACTGTGCCACACTGGAGGAAATGGTCATGCTCTGGGGTGTTGCCCTGCACCTCATTGGACAGGAGTGCCCTCCTGCTTGACCCCAGATAACACTGAATAAGTATCTGAGAGGGGCAGAGACTCTCAGATCTGCTGCTTGAAACAAGAGAAGGGGGTCCATACTGGAAGTTTGATTTGCACCACCCAGGCCCTGCACTCTGACTGCGCCTGCTGCACATTATGGAACTACAGCCCTGCTGACCTAACTTCCTTCAAGAAGAATAAAGAGTGGACTCCCTGCAAAAACAGGTTAACAGAGCTCACCTGGACCATCACCACCAAGAATCCCCAGCCTGGAGTGCGTCCAGTGGATCTGTAAGGAATTTGTCCCAGTGGATTATGAGAACTGAATTCCCAAACTTTCAAGGACCATCTTGGAGATTCCAGACCCTTGGATTGTGTTTTGGACACTTTGGGACCCCAAAAGAAACTTCAGGAATAAGTTCCAGAAGTTTGGAGCAACTTTACAAAAAAAGCTCCAGAAGTGGACCGACTCGACCTGGCCAGCCAAGCAGGCGACCCTCAACCACGAGCCGGACTGCCCTCCAGGTTCGTCCCGCTGAAAAGCTCAGGATGTCAGATTTCCATAGTTTGACAGGGAGTTCGTCGACAGGCAAGCTGGCGGACCATCACTGAACCTGGACTGGTGGAGAGCATCGGCGGACCACGGCAGAAAAAGCTCCAGGAACGTTTCTAAGTCAGAAGGTAAAAACTGTGACCGAGGCCTACTGCGAGAGGGAGCCGCGCAGGGCTTCATCGCGGTCAGCCTGAAACTTTGAATTTGTCCCGGTCTAGCGCGACCAGTTGTCCCAATAGGCGCTATAGGTTTCTATGAGCTATATAGTGCTAAATCTTTGAAAATTCATATCCCAGTTCTCTACATTGGATTTCTTTTCATTTTGGTGTCATTTTAAAGATAAAAATATTTCATAATTTTATAAATTGATTTTGGATTTTTATTGAGTGTTGTACCTTAATTATTTACTGAATTGGTGTTTTTAAATGCTTTGCATACCTGTCTCTTAAGTTAAGCCAGCTTGCAGCCAAGCAACCAAGGGGTGAGCATGGGAATACTTTTCTGAGACCTATTCTGAGCCCTAGACTGTGTAAGTGGCCTTATTGCCAGTGGTAGATGCATATTTACCACTTCTAATAGGCCACATTCCAACACATTCTTCATGAGGACTACCTTCCCCTAGATGACCTTGAAGGAGGATTCGAAGATTAAGTGTATAGCTAGTAGTGCAAGGTAATTGATGTCGCAGCACCAGTGTTAAGGGGCCTACACATTCTGCATACACAGGGCATTGAAATGCGCTCCCCAGTCTGTGAGAGGCATCTGTGGTATGCGAGCAGTATGAACCAACTAAGGCACCTCACCCTTGATATCAATAAGGTTGCTGGGTGTGGGCTTGTACTTTCATTCTATGCTGTCACCACTCACGCTTCTACTGGCGCCTTAAACTTATCTGAGGCAGGCTTAAAGGATGTCTTTAAGCATGGGAAAAAATTTGACCGTGCGTTCAAACTTGGAAGGAGTCTCCACTAGGAAGTTTTCTTCCTCTTGAACAACATCCATGCTTCTCTTGTGAGGGAGTCTCTTTCGGGGGTCTGGTGGAGGTGGTTTTGCTGAGTTCTTCCAGGTGACGGGATAGATAAAGAGACACTTCTGCCTGGTGTACAGTTCCTCATGCAGTTTCCATAGTATCTGTGCCTCAGACTTTTTGGATGTGGCTGTAGATGCAGTTTGACGTTGACCGGATCTTAGATACTGCATCATTGAAGTCTCTGGCATCAGCTTTGGGTGCGAACAAGGATGCTCAATGCCTTAAATCGAGCAGAACTCAACGACTGGCAAGACGTGAAACCCTACGGCAGAGGCGTAGTTGAATGATAAGCCTTGTCTCTGTGGCACCCGAAGGTGGTGGAGGCCCTAGTCTCTCTTGTTCGTGCTCCATGCCCGACTTCTATGGGAGTGGTGCTCTACCTCGTTTGGTCATGTGGCTTTTGGAGGTGGATGTAGTACTTATGACCCTGGGAATCTTCTTGGTTTAAGGGCCAGTGGTTTTAGGTGGCAGTTCAACTTCCTCTTCTTCCCCGTGCTCTGACTCGCTCAAGGATACTCTCTCTGGGCTGGCAAGGCTGTCGAGATTCCAGATAGACCTGTGTCACTGCCTGCTTCAGAGCTGAAGGTATCCTCTTCTCCAATAATGTCCAGTGTTTCAGTGGATGTTTGTTGGTGCATTTATATGTGCGACCAGCACCTCTCTGTGGTACCCTAATGTCTTCTTCAAGAGATATGGAAGACAGAACTAGAGAGATGGGTTAGCATGGTTGGGGGAGAGGGATAGAGCGCAGACTTGGTGGTGAAACCAGTCACAGATATTTCAAGTTGCAGAGAGCAATGTTAGAAGAGGGTCATTCAATCACCCCTTCTGGTCTCCATTCTTTGGTGGCAAGGGAGGGTTTGCAGTACCCAAAGGGCGCAGGGAGGCCCCCGGTGTCCAGAAATCTAACATTAGTCAGTTGTCCACCAAAAGAGTCATCAAAGCATGGACCGTTCTTCCAAAAACAACAGTGTTGAAATTGAACTATGTGGGCCTGAAAAAAATGTTCAAAAACACAACAAACTCAGAGCCCTCTGATCAATTCTGAACCCAATAGTGGAAAAAACCCAAAGATGAAGTCCGTGCCCATGCGCATTGTGGACACAAAGAGCAGTCAAAGCACATCTCATTACTCGTAAGACTTCTTCAAAGAAAAACAACTTGCAAACATCCAAACCCAACATTAGATGGCAGACGTATGCACAGCATGTTTAGCCACCATGCTACTAACACATTATTAGTGCCAGTCTGTTCCACATCATCATTATGGCAGTCTTCACTGCTGTAGACATTTGTGGCAATTGCCGGAATATGTGATTGTATTACTATCACATCACCAATAATTTCCAATGCTTAAATGCTACGCAGAGGAATAAATGTTTGGTAACCTGGCCGTGGACACTTTTTTGTCCTGCTGATATGCCACAACTTCTAAATGAGCCAGTACAACTGTTTCCCACATGTTGGGAATCCAAGGGAACCCTTCAATGGAGTTGTTTCATGGAATAATTGGATCATGGGGACAATTTATTTTATGGTGGGGAAGAGGGGGCCCTGCTGCGCTTGCAGTTGTTGCTCATGTGGCAGCTACTATTGCTACTGTGGTGATGCTGTTATAGCAGCTGTTGTGGGGATGTTGCTCATGCTATGGTTATAACGTGGTCAATGCTGCTGTCCCTGCTTTGCTAGCTGCTATTGCAGTCCCTGCCATGGTGGTAGCTGTGGTCACTGCTATTGCATCATCAGTAGTATCTTCTGTAGTAGCAGCTATAGGTGTTGCTGTGGGGGTAGATATGGCTGCTGCGATGGTAGATGTGACCGCTGCTGTAATCCCTGCTGTGGAAGTCAAGGAAATTCGATTGTCTAATCTCAGAGTAACTACTTTTTTCTAGCAACCTCACAAATACAAAAACACCATGCAAAATTTACAACTGCTCAAATCATAGAAAGCAGCTCTCTTTCTTACGGTGAGGTGAATTCCGACAACAGCCGAAGTAATCAAGAGGCAACCTGAAAAAACATGTTTGTGCGTTGCTGCACAAAATGGGAAAAAAAGCAATTGTAAGCTTCAAAAAATGTAGAAAATTTAAAAAAAAAAGTTTTTACTGAGGAGAGGCTCAAGTATTCAGTACCCGTCCTTCACTACCAATATGTCTTGTTATACTTAATAGGTACATTCTATTACAAACTATGCTCCCATAGAATTTTTCATTCACACTTCAAAACATCAAAAACTTATTTGCAGCAGTTAAAGAAAAGCAAAATGTGGGGAGTATGAGGTACATATGGCATGAAAATATCTCCCTTACGTTTGCCAGCCATAGGAAACCTATGCTCAGAAACCAGCAAAAAGGACTTTTCAAAAAACACCACGTTCAAAATTCAACATTCTCTTTTAAATAAGTACATCGAAGGCGTGTACTTTCACTTTATTTATGGCCAATTTATACCTTTGATATTCACAGAGAATGTAATTTGGACGACCTCCTAATAAAGGTGTGAACCTCATAGCCCTTCGGCGCTTTCCCCTTTCGAGAATGATTCTTGACATATTAGAACTTCCACTGAGGTGTTTTACAGCCAAGCCAAGATTGAAAACAACTTGACACAATAATTTAACATCTCATCTGTGGGTGCTGTTTAAGTGGTCCTAATTTAATTAATAAAATACTGCTCATGCTTAGAGGCTTATACCAGTCAGGACCAGACTCATGTTATATTTATATCACCGTATTTTCACCTCTATTTCTGTTGAATCTCCGGTTCCAATGGCTAACTGTATCGGTTATCAATGGGACCAGGGCTCAGCTCTATTCCAGCTCGCCTCCTGTTTGAAACAGCAGTAATGCCTCCAGGTCAGAAACTGCCAAGCCAACAAGTGCCACTATCTGGGGACAACGACTAGCCAATATACTTCAGTGCTCAAACTTGACGAGTCCTGCCATCAACATGATGCCCATCTCTACAGTCCTTCTCTAGAGGTTCCGCTCTCGCCACTCTCCAGCCTGCCGACTAGACACGTTAATGCTTGGCTCCATGCAAGCATTACTTTAGTATTTAAAAAAAAAAAAAATGCTACAAAAAGCTGTTTTCTGATTACACTGGGCAGAAAATGTCATCAGCTATATGGGGGATTAAGGGCCACGCAAGAATCCCCAACCCTTCTCTTTGCGTAATATTCTCCCTTAGGGATATGGAATTAACTTTCTCTAACTTGAAAGCACTCTTAGGAAACTAGCCCATCCACACTCACCAGACGTCCATGATCTCTTTGGAAATTTAGAAAGATCGGTCACTCCGCCTCGCATATATGGCGTGAAGATGATGCAGATACAGATTTTGGTGGTACTGACATGCAAGAGGAAGAGCAAGTAACTTTGTGTCACTGAGGTACTTCATAAGATCCTAGAGGCATAAGACAAGTAATGCTCATCATAACATTAATCAAGACTGCCATAAGAATGAGCCAATTGAAAATGATGCATGTTAATGCTGGTTTTCTTAGATGTCCTAGGTAATCTGAATAGATTTACAAATCCAAAGCAAAAGCCTGTCTTGAGTAGGTGAAGGAAATCACTATATAATTACGTACTAAAGAACCAGCATGAAGAATGTCAGAACCAAATAGCAGAGGACAAATGTTACTGGTACTCCCATGACAGACCTAGATATATGAATGCTAACAACTTTAAACGCTAAATACCACTAGAAATAGACAGATAAGATTTCTCAAGTTTTGCCAGGACAAGCTCATTGACTTGGTAGGGCCACTTACAAAGCTATTAGAAATGGTGGAATTTCCCAAAGCCTCAGATCAAACATGGCGTTTGAACTATTCAGAGACTAAACACAGAAAGACATACAGATTCAGAAAATGCCACCTGCCCACTGTCTGCCAAATGGCTAATAAGTCTTATTGAAAGTAGATCCGAAACTAAGACAGCTTTCCTCTTCAGAGGCTGCCTTACAGCCTCTGGAAGACTTCTGGGGATCTTTTTGAGAAGTAATTCTGTAAATATGTTAGCACGTTCACAGATTTGGATGAACTTTATATGAAGGTCTCCTCAGTAGCTGTCATCTTGCTCTGGCATTGTAAGAATTGCACTCCTGGATGACAATACCAGATGAAACTCAAACAAAAATTTCAAAATCTACGCTTCTCTCCACCTTTTTATCCCCCTGGCAAATCAATGTGAGGTTCCTCATCACTTTTAAATGCAAACTAGAGATTAATAGTACTAAATCACTTGTCATCTTAGATAATAGGCATAACCCCTATTTACATATAAAACAAGCTAGCCAAGAATTAAAATGTCAAAAGTGGGTTTCGAAGAGGTGTGTAGTATAAGGCTACATCAATGAGAAGACATTTTAGACCACTGTGCAAGCTTTAGGGTTGCTGAGATTAGAGGGCAGGAATATTATCGCCACCGGCTCCAACTTGTGATGTCTCAAGCAGCCATCACTTTGACCACATCACTACGCAATATCTGCCTAACGACACCAGATGCATTTACATAACATCCTGCACAGAGACTCTAGTGGTCGTGTGGCTTAAAAATGTAACACCCCCACCATATGACCTAGCTATATAGTACAACATTAAAAAACAAACCTGGATCGCCTCATCTATGACCCCCCCTAAACCCTTTAACCCAAGGCTTTGCCACAATAAGGGTTTCACTCATCTTTTGGGTTCTGAAGTTGCTGTTTCACTGTCATGTTAGAAGAACATATGTTTTCTCTCTTAACTAAAAACTGCAAAAATTCGAAACACACACCTTTACTATTGTTTTTAAGTTTATCATGCATGGACCGCCTTAAATAGACACTCTCTGACACTAGGCTTACTATTATAAAAAAAAAAAAAACACTATGAAAACACTTAAAGAACAAGTTACTTACCTTCAGTAACACCTTATCTGGTAGAGACTATATCTATCCGCAGATTCCGGACCTTTGAATTTCGGCAGGCATCAGAATGGATCCGGAAGATTTTTCGTGACCCCTGCGCACCCGTAGGTGGCATCGGTAGGCTCCGAGCAGCGGCGGCCGCGGTGGAAGTGACGTCCGAGTCACCTATGTAGGCGCCACCTTGGTAAGTCAGTTACTTTTCACGACTTTCTAACCCAGAAGCGCAGAGTCATGAAGTGCACTCACATTGTGTGTGTCCAAACTAGTGACCTAAAAAGGGATCAGCCCTGACCCTAGAGATCTGTCTGCAGAGCAGGGAGGATGGGTGGGTCAGTAAGGAATCTGCGGCTAGATATTGCCTCTACCAGAAAAGGCATTAACGAAGGTAAGTAACTTGTTCATCTGATAGAGACTTCTAGCCGCAGGCTCCATACCTTTGAATAGATACCCAAACAATACCATCCCCAGTGTTGGGTCTGCAGACAATTTTAACTAGAAAGTCCTGCAGGACCCAACGGGCGAAATGCCAGTTCCTGCGGACCGGACTGTCCAGGCAGTAATGCTTGGTAAACATGTGCAAGGAAGCCCATGTTGCTACCTGGCAAATGTAGAGGACTGGGACTCCACGCGCTAAAGCAGTGGTCGCAGCTTTAGCTCTGGTGGAATGAGGCCGTAAACCTTCAGGAGGCTGCTTCTTGCCCAGTGCATTGCAAATCTTGATGCAGATGCTTGATGCAATAACCCATTGAGAGATGGTCCGTTTCTGCACCGCCTGACCTTTCTTCGCTCCTACATACCCCATGAAGAGTTGTTAGTCCACCCGGAACTCTCATGTGCAGTCAATGTAGAATGACCACGCACTTTTTGGGTCAAATAGTGGAGTCGCTCCTCTTCCTTAGAGGGATTTGGAGGAGTGTAGAAGGTGGGCAAGGAGACAGATTGGCTCACATGAAATCGTGTTACCACTTTCGGCAGGAAAGAGGCCCCTAGTGCGAAGCACCAGTTTGTCCAGATAAAGTGAGATGAATGGAGGCTTGGAAGAAAGCTTGCAGCTCACTCACCCTCCAGGCCGATTTAATCGCCACAAGAAAGGCTGTTTTGATGGTGAGCAGCCGTAGGGGACAATTGTGTAGAGGCTCAAAAGGAGCGCGCATCAAGAATGTGAGAACCTAGTGAAGGTCCCACTAAGGAATAATGAAAGGGGAAAACAAATGTACAAGGCCCTTTTATCTACAATAGGGGATTTGAAAAGGGAGTGTTGGTCTGGCAGCCGCAAGAAGGCAGAAAGAGAAGAAAGACAGCCCTTAAGAGTGCTCAGAGCAGAGCCCTGCTGGGCAAGGGAAAGAATTAATAACAGCACCTCAGAAAGAGGAGCAGAAAGGGGATCAATTTGTTAGGATGAACACCATGCTGCAAATATTTTCCAACGGCAAGCATATACTGTCTTGGTGGAAGGATGCCTGGCTGCAAGGATAATGTTACAGACTTCGGGAGGAAGGTTGAAAGCTGTCAACTGTTGCAGCTCAATATCCACGCAAGAAGATGGAGTGGACAGGTTCAGGTGTAGGACCCTCCCCTGCTGCTTTGACAGAAGATCCTCCCGAAGGGGCAGCCAGATCAGAGGATAGGAGGCCATGCTCAGTAGCTCAACATACCAGACTCTCCGTGCCCAGTCCGGAGCCACAAGGATGGATGACTTGGGCCTGATCGTTCCTGATCTTCTTGAGAACTCTGGGGAGTGCCATGGGCGGAAAGGCATACAGGAGGCCTGAGCTCAACTCGAGACGAAAAGCATCTCCGAGCACTCTAGTGCACAAAACTGCTGACACTGTCCTCTCTCGGCGAAGAACGGATCTAACCAAGGCTCTCCCCATTGCTAAAAGAGACCTTGCGCCACCTACGGTTGGAGACCCCATTCATGATCCACTAGGCATCAACAGCTGAGTTTGCCACCCTGGCGTTCAGGGAACCTGCCAGGTGTTTAACCACCAGGGATAAGCCCTGCTGTTCCAGCAATGTTCAAACACGCAGGGCCTCTTGACAAAGGGTTCATGATCCCACACGCCCGGTTTGTTGCAGTACGACATGGCAAGTGTTGTTGTCCGTGAACACCTGCACAAGCCTTCTCTTGATGGAGGGTAGAAAGGCTTTCAATGTCAGTCGGATCACACGAAGCTCCAGCATGTTGATGTGGAGTTCATATTCCGCCGGAGACCAGAGTCCTCTGTTCTCCACCTCTACCAGATCTGGTTGGGGAAAGGATAGGGGTCTGCCTCTGACCCTATCGCGATTCGTCAGCTACCACTACAGGTCCTCTGCAGCTCCCTCCGAGATCTGGACCATGTGGGAGAGATTCCTCTAATGCTGCGCCCACTGGAGCTTCATGTCCCACTGCAGAGACTGCATATGCCACCTGGCATGTGTCACCTGCAGGATACAGGAGGCCATGAGGCCCAGCAGTCTCAGTGTCCGTCTCACCGTAACCCAGGATAGAGGCTGAAACATCAGCATCATAGCCTGAATAATCTGGACTCTCCGCTTGGGAGAATAAGCCTGAAACTGCACTGGGTCCAGAACAGCTACAATGAAAGGGAGTGTCTGAGAGGGAGTTTGGTGTGACTTAAGCATGTTGATCATGAACCCCAGCGAATGCAGGAGGTTTGCCGTAGTCTGGAGGTGGGAGACGACAGCCTGGGGCGAGCCCACCTTCAGTAGCCAGTCATTGAGATGGAGAAAGACTGGTACCCCTGACCTGTGCAGATGAACTGCGATCACCACCATCACCTTGATGAACAACCGAGGGGCGCTTGTAAGGTCAAAATGGGAGCACGGTGAGCTGAAAATATTCGTGGCCTACCGTAAACCGCAGGTAGCGCTGATGGACAGGCAGGCCGGGGATGTAAAAATAAGCATCCTCCAAGTGAAATACTACCATCCAGTCTCCTGGGTCCACGGCAGACAAGACCTGAGCCAATGTGAGCATCTTTAACTTCTTTTTGAGGAAGTAGTTGAGGGCTCGGGAATCTAGGATAGGGCGAAGACCCTTGTTCTTTTTGGGGACAAGAAAGTAGCGGGAATAGCAACCACAGCCTAATTCTGGCACCGGAACCCTCTCTATGGCTCACTTGGCCAAGAGAGCCATGAATTCCTCGTGGAGCAGGGAGAAGTTATCCTCCGTCAGCCGGTCGTAAGATGGTGACTTGGAGGGAGGGGTAGTCTTGACAGGGAGGGAATAGCCCCTTTGGACTATCTGCAAAACCCACCTGTCATATGTTATGGACTGCCAGTGGTGGAGGTGATGACGGATCCTGCCACCAACTTTACGCCGATCTAAAAGGGCAAGATTTGGAAGGTTTGGAGGCAGCAGCTGCCGAGTGGGTGGTATTTGGACCAGACCACAAGCTATCCGACCCACGAGGTTAGTAGGAACCGCGCCCTCACCCACGCAGAGGCTGGGAAGCTTGCGCTGCTCTTGGTAGGGATAAGGCTGGCACGGTTGAAAACCCCTTCTGTGGCCACGAAAGGCAGACTGGTGATGACATGGGGCAGCCAAGAGGCCCAAAGACTTGGCCATATCCCACGAGTCCTTAAAGGGCTCCAGAGCCAAGTCTGCCTTGTCTCCAAAGAGACAGGTGGCATCGAAAGGCATGTCCATGAAGGAAGCTTGGACATCCCCCAAAAAGCCAGACGTTCTCAACCAAGTGTGGTGTCTGAGGACCACTGTCTATGAAACCAGTCTGCCCAGTGAGTCGGTCATGTCCAATCCACAGGGTATAGTGAACTTAGCTACGTCTTTCCCGCCTGTGACTGTTTGGGAGAGAATGGTCCGGGCCTCCTCCGTGACCTGTTCCAGCACTTGCGCAACTGTTTCCCACAGCGTGTGGGAGTAGCAGCCCAGTAAGTATGCTGTGTTTACTCACCGCAATGCAAGGCTGGAGGAAGAAAACATTTTCTTTCCCAAGCTGTCCAGCCTCTTGGATTCCGTGTCCGGGGGAGCAACAGGGAACGCGCCATGGGAAGTGAAGGCTTGGACCACCAAGCTCTCCAGGATAGGGTGTTGGGTGAGGAAATTTGGGTCCCCTGGAGCAGGTCAGTGGTGGTGGTGGTGGTGGGCAATTGCCTATTTCACAGGAGCCCCTGTGCTGGGTTTGGACCAGGTCCCCAGAAGGGCATCGGTAAGGGCTTCATTGAACAGGAGTAGGGGTTCAGGGGAGGAGACTCCCGGTTGCAGCATGTCTAAAGATGTTGGTCTTGACTGCCACTGAGGGCAATTTAAGGTCGAGGACCTCAGCCGCCCTCTGCACCACCATTGCATATGTAGCTCCCTCTTCCATAGTCACGGTAGGGGGAGAAAGCATGCCTGTAGGTACCTGTAGATCTAACCAGTCAGCTGGCATCACCCAGTTCCTCACAACAGTCCATATCCTGATCATAAGACTGGTATTCTAAAGGGTCCAGCGACCCCTCCCTTTCCTACCCAAGGCCTAGCCCTTCTGAATAGGGCTAAGACTCCGACCTATGACACTGTGGTCCTGTCAGCACCGGAATCAACGTGGCTACGCTCCGTGTCGGATCCGGTGGTTGCTGGGAGCATCAGCATCGGGGCCAGCACCAGGAAAGGTCAGAATTGAACAACTGGCGCTAGTCCGGCTCCATGACCAGATCCATGCGGGCCCATCGCTGTCGGGCCAGAGCTGCTGGAACGGAACCAGATGGGGACCCCCCTCTGACCCCACGGGGCCCATAGGTGACCCAGGGGGGGGGGGGGGTTGTGCCAGTCCTATATGAGAAGCATGGACTCATAAAACTCTTTAATTAGAGCGGGGGTCGTCCGGCTCCCGGAAAACTGGGGAGGAATGGAGTCAGCCCAGGAGCAGGTTTTGAGAAACCAGAAGTCAAACACCAATGTTCCTTCGTCACATCAGTCGACGGACGAGGAAAAGTTGAAGCATGCTTCAACTTCTTGTGTCTATTGTGCCTCTTACCCGAATGCCCAGACGATTTTGAATTGGACGAAAAGGACTTCGGACTCCTCGAATGGTCCCGCACCTGCCTCTCCACTGGGAATGGGACTTCCATGGAGTTGCATGGCGGGCCGCTAGAACCTTCAGGGACTGCTCCCTCAAAGCCTTCAGTGCCATGGCCTGACAATCGAAGTACAAATTGAGTACCAATAAATGAGGTACCGGTCCAACACCAACATGGCGCAGTGACAGGCGCCCCAGGGTTTGAAACTGGTTTTCCTCGTTGACATCCTCGACACAAGGAGGAAGAAAAACTTTCGAAAACTTTAACAAAATGTCGCAGAAATTCTGTCAAAGACTGGCAGAGGCGTAGCTATTCTCACGGATCAGCGCTGGCTGGCGTGGAAAGAAAAGAGCTGATGTCAGCACACCGAGGTGGCGCCTATATCGGTGAAGCCGAGGTCACTCCCGGTGTGGACGACGCCGAAAAGGACACGCAGAGCCGACAGATGCCATCTTCCGGCGCGCAGGGGTACTGCTCACGAAAAATCTTCTGATCCAGTCGGACCCCTGGGGATATTCAAAGGTAAGGAATGTGCGGCTAGAAGTCTCTATCAGATCAACACGTTTGAGAAAAGATTTTCGCTTCAAGGCAATTTTTTTTTGTATCAATGGTTGCTGCATTATCATTAAGAAATATCACACTTGAGCCAATGGAAAGGCCAGAGAAGATTCAACCGTTTTTCCCAGTACATGGGAAAAAGTGCAGGAGTCCCTGAATCATTCAAGAATGTGCCAGAGTTGACTACGGGTAGACCAAACATCTGTCCTGACTAGTAAAAATAAAAAAAATACAAAATAAAATGAGGTTGACAGGATTCGGCCATAATTGACGGAAAATTACATTGAATGCCCAAGTCCTGGAGACTGGACAGATTTTGCATATCGAATTTTACAGGATTCCAAACCAGAAAATATTCTCCATACGTTCTGAAAGAAGACAACTGGCAGAGCCCAAGTTCAGTCCGTATAGGAGGGTATTGTAATTGCCTGTGGAGTGGACGGATCAGATGTAGGAGTTATTAAGTCTCACTGCTTCAGGTCTAGCGTCATCAAATTGCTGTAATCAGTATTAGCACCCATTTGTGTCAGATGACATTCCTAGGATTCATTATGGCCATTTTAAAAGTGGGTACACAAGTATGCATACCGATTGAATAAACAGAGTTATCTAGTGTGAAAATGGGATTGAGTTTCAAAACTATCAAGAAAGATCTACATCTTGACGTGGCACAGGACTCCTATTGAAGAGCTTTGAAGAGCTGTCAGCCGTTAAGAATCTTTCTCCTGATTAAGGACAGGATAACGGAGTCTCGGATCTATAACGTTTTTAACACGGGTACCATGAGGGCTGCAAGATGGGCCTTCAAGCCACACAGGGCCCTAGGCTATTACTTATTCGGAATCAGTATTTGAATCAAAGAGTAATGTTTTTTGGTAGTGGTATGAAAATAAAGCCATATATAATATTTTACTTTGGGAACATATGTAGATTTTTTTTTTGGACACCTATTAAGTGATACAAGCTTAACCTCACCAGATTGCAAACAACTGCAACTAAGAAGTAACAAGACTCCTATGAAGTTACTTGGCCAGAGATCAGGTCTTCACACAACTAAGCTTCAAGACATTAACAAGTATCTGCGTACCGGTCATGAACTCAATCATGGACTAAATCCCAAAACCGATATTGCAGAAGCCTTATCAACATCATGGCACCTTTCAACAAAGTACAATCAAAATGATGGATTAAAGGCAAATTGTAGGAAAGTAGGATCTGCTTTCATGGTTACCCCCACTTTTTGCCTTGTGTTATGCTGTTTCTGATTAGTCTGACTGGGATCCTGCTAACCAGGAACCCAGTCTCTGTGCTTTCTCCCCTAAATTGGCTATGGTAAGTACTTCGGTACACCCTAGATTAGCTACTGGTGTAAGTCCCTAGTATATGGTACCAAGGTACCCAGGGCATAGGTACACCAGGGGCCTACCATGGGCTGAAGCATGTATTATGCCACCCATGAGAGGCCACTCAAATTTGACTACAGGCCTGCCATCGCAGCCTGTGTAGGCTGGTGCTAGTACCACTTACAACAGATATAAGTTTTCTTATATCTGAGGTCACTGCACTTAAAAACTATAAGTCACCCCTAAGGCAGATCTTTCAGTCCTGAAGGCAGGGTCCTCGATTCGAAGTATGAGGGTGCCACTACATGAGCGGGACACCCCTACAACCTTCGGAGTCTATTCTCCGGGGGTTGTAAGTGCATCAGCCATTACGATAAATAGAGTGGCCATGCGTCATTACGCCATGACCATCTCTAAACTGGCTCCAACGAATCTTGTCATGTTTGGTATCAAACATGTTGGAATCATACCCCCCCCCACACCGTAAACGGCGTGGGAGGTATGATTCTATGCAAGTAAAGCTCCTCCGGGAGGCCCTCAGTGCTCCGGGTACAAGTCTTCCAGAACCGGACAGCAAGCTAGGGCTGCTGCCGACCAGAGACGCGTTTCTGCCCTCCTGCTGCTGAGCTAAGCTCGAGCAGGGAAAGGCAGAACAATAGATATCCTGTCACAGGGTGGTGCGACCACCTTCCAGACAGGATTTAGTGTATTGGGACAGGGTGGGGGCAATTACCAGTGCCACTGAGACTGCTTGAAGGGCACATTTGGTGCCCTCCTTGCATACTCCAGTTCAAACCAGTGCAGGGAGCCGTTGGCTCCAGCTCTGGTGCAAAACTGGACAAAGGACATGGGAGTATCCTCCCCACTGTCCAGCCCCTCCTCTGGGAGGGGCCACTGAATAGTCCCAACCCTTTCCTTAGGGTACTTAAGGGATTACTTGTGGGTGGGTCCCTAGATTGGTCAGGGGACAAGATTCAGATCAAGGCACCACTTCATCTGCGACTGTCTGGGCACTCTGGACTTCGATGGACTTTGCTCTGGGCACAGGGACTGCAACTGGGAAGACTCCTGCTACTCCTGGTCTCATCGTCCTGCTCATCCGCTGCAACGTCTGTGCCTGTGCTCCATACAGGATCCTTCCAAGGCTTGTGGACTTCCAAGACACCTGAAGAAATCTCCATTGAAGTGAAGGAGTCACTTCCCTGCATCTGCAGGCACTGCAAAAAAGATGACCAGTCTGCTGCTCCTGGGCTCCCACAAACTCCGAAAGGCTCAGCAACACAGGTGGTTGTTCTGCAACTCCCTCGAGGCCTGCGCTGTCTTCCTACCAAGCTTAAAGCCAGTATCCCTCGTCTGAACTACCGGAACCAAACCCCTGTGCACCGCGTCGACTTGCCATTGCCAAGGCTTGTTGGCTCTCTTCCTTAGAGATCTTCGGGCTCCAAGAAGCTCCCACCTCAAGCATCTCCTGCAGCCAAGATAGTCGTCCTTACTGCATCATTTGCACAGTGAGCCAGCATCTTTGGTGAGCTGCTCGAGGTCCACTGCGACTCCTGTGCCTCCTGCCTGTGGGTCCTCTCGAGGGTCTTCTTCGACTCCAGTGGGCTCCCCTGATTGCTCTGGGCCTACTCAGGCTCCCCTGCTTGTGGTGAGTCACTTGGAACTTGCCAGTCCTAACTCTGCACCTTTTTCTCTTGCCACGTTGTTTGAGGTTGCCAAGGCTTGTTGGTGCTTCCGACGGACACCGTCCCTTGAGCTCTCGTAATCCGGCGTGGGTCAGCTCGTGAATGGCTCCTTGTCTTCCACAGCGTCTCCTGGTCCCCACAGCTGCAGCTCCAAGGTCATCGTCAACTCTCCTGCATCTCACGACATCGGTGGGCATTCGTCTTCCGTGTCTCCTGGTCACTCCTGAGTGGCAGAGACTCTGTCCCCTCTGCTTGCAGGTACTTCTCAACTTGAATCCACCTTTGGGTTCCACCGGACACTTTCACTTCAACAGTGGCATCTTCCTTAAGTCCTCCATTGAGTTCGACGGCGGTTTCCGACGCCATTTCGCACCTATGTACCCGGCTTCCCTGGTGTAGGTATCCTGAATCCTAGGGTATCCATGGGTGGGGTGGCTCTTCAACCTTCTGTCTTCCACAGGGTTTTTTCAGGGACCAGTGGGAAGGGTCCTTCTTTAAAATTGCAACCGCGACTTACCCATTGACATGAATTGATCACGCAGTCGTGTTCCCACTCTGCACACGACCTCCGTGGGGTTCCTGGGTACTTACCTCAGGTGGTTCCTTGGATCCCCAGCACTTCTACGTCTTCTGGGAACAGTCTTGACTCCAGTCGTAGTTCGCATCCCACTAATTTAGTAAATGGTGCTCACTTATGTAAGTGTAGCACCCTGCACTAATCCAGACAACCCTTATGGTGAATTTAGTGGTCTTAGACAACCTTAGAAAGCTCTCTAAGTAGTAGCTGTGGAGAGCAGCCTTCAGGCTTAGTCCAGAAGGAGTGTAAAGCAGCTGGTTTTACCAGATCTTAATCTTATTAGTATAGGTTAAGTGAAAAAGAACCACACAGTGTATTTATAAAAATATGTATTTATTATAAGACACTCACTAACACTACAATATCTCCTACCCGGAGATATGACAATGCACACAATACTTTGCAATAAAAACAGGTAAGCAGCACTAATACACAGTGGTCGCCAGGGGGAGACCAAACCAAAAACTAAATTAGAGGGATGCGAACCACGACTGGAGTCAAGACTGTACCCAGAAGACGTAGAAGTGCTGGGGATCCAAGGAACCACCCAAGGTATGTACCCAGGAACCCCACAGAGGTCGTGTGCAGAGTGGGAACAAGACCGGGTGCTCAATTCAAGTCAAGGGTAAGTCGCAGTTGCAATTTTAAAGAAGGACCCTTCCCAGTGGTCCCTGAAGAAACCCTGTGGAAGACAGAAGGTTGAAGAGCCACCCCATCCGTGGATACCCTAGGAACCAGGATACCTACACCACGGAAGCCAGGTGCATAGGTGTGAAGTGGCGTCAGAAACCACAGTCTAACTCAATGGAGGACTTCAGGAAGATGCCACTGTGGAACCCAAAGGTGGATTCAAGTTGAAAAGTACCTGCAAGCAGAGGGGACAGAGTCTATGCCACTCAGGAGTGACCAGGAGGCATGGAAGACGAATGCCCACCGATGTCGGGAGATGCAGGAAAGTTGACGATGACCTTCGAGCTGCAGCTGTGGGGACCCAGCAACGCTGTGGAAGACCAGGAGTCGTTCACGAGCTGTCCCACGCCGGATGATGAGTTGAAGGGTCGGTGTCCGTCGGGAGTACCAACAAGCCTTGACAACCGAAAACAATGTGGCAAGCGAAAAAGGTGCAGAGTAAGGACCAGCAAGGTCCAAGTGACACACAAGAAGCAGGGGAGTCGGAGTAGGCCAGAGCAATCAGGGGAGCCCACTGGAGTCGAAGAAGACCCTCGAGAGGACCCAGAGGCACAGGTGTCACAGAGGACCTAGAGCAGCTCACCAAAGATGCAGGCCCACGGTGCAAAGGATGAGGTGAGGACGACGATCTTGGCTGCAGGAGATGCTTGAGGTGGGAGCTTCTTGGTGCCCGAAGATCTGAGGAGGAGCGCCAACAAGCCTTGGCAATGGCAATTCAACGCGGTGCACAGGGGTTTTGGTTCTGGCAGTTCCAACGAGGGATACTGGCCTCAAACATGGCAGGAAGACAGTGCAGGCCTCAAGTGAGTTGCAGAACCACCACCTGTGTTGCTGAGCCTTTCGGAGTCCGTGGGAGCACAGGAGCAGCAGACCGGTTAGCTTTGTTGCGGTGCCTGCAGGGAAGTGACTCCTTCACTTCAAGGGTGATTCCTTCAGGTGTCTTGGATGTCCACAAGTCTAGGAAGGATCCTGTATGGAGAACAGGGACAGACGTTGCAGTGGACGAGCAGGACGGCGAGACCAGGAGCAGCAGGCGTCTTCCCAGCTGCAGTCTCGATGCCCAGAGCAAAGTCCAGCGAAGTCCAGAGTGCCCAGACGGTCGAAGATTAAGTGGTGTCTTGATCTGAATCTTGTCCTACGACAAATCTAGGGACCCACCCACAGGTAAGCCCTTAAGTACCCTAAGGAAAGGGTTGTGACGATTCAGGGGTCCTTCCCAGAGGAGGGCTGGACAGAGGGGAGGATACTCCCATGTCTTTTGTCCAGTTTCACACCAGAGCGGGAGCCAACGGCTCCCTGAACTGGTTTGAACTGGAGTATGCAAGGAGGGCACCAAGTGTGCCCTTCCAGCAGTCTCAGTGGCGCTGGCAAGCGCCCCCACCCTGCCCCAATACACTAAACCCTGTGGGGGAGGTGGTCACACCTCCCTGTGACAGGATATCTATTGTTCTGCCTTCCCCTGCTCGAGCTTGGCTCAGCAGAAAGAGGGCAGGAACATGTTTCTGGTCGGCAGCAGCCCTAGCTTGCTGTCCGGTTCTGGAAGACTGGTACCGGGAGCACTAAGGGCCTCCCGGAGGAGCTTTACAGTGCATGGAATCGTACCTCCCACACCGTCAACATGTGTGATACCAAAAATGACAGGGTTCGTTACAGCCAGTTTGGAGATGGCCATCGTGTAATGACGCATGGCCACTCTATATATCGTAATGGCTGATGCACTTACAACCTGGGAGAATGGACTCCGAAGGTTAAAGGGGTGTGCCGCTCATGCAGGGGCACCCTCACACTTCGAATCGAGCAACCTGCCTTCAGGACTGAAAGCCCTGCCTTAGGGGCGACTTATAGTTTTTAAGTGCAGTAACCTCAGATATAAGATAACGTATATCTGTCATAAGTGGTGCTAGCACCAGCTTACACAGGCTGCGATGGCAGGCCTGTAGTCACAGTTTGAGTGGTCTCTCATGGGTGGCATAATACATGCTTCAGCCCATGGGAGATAACTGGTGTACCTAAGCACTGGGTACCTTGGTACCATATACTAGGGACTTATAGGAGAACACCAGTAGCCAATCTGGGGTGTACCGAAGTACTTACCATAGCCAATTTAGGGGAGAAAGAACAGATACTAGGTTCCTGGTTAGCAGGATCCCAGTCAGACTAGTCAGAAACAGCATAACACCAGGCAAAAAGTGGGGGTAACAATTAAAGCAGATCCTACATTCCTACACAAATGCTTTACAGAATCTTACAAGACCAGATAGAATCCCCATACACACCCTAGCTTACCTGCCAACATTGGGGGAATGAAGGCAGGCCGTTCTGAGGCACTGTTTGAGTTGGCATGTAGGTTTCCAGACACAAACAAGAATAATAACTATAATAATAATTCCTATTTGTGCAGCGCGTACATATCATCCACTTAAGGATTTCAAGGTGCTGGGGGTCGCCGGGGAGATTAAGTGAGCTACTGCCCAGTCACATCCTGAGCCGAGCTGCCGCCGGCAGCGTGGATTGAACCATGAGCCCCCGCGCTCCGGATTCAGTCGCTCTCGCCGCTGCACCACACCTCTCCCACCAAACAATAAAGGAAGAAGGAAATCCAGTCAACATAAATGCTATCTGGAAACCCTCAATGGGTTTTAAAATTGCCCTAACCCACTAGACAGTGGCATGTTTCATCTTAGGGCGTGCTACTACACTCAGGAACAGACCAACGCTCTGAGTGGAACAAAAAAAGCATGCTATTCTTGGGGCCGATACCCCTCTAAAAGGGATCCTCTATGCAAAAAAACAATTAAAACTACCTAACAGGATACCCTCTTTACATTATTCTGGGCTTCTCTTGGCAGGGTTAAAAAATAGAAAATGTAAATTGGGGTATAACTGGGTGTTTAGTTCCCAGTACCCCCTAACTGCTGTTAACATGTTTCAGCCTTTCAACCGCCTCTTAGGGTTGTTGGCCTTGTCAAGATAAAGATCCCTTGTGTTATTTGACTGTCAGTTCCCCTCTCCGTTACTAACTCAATGGAGATGGGGAATCCATAAATGGCCATACTTGCCAATTCAGGGTACTTACTCAGGTTTCCAGGCCGGTTTTCCACAAGCAAGTTTAAACACTGAAAGAATACAAACCATCCCAGTAGACTAATAATGGCACAATACCTTTTAGCCCAATTTCAGGGACTACCATCACCCTAGCTGCAAACAATTTAGGGCCTAAACTTCTATTAAAAGCAAATCACTGAGGCAGTGTCCCTCTCAACTGTAGCCCAAATCTTTTCCGCTGGAAAAAGTCTCTTTCATACACAGACTACAGGTTTGTCTTTTTATTGAGCTTACTGAGATATAGAAATGATCCAATCCCATGGTTTGAGGTAACTGCTTGGTTAATTTCATGCTGTAATCGGTTGCCCTTAATTCTGTGGCTGCACAGAAGGCAACCAGAATTACTCAAATCGCTTTTGAAATTAAATGCTCCAATCAACCAACAGAAGCTGTCTCCTTTATAGTTCTGGTTTCACAGTGCTCCATATCATATTATTAAGTTCCTGGGACACTCCATGAGTGCAAAAGGGTTCTCATCAGAACATGAGCTTTGGGAAATGTTCAGCTCACAGAAGACCGGATCTTTGCTACGAGGGTTATACATTTCTCACTACCAACTGGGTGGCCCCAGCAGATTAATCAGCTCTGCATTGTCCGACATTTTGAGTGAGCTGGAGTGTCAGGTTGGTTTAGCCCGTTAAGTACTTTCCACTAGGTGCATCAGGTGGTTTTCATAGACTGAACTTAAGACTACAGTGCCGAAGTGGACAACACTGGAGTCTTGTAGACTAGCAGACTGGCCTAATTTAGGGATGAAAGTCCTTGCATTGTAAAAACCTGTCAATTTTCAGGCTGACCCAGTCTTCCCATTAAAAACTCCCAAGACATACTCAAGTCAAATGGAGATAATTCAAGTTTCATTTGCTGCAAAAGTCTCCTCAGGAATGGTTATGCAGCCAACATGTATTCCCCACCCACAGTGGAAGGTGGCTACTGCCCGTCACTCAGGCTCTTTGGAGACTGGTGGTAGCAGTTCATCTTTAATGTTCGATAAGTCTGCAATTTTTGCCTCCCTTTGAACAATACCCGACTTAAAACACTTTGGCTGCCTGGGCTATTCATTCCCCTTATGTGTTCATTCATCCTACTGGCAAAATATGGCCTGTAACATAGCAATATACATATCCACTTGACCATTTATTTGGCTCACTCACTTTACTGAAGAAATTATTGGAAAACATTTGCAAACATCTTAGCTAATATTGGCATAGAATATAAAATATGAATGTGACACCCAACTGCATCCTGGGTTAGAATCACCTATTTTGAAGTAACATTGGCCTCCTGTAAGCAGTCTTTTGTATTCACTTTTACTATATTTGAAACTTTAAAGGAACAACTACACACGAGAAATGTTCAACTAAGTGTAAGCCAATAAGACAATGTATGACAGAAATGACTAAACGGCCCAAGTGGACTTTTCAATACAACCTTGACCGATCTGCATCAGACTCAAGAGCCTGCTGTCAGACAGGGAGCTGGACTAGGTCATCCGAACCTTATCTCCTTTCTGGAGCAAAAACATCTTTTGCATGATGCCTCTCTAAGATTTATGCCATAAGGACTTCACAAAGTCCTGATAGGCTGGCAAAGTGGTTGTAGAAAAAAAGAGGAACAAATGGCTAAAAAAAAAAAAAGTAAAACAAAACAAACACACCAGGCAGTGGAAGGTATAGCTCTGTTAGGTAATTGAAGCAAGACTGCCAGATGCACTGGGAAGCTTCTTTCCGTTGGCTCTTTTATTCAGAGTTTTTTTTTTATCTCCAGCCGGCATGGTCAGCAGCCTGAGAACCAACAGGGCTTCACACTCTGGATACGGCTGTCAAGTGCTCAAGGAGATTAAGTGGCTAGGGATTGAAAAAGCCCTGACTGGGTTGTGGTAATCCAAAAATCTGGGAAACTCATTCATCTTTGAATTGATGCAAGCATTTCTGCCTCGTCTTGGACAGGTCTTCGAATTTACCAAACTACTGGCCAGTGTTCTTTGCTTTTTTTAAAACTTGGATTCCAAAAAAACAGGCACGGTCGTTCTAGGAAAAGTCTCTTACTTCACTGTTATCCTGCCAGACACTGGACTGTGAGTAAGCACGATCAAGGTTTCAAGGAATTCTAGAGTTAACAACTTCACTGGGCTGGCATGGGGAGCAAAAAACAATGGCCCAGATCTCTGTACTGGGGTGAATGTTTGACATTGTGCAGCATTCTGTCCATCAATTGTTCTTTTTGCATTTGTTACCTCAAGTGGGACGGGTATGCCCAGATGTGGGTCCTGTGCACTCCATGCCACTAGAGTCAAGCTAGCCTGGCTGATGAGGGGTGAAACCCCGAAACTGGTCAAAGGATGCTTGTTTCCAGTCCAGGGAGGACCTGGCCTGGCAGTTGGGGCTGGACTGTTACCATGGGGAACAGGGTCAAGACTGATTTGCATATGGCTGGGTCTGAACTGGAATGGTATGGGGAACAAAAAGCAATGGATTTAGGCCCAGATCTCTGTACTGGGGTGAATGTTTGACATTGTGCAGCATTCTGTCCATCAATTGTTCTTTTTTCACTGGTCTACTTGGCACAAATGGCTACATCGTCATAGAGACTTCCAGTGACTAGGAAATGTAATTTATTATTTTACAATTCTATGGTGCTCCAAACGCTCTCCAATAGTCTTGAAAATTGAATTTTGGTATGAAAGGATTTGTGGCGTTTATATTTTTGTTAACACGTTTAGAAATAGCCCTATTAGGTTTAACAAAACTAAGCCCAGTGCTTGCAGTAGTTTTAGCATGCAGTGTTTGCCCATCAGCTGCTACTGCTTTGGGAGTTGACCCAAGACTTTCTGTATGTAAGTAAGGATGTTCCTTTGCACCAAGCGTAATGACATCAAGTTAACCATCAGCATGCTTGGAAGGTTGGCAAAGGCTGCTCGCTGTGCAAGACAACAAACACTGCAGACAACATGCCTTATAAAAGAGTTAGATCAAAATCTATTTGCCCAGTGTTATTACCTCTATGTGATCTACTGCATTATGGATGTACAACACAAAACAAAGCTTAAACTACAAGCAGAAAGGTACCTGAAACAGGCAACACAAACCTTCCTCCTTTTCAAATGTCTTTATGTCTGGATTCATGAAAGCAGGTAAAGGGAACAAGTAAATTAACACTTAATAGAACTCCATATGCACACAGAGTAAAACTCAAAGTAAGTGGAAAACAAACCTTCTTCTCCTTTTGTATTAACTGCAAGCGTGGCAGTGAAAAGAGAAAAACAAAACAGTGGTTATGAAGACTTGCACGTACCGACAGCTAAGCACAGTTAAAATCCATTTACCATAATATTTGCAATATTAAAAGGTAGATCAACACAATTTAAATATAAATGAATGGACTAGTAGCTGTGCAAAAGTAGAATTTATATTTCTAAAGCTGCTTGAAATGCTGGATGCTCACCTTTGTATTACATAATTGATACAAAGAATACAAGCAAGATGCCAAATGAGAAGCCTTGCTTGAATTTATTCAATGGTGTTAAGTTGCGCATCTATTATGTTTTTTTGAGGCACATGGGTAATAGTCCAGGCAGTAGTTGGAACTTTAATTCTACGCAAATGGAATGATGTAATTTAAGCAAATCCACAGGGGATGTATTCGGATCTCCCTGTGGCTCTATGAAGTAAGGGATATTATGCCCTTCATGTTGATGGTCACTTTGAGGTGATTGATTTGGTGAAGGCAATGGTTGCTCAGAAGGTAAGTGTTCTGGCAAGTGTGCCTGTTCTGTTCTTGAAGGTGTAACAGGTGAAGTCTGAACAGAAGATGATGGAAGAGGAGGAGGAGGAGGAAAAGAAATAGGGCTTGTGCCTCTGTCATGTTTCTTTTGTTGATGGGTTTGAGGCCCAGCAATGTCTTCCTGAAAATTCTTTTTCCTCTTCTGAAGTGTGAGGGAAGCAGGTGGTGGTGTTTATGTACCTAACTTCCCAGTATGAGGGTTTACAAAGAGTCTTTTGTCCTTTATCCAGCTTGTCTTGCAAGCGTTCAAGAAAAGGCTCTATTGGTTTTTTCTGTGGTTCTGTAGTATTTTTTGTTGATTTCGATGCTGAGGATGTGGAGGGGGTCGAAGAGCCTGTTCTACTTGTTGCCGTCTTTCGCGTTTTTGTTTCAGGTGCAGACAGCTTAAGTGTAGGTTTTGACACCTTCGCTTTTGCCGGTGAACCATGTTTTGTTTCCGAGATTTTTTTCGGATCCGATGTATGTTTTTTCACCTCCAAGTCCTTGTTTGACTTCGGTTGCACCAATTAAGCTTGTTTCGGAGTAGGCGGCAAAACAAATTTTAACGCTTTCATTTTGATGCTAGTCAAAGGCTTTCCAGGCGTAGTGGACTTTTGATTGTGTGCTCGTTGATGGAGACCTTCATGGCCTGAAGGCAGTGAGGCTGTGAAAGCCGGTGTGGGTGCTTTGGTAGGGGTTTGGGCGGCTTTTGCCGAGTTACTGACGTGCCCCTGTATGGAGTCGGGCTCAGAGTCCGAACTGTCCCCACTGCTGGCCAGCACTATCTGTAGGTACTGTTTGGGCCTTTCAGTCTTCTGGCTCTTGACTGGGCTCTGGTGACTGGTCCCCAAAGATATCCAGAGCATCTTCCGTGCATCGCTGCATGTTTGTGAGGGACCAAAGACGCTCCCTTCGTCGCCAATGTGTCTTTTTTGACTGGACACCAAACACGCCTCTCAGGAGGCTTCTTCGTGCTCCGGTGGCAAACATAGGTTGTAAATTTTATGTAGGGCTTGTCTGGAATATTGTGCGTGCCAAAAGCTGAAAGTCGTGTTTTTCATCCCTCTTGGACGTATTCCTGTAGAATAGAAATGAAGTCGAAGAACGGCAGGCCAGAGATCGATCTCACCAGTTGCGGTTTTCCAGATCTAAGATTTTTTCACTCTGAAGAAAAAAACTAGAGTGTATGAAGATCTCAGCGGAGATTGAAGCTTAGGTCCCGGAGCTGCTATAACTACGTCCAAACCCGATGGCAGAAAAAAACAATCTAACATAGGAGCTGAAGAACATGCGCATTAACCGGTTAACTGCTTAGAACGTTCCGCGCCAGTGCGGAACGTTCTATTAAGCGGGCGGGGCCGCGTCGGCCAACGGACATGCGCAGCACTATCGAGGTAGTGCTCGCGACGGCCGTTGGCCGACAGAAGCACTTAACGGGTTAAGCACCGGAGGAGTCACTATACCTCGTGACTCAAAGACTTCTTAGAAGAAAAACAACTTGTAATCGTCCGAGCCCAACACTAGATGGCAGGATAATGCTAAGCATATTTATCCACGGGCAAAGTATTGCTACATGCACTCCTGTGTATTGGGACCACGTGATTCCCCTTGACTACCATTGTTTTAATCGACTTTATGCATTTTAATTCACTATATTTTGAATGTATGACATCATTCTATGTGCACTTGCATTTTGTCGCACAAGTTACTAACTTGTGTAACGATATATCTGTAAGAGACAGTAGTTAGTGACAGATTCCTTACCTTAGAATATCCCCAGGCGTCAGGCTGGATCCGGAAAGTTTTTGCGTAGCAGTACCCTTGCGCGTCGGTAGGCGGCGTCGTGCTGCTCCGCGTCCGTCGTCGGCGTCGTGATCGCCGGGATGACGTCGCGGGCAGTACTTAGACGCCACCCCTGTGCGCTGACGTCAGTTCTGTACACGACTTTCCGCGCCAGGAACGCAGAGCCATGCAAGAAGCTGACATAGGTGTCTGAAAAATACTAGGGCCCCGAAAGGGATGTCCTTAACCCTAGAAATCAGTTCTCAGAACGGGGAGGATGGGTGGGGCGGTAAGGAATCTGTCACTAACTACTGTCTCTTACAGATATATTGTTACACAAGTTAGTAACTTGTGCATCTGAAAGAGACACGTTAGTGACAGATTCCTTACCTTAGAATAGATACCCCAGCAATACCAACCCCGGTGGTGGGTCTGCGAACAAAGATCAGACAAGGAAGTCTCGGAGAACAGAACGGCCAAAGAAGCCGTCCCTCCGGACTTGGCTGTCAAGGCAGTAATGCTTGGTAAACGTGTGCAGCGAGGCCCACGTAGCTGCCTGACAGATATCCTGCAGCGGAACACCGCGGCCTAAAGCCGTGGTAGCAGCCGTTGCCCTGGTGGAATGGGCACGCAGCCCAACAGGAGGCTCCTTCTTAGCCAAAGAATAGCAGGCTTTGATACACAAGGTTACCCAGCGGGAGATGGTTCTCTTGTGCACCGCCCGACCTTTTTGGCGCCCACGTAGCCAACAAAGAGCTGGTCATCCACCCGGAAGTGTTGTGTGCGGTTGATATAAAAGGAAAGCGCACGTTTTGGGTCCAGACGGTGGAGCCTCTCTTCCTCTCTGGAAGGATGTGGAGGCGGAAAGAAGGTGGGCAAAGTGATGGTCTGCCCAATGTGGAAGGCAGTAACCACCTTTGGCAAGAAGGACGGACGCGTCCTAAGAACAACCTTGTCTGGATGGACAGACAGAAAGGGAGGTTTGCATGATAGAGCCTGGAGCTCACTCACCCGCCAAGCGGAGGTGATGGCCACCAGAAAGGCTATCTTTAGAGTCAGAAGACGAAGAGGACAGTTATGTAGAGGCTCAAAGGGAGCGCACATGAGAAAGGTAAGAACCAAGTTCAAGTCCCACTGAGGCATGACAAACGGAACAGGAGGGAAGAGGTGAGTAATGCCTTTTAAGAACCTGTTAACAACAGGGGACTTGAAAAGGGAGGGCTGATCAGGAAGCCTGAGGAAGGCCGAGATGGCACAAAGATAGCCCTTGATGGTACCCAGGGCAGAACCCTGTTGGGCCAGGGAAAGAAGGAACAGAAGAACCTCAGAAAGAGGGGCAGAGAGGGGATTCACAGCCTTTGCTGTGCACCATGCCACAAACTTGTTCCACCTGCAGGCGTATACCACCTTAGTGGAGGGACGCCTGGCTGCCAGAATCACATCACAAACTTCGGGAGGCAAGTCGAAAGGAATCAACTGCCGCCGCTCAATCTCCACGCAAGCAGGTGGAGGCTGGACAGGTTCGGGTGGAGGACCGTCCCCTGCTGCTGCGACAGAAGATCCTCCCGAAGAGGCAGACGGATCGGGGGAATCGACGCTCATACTGAGTAGCTCGGGATACCAAACTCTTCGAGCCCAGTCCGGAGCCACAAGGATGACTTGGGCCCGGTCGCGCCGAATCTTCTTCAACACTCTGGGTAGAAGTGGTATAGGCGGAAAGGCGTACAACAGACCGCAACTTCACTAGCGAGTGCCGCCTTGGAAATTCCAACGCGCAGAACTGATGACATTGCGCGTTCTCTTCGGTGGCGAATAGATCTAACCAAGGCTCTCCCCACTGCAGAAAGAGTCCTTGCGCCACCTCCGAGTGAAGATGCCATTCGTGATCCATCATGCACCTGCGGCTGAGTTCGTCCGCCCTGGCGTTCAGGGAACCTGCCAGGTGTTGAACCATCAGGAACATGCCCTGATGTTCCAGCCATGTCCAGAGGCGCAGAGCCTCCTGACAAAGGGTCCACGACCCCACCCCGCCTTGTTTGTTGCAGTACCACATGGCGGTGGTGTTGTCTGTGAACACCTGCACTACCTTCCCTTTGACAGAGGGAAGGAATGCCTTGAGTGCAAGTCGGATCGCCCGGAGCTCCAGAAGGTTGATATGGTGCCGGGACTCCGCCGGAGACCAGAGGCCTCTGATCTCCGCCTCTACCATGTGACCGCCCCATCCCAGAAGGGACGCGTCCGTCACAACTGTGTGCTCTGGCTGGGGAAGGGAGAGGGATCTGCCCATGACCCATTGCCGGTTCGAGAGCCACCACTGCAACTGTTTTGCAGTCCCCTCCGAGATCTGAACGTGATCGGACAGGTTGCCCTGGTGCTGCGCCCACTGGAACTTCAGGTCCCACTGCAGAGCCCGCATATGGCATGTGGCATGATCGACCAGCAGGATGCAGGAGGCCATGAGGCCCAGCAGCCTCAGGGTCATCCGTACCGAAACCCAGGATAAAGGCTGAAAGATCGGAATCATATCCTGAATATCCCGGACTCGCCGTTCGGGAGGATAGGCCCGAAACTGCGTCGTGTCCAGAACTGCTCCGATGAAAAGGAGCTGTGGAGAAGGAATCAGATGCGACTTCGGCACATTGATGGAGAACCCCAGCGAGTGCAGGAGTTCGGCCGTAGTCTGGAGGTGGGAGACGACTGCCTGGGACGAGCCCGCCTTCAGAAGCCGTCGTCGAGGTAGGGGAAGACTGGAAGCCCTGCCCGGCGCAGATGAGCTGCGACCACCACCATCACTTTCGTGAACACCCGAGGGGCACTTGTAAGGCCAAAGGGGAGCACGGTGAACTGAAAATCTCTAGGCCTACCGTGAACCGCAGGTAACGCCGGTGGGCCGGCAGGACGGGGATGTGAAAATAAGCGTCCTGCAAGTCCAACGCTACCAACCAGTCTCCAGGGTCGAGGGCAGTCAAGACCTGAGCTAGGGTGAGCATCTTGACCTTCTCCTTCCGGAGGAAGCGATTGACGTTCCGGAGGTCTAAGATAGGACGCATGTCCTCCTTGTCCTTTTGGGCACCAGAAAGTAGTGGGAGTAGCAACCACGTCCTACTTCTGGGGTCGGAACATGCTCGATGGCCCTCTTGGCCAAGAGGGCCGTGACTTCCTTCTGCAGAAGCACCAAGTGATCCCCTGACATGCGGTGGAATTGAGGTGGCATGGCTGGGGGTGGTCTCGAAGAGGAGGGAGTAGCCCCTTCAGACAATGTCCAAGACCCACCTGTCCGAGGTGATGGCACGCCAGTGGTGAAGGTGATGGCGGACCCTGCCCCCTACTGGCGTGCTGTGCACCTTTAAGGAAGGACTAGGAGGGCTTGGAGGCCGCGGACGGGCGGAGTTGGTGGCCTGACCCGCACGCTGGTTGCCCGACTCGCCACGGCGGGAGCCACGTCCTCGGCCACGCGAAGACGCTTGCTGCGCGGGCCGGTGGCTGGGCAGCGGACGTGACTGGGCGCCCCTTCCGTGGCCACGAAAGGGCGAAAAGCAGAGGTTAGCGGAGGGCGCACAGCAGAAAGGCCCAGGGACTTGGCAGTAGCCCGTGAGTCCTTTAAACGCTCCAGCGCATGGTCTGCTTTGGAACCAAAAAGACCGACTCCATCAAAGGGCATGTCCATGAGTGTATTCTGGACATCACCAGAGAAACCAGTTGTTCTCAGCCAGGCGTGGCGACGCAGCGCCACCGTCGTTGCAAGCAATCTGCCCAGCGAGTCGGCGGTATCAAGGCCACAACGTATGGTGTACTTTGCGGCATCCCTACCTTCCGCAATGGTGCGGGTAAGCAGTGTCTGGACCTCCTCAGAACACTGGGGCAAAACAGCCGCCACCGAATCCCACAGAGAGTGGGAATATCGGCCCAAAAGGCAAGCGGTGTTGACGGACCGCAAGCCAGCACTGGAGGAAGAAAAGGCCTTCTTCCCAAATTGGTCCAGGCGTTTGGATTCCCTATCCGGAGGGGCGGTAGGGAAGGCGGTTTGGGAGGCAGAGGCTTGGACAACCAAGCTCTCGGGGGTGGGATGTTGAGAGAGAAACAAGGGGTCGCCCGGAGCAGGGCGATGGCGTCGGGCCACGTTCCTATCCACAGGAGCCCCTGTGGTGGGCTTGGACCAGGTGCCCAAAAGAACGTCAGACAGTGCATAATTAAACGGCAGCAATGGCTCCGAGGAGGTAGCTGCCGGCTGAAGCACTTCCGTCAGGAGGTCAGTCCTGACAGCCACAGTAGGCAATTGGAGGTGCAAGGCTCCAGCTGCTCTACGCAACACCGTTGTGAAATTTGCTCCCTCCTCCGTTGCCACAGAAGGAGGAGACAGCATGCCAGTGTCAGGGGAGGTGTCTAGACCACTGGCATCCCCAAGTTCCTCTGCCCAGTCCTGGTCATAGTCACACTGCTGTGTGAGAGGGTCATCCGACCCCTCCCAGCTTTCCTGGTCCTCCTCTGGTTCAAAATATGGAGGAGGAGGGACATCTGGGACCCAAGGTCTCATCGGCGCCGGGGCCGGCGTCTAGCGACGTCGGTCCGGCTCCATGTCCGGAACCGGAGAGAACCGGGGAACGACGCCGCCCGTCAGGAACGGCACCGGGGACATCGGCGCCGGCGGAGGCGTGGTTAGGTCAACCGGCGTCGATCGGGGTTGCGGTACCACTGGAGCCGGGATCGAGGCCGGGGCCGGAGCCAAGGCCGGGATCAAGGCTGGCGGGACGGGCGATGCCGGGACCGGAGTCGTCGGCGACGCCGGAGCAACCCCATCAGGGCTCGAAGGCGCACCGGAGGGACCTTGAGGCCCGAAGAGGCGGGCCATGGCCGACAGTAATTCCTGTATTTGGGCCGGGGTCGCCCCCGAACCCGGAAAGGACGGGTAATGCGGGGGCGGCTCCACAGGCACGTCTGGGGCCACGGGGACGGTGCCGACAGGGGCCTCAGCCGAGTCGCGAGACCGGCGAGGCGAAGTCTTAGAGCGATGATGCTTCTTAGACTTTTTGTGCTTCGACTTACCCGAGGAGTGCGAAGACTTGGACTCCGACGACCGGCCCCTCGACCTCTCACGGGACCGGGGCTTGGTGCGGCGCGGAGCCGACTGCCGGACCTCGAGTAGCTTTCGAGACCGCTCTCGCAAAGCCTTCGGGTGTAAGGCCCGGCAGTCGGAACAGGACTTCGTGTCGTGGTCGCAGCCGAGACAGTAGAGACACTCTAAGTGCGGGTCTGTGATCGACATCATTCGACCACAGACGTCGCATGGCTTGAAGCCGGGCATCCCTACGGACACCTAGGAGTCGAGATGACTCAAAAAGAAACAGTGAAAAAATCACCAAAAATTTGGTCAAAAATTGACTAGGGCACTGCTCTTCCCGGATCTGCGCTTACTGGCGCGGAAAAAAGAAGAACTGACGTCAGCGCGCAGGGGCGGCGTCTAAGTACTGCCCGCGACGTCATCCCGGCGATCACGACGCAGACGACGGACGCGGAGCCGCACGACGCCGCCTACCGACGCGCAAGGGTACTGCTACGGAAAAATTTTCCGGATCCAGCCTGACGCCTGGGGATATTCTAAGGTAAGGAATCTCTCACTAACGTGTCTCTTTCAGATACATTGCGTGGACCTCCTGACTCTCCGCTGTCCACGACTATGCCATTTGCGGGTCAGTGTGAGCGGCGGGACCAGAGATAGTGGCGGTGGAGCGACACTGCCTGACCCTAAAATGGCGGCAAGAGGCGGCCGCTGACTAAGCCGGCGCCGGTGAGAGCGCTTGTGAACTGTGCCTTCAGCTAGGAAGGCCGTCGGACAGCAAGATCGGCGGATAGCAGCTGGGTGTGCGCTGCGGCTCCAGCAGTGAGTTACTCTGCCCTACACGTGGCGCTCCCCCGGACCTCGGGGAGCGGTACGGGTGAGGGGCTCCCTGTTGCGGACTCCTTGCCTGGACTTTGGCTGGGTTCTGCCACTCGTTCGTCTGCCTGCCTGCACTTGCTTCCTCTGTTTGGGCCCCATCTCTCCTGGTGCAACCCCCCCATGCCGACGGGGGAAGGAGCCCATGAACCTGCGTAGTCTGTGCGGGGGGCTGCAGGGGACAGGAGGAGGCAAGGCCCTCCCAAGAGGCTGCTGAACTTGCCTGCATTTGCAGCCAGGACGAGGCCATGCGTGGTGCATGGCCTCCAGACTGTATCTTCGAGCCCATGACACTAGGAGTTGCCTGGGGCCTGCTCATACCCCTATGGTGTCCCCTGGGGTGTGGCAGGGCCTGTGCCCTCCGCTCAGTCTTGGATCTGATGGTCCCCCCCCCTTAAGCTACGCCTCCATGAAGAAGTGACTGTTCTGTGGGCACCCTGCATTGTCATTGTGGTGCTGCTTGGGAAGACCCTGTTATTTGACCACTGGTGGTGCGACTGTGGGATAGAGTGGCTCTGACTAAGCAGGAAACTGCCTGAAGTGCAGGCCCCTGGCGCTGTCCGGTGGATGCAACATTCGCCCGACCCCTGCAGCCTGTGGGTGGCCTGGTGCTGGCCCACCGATCTCCCCGCTGGGTCCAAGATACTAATGGCTGCTCTTGCCACCCCCCCCCCCCCCCCTCACCGGTGATCTGCCTGGGGTGAGGCGGGACTCTCTGGTTACGGCAACCTTGCAACTGCACAATGAACACGGCCCAGCATTCCGGAGCGGTGCTCGCAGCCCCCTGGAACTAGCCTGTAGGGGAGTGACTGCGGCTGGGTGAGCATAGACCATCCTCACTTTGTCTGTGCCCTGCCTTGCGTGGCCCTCTTGCGTTCACTGCTGCAGTAGACCAGTTCGTAATGCTGGCCGGTGGGTGAAGATATCCCCCCTGCCTTGTTCAGCTGCTTCTGCCCTGGTTGTGCAGTGCCCCCCCTGGGGCTAGTGGTGAAACTGCTGGTGCTATGTGGAAGACAACAGGCAATCCAAGCTGCACTTTGAGGCGTGCCGGACAACGCAAACCATGGAATCCTCGTAGGAAGATACTGCGCAACACTCCAAGGTTGGAGGGGGATTCGACCCCGGAGCCTGATATCTGATCCATGTTTATGGACCTCAAGCAAAGCCTGCATAAAATGGACAACAAAATTGACTTGCTAGCAGATAGTTTTGACTGTCTAAAAGACAAAGTCGACCGACATGGAGAGCGACTGGACCAACTCAAGCACCGCACCTCTGAGGTTGAGGATTCGTACTCCACAGTAGGGTAACCACTACTTCGGATGGAGAAAGTCCTTGAAGTTATTCGTAATAAAAACAAGGATTTGGAAGCGCAGTCTCGGCGCAATAACTTGTGAATTCTAGGCGTTCCAGAGTCCACTACTATGGAATGCATGGAGGACTTTGTAGAAAATATGCTGCACTCCCTCTTTGGCGAAGCTCTCTCCCCTATGCTGATCGTTGAGGGGGCACACAGACCCCTGGGTAAGCGGCCCTCGCCCGCCGGATAACTGTGAGGCTTTTAAACTACAGAGATAGGGACACTACGCTTCACCTCACTAGAGAGCATTTTGCGCTCCAGTTCCAGGGCAGGGAGATTTCCTTCTTTCCGGACTTCACCATGGCTGTACAGGACGTGAGGCGAGACTTCATGCCAGCGAAGCAGACACTACAAAAGAAGGATGCCAAATCTCTAATTTATCCTGCCAAACTCTGTATACAGCATTCGGCAAAACACACTTCTTAACTGACCCAAAAGCAGCCGCCAAGTTTGCTATGGGATTGCCCGCTGCTGGATCTCTCCCGCCACCATGGTCTGCAGACATGGACTGAGGCTGGCTTCAGTCAAACTGACTGAAGGCTCAGATTCCAACGGGACCGTAGAGACTAGGCCTGCGGCGCTGCTGAAGCCCTAATAGCCCTTCCGTGTTCTCCACCTGCACCGAGGAATTTGGGACCAGCACCCCTCCACAAAGGATGACGTAAGGATAACACATGCCATGCATACTGAGAGGTGCTCGCCCCTGGTCGTTCGAACCTTTCATCCGGCCACCCAGTGCTTTTTGTGCTGGGCGAGTGCTGGGCAGTTCTAACGCGCCCCCGGAATGAGTCCCTCTAAGCCTTTCTGGATTTTTCACAGGGTATTGTTGGGTGGGAGGGTTGGTATTTTTTGGTCCGATTGGGGGGGTGAAAGTGGGTATTGGGATACTGTAATGTTTCAGTTGGTTTGTTTTCCTTCCTGTTCTGCCACCCAGCCTTGCCACACTTTCTTCTACACTGTTAGCACCCGACCTCATGAAGTCGATTCCGGCACTACACATGTCCCCTGATGGTGTCAGTTAAATGCCTGATCAGGAATATTAGGGCCATGAACGACAGAAGTAAGTCTAGGCAAGTCTTCTCCAATTTGCAACAGCACAAAATTGACGTGTGCCTATTGCAGGAGTTACATCTGACGGACACGACTGAGGGCAAACTGGATAGGTGAGAAATATGCTGCCTGCTATTCCAATTATACCAGGGGTGTGGATGTGGTGCTCCGCAAAGGACTACATTGGCGAACACGCTCCGCACTTTGTGACCCACAAAGGCGGTACATTATATTGGCCGGTGTGAGAAGTTGGCCTGGTATATGCTGTCCACTAATTATAGTGGGCACCTTGCACCAGTCCAAACAACCCCTTATTGGAGATAGGTTAAAGACAACCTTATTGAAAGCTATCCTAGTGGTAGCTATGGAGAGCAGCCTTCAGGCTAAGTCTTGAAGGAATGTAAAGCAGCTTGTTTTACCAGTCTATAATCTCTTGAGTGATCAAATGAAAGAGCACCACACCAGGTATATATTCAAAATATATGTATTTATTGCTAAACACACCCCTCTAGTCTCTTTATGAGGCTAGAGTTCGAAGTACATAAGTTAGAAGTTATTTAAACACAGTAATAGCACAAATACACGTTTGGGCCCTAGGGGCGTACCAAACCATATACCAATAAAGTGGTATAAGAACCACGACTGAACTAGACACTAGGCCTAGAGCCTCTAGAAGTGCTTGGACCACAAGGAACCACCCAAGGTAGTGACACAGGGGACCCACGGGGGACGCGTGCAGTGTAAATACACAACCGCGATACGCCGTTGACTTCTATGGAGAAAGTCGTGATCGGGAAATTAAAGAAAAGGGACACTTAAAGGAGGACTTGGAGCAAACCCTTTGAGATCTAGTACTTTGAAGAGTCTCTACCCACGGGAGCACCGGAGTACTCGTGTTACCTCACCCAGGGAAGCCGGGTGCATAGGTGCCTTTCGGGGTCGGGTTTCGTCGTAGATTTGAATGGTGATCTGCTGCAAAGTGCTGCTGGCGACCAAGTGGAAAGTGTCCGGGTGGATCCAAGAGTGGATCGGAGTTCTGAAGAACCTGAAAGCAGAGGGGACAGAGTCTGGGTCACTAGCCAGTGACCAGGAAGGCGATGGACAGATGCCCACCGATGTCGAGTGCTTCAGGTGCGTTGACTGTCGTCTTGACTCTTCAGCCACGAGGTCCAGGAGGCGTTGTCGGCGACCAGGAGCAGGATTCGGGCTGGTACACGATGTCTGTCGAGTGCTGAGGTGTCGGCGACCGGATTGGACCCAACAAGCCTTGGCAACGGCAAGTCTCGATGCAGAGGAAGATCGTCGATGGTGCAGACCAGCAAGGTCTGGGGAACTCACCCAGCGAGGGTAAGTGAGGGCAGGCCTGGAGCAACCAGGATGCCAAGTAAGAAAAAGATTGGCCTTCGTTAAGGGCTACTAGCCAACGGGCTAGCGACCGCGAAGGAGCCTCGAGACGTCGCACGTGGATCTGGCTCACAGGACACTCGTGGAGTGGAGGCCAGTGATCTTCGGTGCAGTTGGTGCTGGAGGCTAGGGCTACTCGGAGCCCAAAGCACGACTTCGGGGGAGACCCAGAAGAGGATGCACTTGCAAATGTGCTCGGTGTCCAGGGGTCACGGTCTCAAGTCACCCACGATAGCTACGGGCCTCAGCTTTGCTGGGGACTCAGGGTAGCCTCGGGGAAGTCTGAGAATCCACCTCTGGTGATGCGATGACTTCGGCGTCCGACGGGAGCTTCAGAAATGCGAACCGGACAGATGCTTCGTTGGTGCCTGCCAAGCAGGGGAGTCACTCCTTGACCCCAAGGGAGATTCTTCTGTCCTCTAATCGTGAGTAGAGCGTCGAAGGTCCAGGATTCAGTTTCAGAGTTTCGTCCAGGGATAATCTAAAGTCCTAAGGACTGGGTTCCTATACTTATAATAAGTATAGGGGTTGGACTACTCTGTGGCCCCACCTATGGGTGGGTCAGGGCAGAGGGTGGCTACACCCCTTTCCTTTGTCCAGTTCGCGCCAAAGCAGGGGCTGCAAGCCCCTGATCCGGTTTGAACTGGGGTATGCACAGGGACACCAAGTGTGCCCCCAGTGCAGGACTTCAAAGCACCCGAAAGTGCCCCCGCCCAGCCCCAAAACACATTATCCTGTCTGGGGAGGTGGTCACACCTCCCTGGGACAGGAAACCTATTGTCCAGGCCTCCCCTGCCGGAGTTTCGTCCAGCAGCAGGAGGCCAGACTCGTGTCTGTGGCAGCAGCATCCATTTTGTGATGCCAGGGCTTTGGAAAGAAGTTACCGGCCAGGCCAGGGTTAACATGTCTCTCCTCTAGAAGGGTGGAATGCTACCCCCGCCGCCAGAATTGGCGGGGGGGTAGTATTCCAAGATGTTTGACACCAAACACGACATGTTTAGGTGCAGCCATTCCAAAGTTAGCATTTAACGCGAGGTTATAATGCGCTTAAGAGTATATGGTCAGGCTGCACTACAAACAGCATCAGAGAAGGGTCTCCGAACGCTGCAGAGGGGCCCTGCTCATGCAGGGGCACCCTCTCACATAGGAACCATGCACTCTGCCTTTAGGATTGATAAGGCCTGCCTTAGGAGTGACTTATAGGTTTATATGTGTGTATGTATTTAGTGATATAGGTAACCTATATCACAGTAAGGGGTGCATGCACCACCTTACCCAGGCTGCAGTAGCAGACCTGTGGTGTCAGTTTGGATGGCCTTCCAGGGGTGGCATAATACATGCTGCAGCCCCTGGCAGGCCTCTGAGGTACCTATGCCCTTGGTACATAGTATACCATATACTAGGGACTTATAAGGGCACTCCAGATTCCAATCAGTGATGTGCCTAAGGCACATGGAAACCATTTTAGAGAGGGAAGCAGCTAGGCTGGGGTTCTGATTAGCAGGGCCCCAGCCAGACTAATGTCGAAAAACAGTGAAGCATCAGCAAAAAGTGGGGGTACCCATGTAAAGCAGATCCTACTCTCCTACAGCCGGGATCCTACTGGGTCGACTGCTGATTCTGGTATCAGTTTATGGTCCCAACACAGAAGATCTAACCTTCCTTGCGGAGGTCTGGTGCTTGGTGGCAAACATGGCCCCAGGGCAGTGCTGTGGGGAGGGGACTTTAATGTGGTGTTGGACGCCAGTGTGGATCGATCCAGCGCAACACGCCGTCCAGAACCACAATCCGCTGCGCAATTGCACGCAATTATAGCGGACAACAGCCTCACTGATATCTAGCACGATCACCACTTGCACTGCACCGAGCGGAAATGCATTACCTCCACTCATACCACTTGGTCCAGAATAGACTTCTGGCTTGCCACCAGGGATGTAGTCTCTTGGACCCTAGACGTCCAGCACCTCCTGCGAACGCTAACAGACCACATGCATGTGCTCCTGGAGATGTGTGCCTGACGCTGCACTGCGTGACTTTTACTGGAGGCTCCCTCCCGGTGCGCTGCAAGACCAGGTGCTCTGCCACGAGGTTCGGGACGCCATCACTGAATACTGTACCCTTAATTTGCAGCCAGTTGCACCCTCGTGTACCCTCCGGGAAGCTTTTAAGGTGGTCATAGGTGGGGTTTGTATTGCCAAGCAGATTGGGGTCTTAACGGTGATCCCGGCGACCTTGACTCGCCTGGAGGCTGACATTCGCACGCTAGAGCTCCAGTACTTCGACTCTGGCAAGACGGGCCTGCCCGTGTCCATCCGCAGTAAACTTGCAGAGTATGAGGAGGAGGCTCTTTGAGAGAAGCATTACCTAGTAAGGGATGCATGAACTAGGCGATATGGGAGGGAGATGGAACTGGCTTGACTTTAGCTAGGCTTCTACCAAAACCCTGGGCGAGTGATTTAATGGTTGACCTTTTAGACGACCACCACAACATACAGGCTGGAAATGAAGCTGTCCAGCGCACCATGGTCGATTTTTATGCTACCTTGTATTCCACCTCTCAACATTCACCCCCCCCAATTAACCTCCTACCTGGACTCCATGCAACTCCCCTGGTTAGAGGAGGGCCATCGCCTCTTCCTAAATAAACCCTTCACAACAGAGACCACTCAGCTCATTTCAGGCTTGCCAGGAGACAAGGCTCCTGGCTTTGATGGCCATACGGCCTCCTTCTATAAGGAATTTGCGCCCCTGCTGGCACCTCACCTTCTTGACATGTATGAGGAGTCTACTCGAAATGGAGTCCTTCCCCCTTATTGTTTGAGGCCCTCATTGTAACCATCCTAAAACCTGATAAAGACCTTAGGCGTAGGGAGTCCTATAGACCCCTCTCCATGATCAACATCAATAAGATGATTCTGGTGAAACTCATGCCTCGCAGCTCCTCCCACTTCTTCCCCAGATGATCTGCCCAGATCAATCTGACATCGTGCCAGGAAAACCCAAGGGCTCACAATCTCTGCACATTCTTTGCCCTCTTCCACACAATTTATCAGCACTTGCAGGCCGCCGCTGCATTCCTCGACGCCTGCAAGGCATTGGACTCGCTTGAGTGGCCTTATCTTTTTCACCTTCGAGCGTCTTGGTGTAGGTTGCAGATTCATCCACCTGATTAGTTTGTTATAAACCCTGCCTGATGGTCGCCTGCGGATTAATAGCACTATCAGCCCCATTAGCCGTAGCCCGTAGCACGAGCCAGGGGTGCCCGCTGCTGCCTATTCTATTTTCTATCACAATGGAGCCACTTGCGGCCCAACTGCACCAACACCATGCACATTGCGGCCTCGCCCTTCGCCCCAGGCAGATTCTTGACTATGTACGCAGACGACATTACCTTATATCTTAGGGAGCCATGGGATAACCTGGATCCGCTCCTCCCGAAGTTTACTCGATTTGGAGGTATGGCAGGTATTACTGTAAACTGGGTGAAATCTATCCTACTCACTGAGGTCATGCAGATCTTCACCCCTAACTTCCCGCTGAAGTGGGCCTGTGACTGTCGGCTATCTGGGAGTGTGGCTCAGCCGGAACACTGAGGAGCTGTGGCGTGATAACTATGGCAGGCTGATGACATGGCTTGAGGATCGGGTGGCTATCTGGTCGAAACGGTCATTGTGCCTAAAAGGTAGACTGGCCATTGCGAAATTGATTATACTTCCTAAATTCCTATATTTGTCAACTTGCCTCTCCGTCTCCCAGCCTGCTTCCTTCGGCAACTCCGATCTCATCTTGTTTCTCTAGATTGGGCGGGCAGACAGCCTTGTGTGTCATGGGAGATCGTGACGCTCCCTTTTGAACAGGGCAGTCTTGGGGCGCTCAACATGAACCTTTATTTCCTTAGTGCCCAGGCACACTTCGCGCATTTCTGGCTACATCCTATTCAATGAATTTACACAAGGGGGCTTAGGGAGATTTAAGGACCAGCGTGAGCCAACTCCCCACTCTTAAATCATTACACTGAAAAAAGCCACGGGTCCAAAGTATTTCAGAGAGGTCAAGAATGAGAGCTACGTCCACTTACCCAGTATCTGGGGAATCCTTTTAAGGACAGTTCCCCTCACACCAAGGTGTCATGCTTCATCATAGGGTACCTCCTCGCGTTAGGGACCTAGTCCTACGCTGGCTGCAACCCTCTCTACGAGGGAGGAGCACAGGAAATGCTCCTCCCTCGTAGAGAGGGGGTTGTAGCCCGCGTAGGGACTAGGTCCCTAACGCGAGGAGGTACCCCTATGATGAAGCATGACACCTTTAGTGTGTGAGGGGCACTGTCCTTAAAAAGGGATTCCCCCATACATCCTATTCAATCCCAGCAACACTACGCTCCCAAGGATGGTCACGTGGCCCCAAAGCCCCTCCAGACTGCACTCTATGGAACACCCCACCCAGTGTGACAACAGGTGGATACTGTGGCATGTACGATCTTGGCGTGGAATGAGTTGCGGAAGAGGCCACGACTTGACTACCGGTTTGCTCCATCAGTTACCATCTTGGGACACCGGCTGATCTCCATGGTCTCGGAGACCGGGATGCGTGTGCTTCTATGCCGGTTACAACTCACCTCCTTTGGGGCGGCATACCCTGACAGCTTTGTTACCTAATAGCTGATATTTCCGGACCAATCAACATCTATTCTGGATATCACAGCTTATTACCAGCACCGAGCGTCCATGTGCGACCTTCATGATAAGTTTGACAGCCTGTCCCACGTTTTTGGTACTCTTAGAGATGTCAACTAATCCTTCACACAGCAGGCTGACAACGGCTGCATGCAGCGGACTGCGCTGTTTCGGGTTGTTTTTGCCCGGCAGTTTTAGTGGGACGATATTAATGTGGCGATAACTGAGGAACAGTGGATCTACTGCTGTGCTCAGTCTAAGGACCTCTCTCCAAACTACAGGTTGCGCCCGATTCATTTTAAGTTTTTACACAGAATTTATAGCGCATGGGCCTCGTAGAGGATATGTGCTGCCTGCGATGTGCAGCGCCATGCGCCGACTTTTTGTACCTGGCGTGGGAATGCTCTAAGATCCGCGATTTCTGGGCAGAGGTGTTCAGGAATGTCGTCGGCATCACTGGCCACTCTCCAGACCACACACCCTTTGTTGCCCTGCTGGGCTACATCAAGGAAATTCCCCCAAATGTCCGTCGGCTGACGGCAATGCTGTTATTGGCAAAGCGCAGGGTGGCGATGCATTGGGGCAGGCGACTGGCTCCCGCTAGGGGCAGCTGGTTGCACGACGCTGCACTTTGACAGGAAATGTTCGAGGCGTACTGGGAGCGAATGCCTGCCTGCTCCCACCCTAGAGATATTTGAGGCCCCTTGATTACTTACCTTCGCCTACAGGAGGAGCTAACAAAAAGTCGGCGTGACCCAGATGACTTCCTAAACTGTGTTTATGCCCGACTGCCCCTTTTATAATGATGCCTTGCCTGTCTGACTCTGACTGATGCCATGTCCATTCAATTTGCTGGGTGCGCTGATCTCAGATCCACCTGTGAGTGTTGAGTGTTGACCTTACTGAGTGGCACTGTCATTAGTTAACTCCTATTCCTTCACTTCTCCTCTTCCTCCCTTTCCCCCTTCTGCCATCCTTAGGTTGGCCTCTATTGCATTCTTGAGCTGTCGAGACTACTGTTTTTTCTTTTAACATGCATGGTGTCCGCTCCTGAATTGCAATCTGTATTGATGTTACTCTGTTTTGCAAAACCCAATAAATACAATTTAAATAAAAAAAATTAAACATTTCGTTGTGGAATGAATGTTTTCTTACATTAATTTATCCCTACGGTATACCAGTTTTCTATTTTGAGCAATCTCTACCCAGGTTACTTAGGGTTAGAAGGGCAAACCCCTTTTTTAGGCTTCGCCTGCACAGCGCTTGCGCTGTGCTTGTGAAATCTATTGTATTTAATATAAATCTAAAATCTTAAAAGGGGCTTACATCCCCCGCCACCTTGCTTTCCATTGGTTCTTGAGCTTGCCACTTAACTTTCCTCCATTTCTATTGGCTGTAGCATACGGTTTCCTGTTTCTATGTGTACTTCTCTTATCAGTTTTCTGTTGCCCAAGTACTGTTTCCATCGACTTTTGCGGAACTATTTTTTGCAAGGCTTTGCCCTGTGCTGTGCTTATTTTAATTTTTGAAGGGCTAGCTTTCTGTTCAAACGTTTTTGCCATATGATTCGCTCTCTTTAGTCTAAGTGATTTCTGTTTCACTCGCATTGTAAATGTTATTCTTTACACAAGACTTGGAAAACATGGGTCTCCAAGCCTCACTTTCAGCCCTGAGCCCTGCCCCTGGTTTTTGCCTTCGAGCCATCATTAATGCTTTAAGTTCCAAATGTGCTTCCAGGCGCACACACTTGACTTGCACTGTGTGACGGTGTCCATTTGTCGAAGTTACTGAGTGAGGCGGCATCTGCCGGGACATGGCAGCTCACACAAGTCTCCAAACGGAAAGTAGCTTGATAGAAATGGGAATAGAGTGTTTGCCAATTTCTTTCTATTATTCAGCAGTAACCACTGGGTGAGCACGTGATGTGAACCCATCGGTGCATCCCTAGCACCGTGCTGCGGCTTATGACACAGACAAACTGACAGTGGCCCTATTAAAATAGTAAGTAATAGACGTGTTTGCCAGGCTTCTCTCCTCATTTTCAGCAAGAGCCAATTGGTTTAAGTGTGTTCTTAAGCAATCGGAGCCTACGATTCGCTGGGGCCAACTGACTGTAAAAGAACTCTGTCTCTGACCCCACCACAACCGAGAGTAACAAAGGGGTTGGCACGGAAAAGTTGTTTGGTCTGGTAATCGGCATTTTTACAAGTTAGGGAATTGTTTAAAACAATATATATAGTTCTGTCTGAATGCACAACGAAGATGGCTTTGTTGTGTTTTTATGAGCGTACTTATCAAACGGAACCGCGAAAGTGGTGCTGCCCTGCCTGTGCAGGATGCCCCGGAGCGCCCCTAGTAACTCGATGGCCTTGCTCTACATGGGGGACCTGCACCAAGACGTGACGGAGACCATGCTACGCGAGAGGTTCAGCCCAGCCAAGTCCATCCTCTCTATTTGCGTCTGCAGGGACATGATCACTCGCCGCTCTCTGGGCTATGCTTATGTTAACTTTCAGCAGCTGGCCAACATTAAGTGCCATAAGAGACTGGCTTAGTATTTTATCACAAATGACTTGCACCTGTTGTGATGCACTTTTTGAAAACCCTTGCACGCTACACGTGTTTACAACAAGTGGAAGGGGCGCCTCTTTTTTGCATAAGTGAAATGCTTTTATATATGTAGTGCGGGTTCACTGCGCTGATCCCCTCGTTGCCTCTACTTGTACTCAGAAGTGGTGTGTTGCAAAAGTAATTAGATTAATGGCCAGTTGAACAGTTGCTACACGGAGAACCCAGTGTTTGACAGTTTTGCCACAGTTTATAGAATGTCTTGTGAAGTCACTGATATATTCTGCCTGGTTAGCGTAGAACGAGTAGTGTAGATGATTAATCCGTTATTGAATGACATCTGTAAAATCGTGTTAGGGTATGCTCCTTGTTTTTGCAGTGAGCAACAACGAGCAGGAAAATGCGCTTAATTCCAATGTTAAAATTCTTAAAATTCAACAATTATCAAAATGGATAGTTTTGCTGTCTCTCTGACTTTGCACGTTCCAGAGGATGGGTCTGACTTGTGTTTTCATTTTAAGAAATGTCTAGGAAATTTAGAAAACACTTCAAGCGTCTTAATTGTGCACAGATGCTTATATGCATGCACAAATACAATAAATATTTGTTTGCCAGTGTTGTGTTTTCTGAAGTGCTTTAATGACAGTTATTTCACTGGTTAGAGTTATGGGAACAACAAGTCAAAGCAGCAATTGTGTGACAATTAAGTTACTTACCTTCGGTAACAATAGATCTATAAGAGACATATTAGTTATGGATTCCTCACCTTAGAATTACCCCCAGGAGTCAGACTGGATCCGAAGAATTTTTCTTCAGCAGTACCCCTGCGTGTCGGTAGGTGGCGTCGGTTGACTCTGCATTCGTCGTTGGCGTCGTGATCGCCGGAATGACGTCACAGTATCTACTTAGATGCCGCCCCTGCACGCTGACGTCCGTTCTTTACACGACATTCCACACGACAAGCACAGAGCCATGAAAGAAACTGACCACTGGTGCACAAAACTAGGGCCCTGAAAGGGAGTCCCTTACCCTAGAAGTCAGTTCGCAGAACGGGGAGGATGGGTGGGTCGGTGAGGAATCCATAACTAATATATGTCTCTTACAGATATATCGTTACCGAAGGCAAGTAATTTGTTCGTCTGAAAGACTATTAGTTATGGATTCCTCACCTTAGAATAGATACCCCAGCAATACCAACCCCGGAAGTGGGTCTGCGAACTAAGTTCACACCAGAAAGTACTGGAGAACTGAACGGCCAAAGAAGCCGTCTCTCCGGACTTGGCTGTCCAGGCAGTAATGTTTGGTGAACGTATGCAATGAAGCCCACGTGGCTGCCTGGCAGATGTCATGAAGAGCGACACCACGTCCCAAAGCAGCAGTGGCTGCCATCGCCCTGGTGGAATGGGCGCGCAGCCCCACTGGAGGTTCCTTCTTCGGTAAGGAATAGCAGATTTTGACGCAACGAACGACCCATCCAGAGATGATCTGTTTTTGCACGGCCCGGCCTTTTTTGGCACCCACATAGCCAACAAAGAGCTGGTCATCCACCCGGAATGGTTTTGTGCGATCCAGGTAGATTGAAAGCGCACGTTTTGGATCCACATGGTGGAGCCTCTCCTCCTCTTTAGAAGGATGCGGGGGCGGAAAGAAGGTGGGCAAAGTGATGGTCTGTCCTATGTGGAAGGAAGTAACCACTTTGGGAAGGAATGAAGGCCTAGTGCGAAGGACAGCCTTGTCCGGATGAACAGCCAGGAAAGGAGGTTTGGAAGAAAGGGCCTGAAGCTCACTCACCATGCGAGCAGAGGTGATGGCAACCAAAAAGGCAGTCTTCAGTGTCAAAAGTCTGAGAGGACAGTTATGTAGCGGCTCGAAAGGAGCGCACGTAAGGTAGGTCAGAACCAGGTTCAAGTCCTACTGGGGCATTACGAAAGGAATAGGAGGAAACGAGTAATGCCCTTAAGAAAACGATTTACAATAGGGGACTTGAAAAGAGAAGGTTGATCTGGAAGGCGAAGAAAGGCCGAAATGGCCGAAAGATCGCCCTTGAGAGTGCCCAGAGTAGAGCCCTGCTGGGCCAAGGAAAGAATGAAGAGGAGAACCTCTGAAAGGGGAGCAGAAAGGGGATCCACAGCCTTTGCTGCACACCATGCCACAAATTTGTTCCATCTACAGGCGTATACAGTTTTGGTGGAGGGACGCCTGGCTGCCAAGATACCGTTACAGATAACGGGACGAAGGTCGTAAGCTGTCAACTGTTGCCGCTCAATCTCCACGCAAGGAGGTGGAGGCTGGACAGGTTCAGGTGGAGGACCGTCCCCTGCTGCTGCGACAGAAGATCCTCCCGAAGAGGCAGTCAGATCGGAAGATCGATGGCCATGTGCAAGAGCTCAGGATACCAGACTCTTCGCCCCCAGTCCGGAGCCACAAGAATGACTTGGGCCCAGTCGCGCTTGATCTTCTTCAGCACTCTGGGTAGAAGTGGTATAGGCGGAAAGGCGTATAGAAGACCGCAACTCCACTCACGACGAAAACGTTGCCTAGCGAGTGCCGCCTTGCAAATTCCAACGTGCAGAACTGCTAACATTGCGCGTTCTCTTCGGTGGCGAATAGATCTAACCAAGGCTTTCCCCACTGCCGAAAGAGACCTTGCACCACCTCCGAGTGAAGACGCCATTCGTGATCCATCATGCACCGGCGGCTGAGTTCGTCCACCCTGGCGTTCAGCGAACCTGCCAGGTGTTGAACCACCAGAGACATGCCCTGATGTTCCAGCCATGTCCAAAGACGAAGAGCCTCTTGACATAGGGTCCACGAACCCACCCCGCCCTGTTTGTTGCAGTACCACATGGCGGTGGTGTTGTCCGTGAACACCTGCACCACTCTTCATTAGACAGAAGGAAGGAATGTCTTCAGTGCAAGACGAATCGCCCGGAGCTCCAGAAGGCTGATATGGAGCCCGGACTCCACCGGAGACCAGAGGCCTCTGATCTCCGCCTCCCCCACGTGGCCGCCCCACCCCAGAAGTGATGCATCTGTCACCACTGTGAACTCTGGTTGGGGAAGGGAGAAGGATCTGCTGCTGACCCAATCCTGGTTCGTGAGCCACCACTGCAATTGGTGTGCAGTGCCCTCTGAGATCTGGATGCAATCAGATTTCCCTGATGCTGTGCCCACTGGAACTTCAGGTCCCACTTCAGAGCCCGCATATGCCACCTGGCATAGTCCACCAGCAGGATTCAGTAGGCCATGAGGCCCAGTAGCCTCAGGGTCATTCTGACCGAAACCCGGGATAGAGGCTGAAAGATCGGAATCATAGCCCGAATATCCCGGACTCGCTGCTCGGGAGGATAAGCCCGAAAATGCGCTGTGTCCAGAACCGCTCCGTTTAAAAGGAGCTTCTGAGAGGGAATCAGGTGTGACTTCGGCACAATGATGGTGAACCCCAGCGAATGCAGGAGGTCGGCTGTAGTCTGGAGGTGGGAGACGACAGCATGGGGCGAGCCCGTCTTCAACAGCCAGTCGTCAAGATAGGTTGACGTTCCTTAGATCCAAGATAGGACGCAGGCTGGACAGCTTGCGCTGGCCTGTGGCTCTGGGCGGAACGTGGCAGGGCACCCCTTCCGTAGCCAAGAAAGGGGCGAAAAGCAGACTGCACGGGTCAAAAGGTAGAAGCGAGGCCCAAGGACCTGGCCGTAGCCCTGGAGTCCTTAAGGCGCTCGAGCGCGTTGTCTGCTTTGTCGCCAAACAAGCGACGGCCATCAAAGGACATGTCCAAAAGTGTAGCTTGGACATCACCCGAAAAGCCAGTGGACCTCAGCCAGGCGTAGCGTCTCAGGGCTACTGACGTTTAAATCGTCCTGCCCAGCGAGTCGGCGGTGTCCAGTCCACAACGTATGGCGAACTTGGCTGCGTCTCTCCCTTCGGCAACTGCACGAGAGAGCACGGCCCGGGCCTCCTCCCAGCACTGTGGCAGCACCTGCGCGACCGTGTGTCACACAGAATGGGAGTAACGGCCCAAGAGACATGCGGTGTTCACCGACTGCAGTCCTAAGCTGGAGGAAGAAAACATTTTCTTCTTAAGATGGTCCAGCTTCTTAGATTCCCTATCAGGTGGAGCGGTAGGGAATGCGCCCTTGGAAGTTGAGGCTTGGACCACCAAGCTCTCGGGGGTAGGGTATTGGGAGAGGAAAATGGGGTCGCCCGGGGCCGGGCGGTGGCGTCGGGCAATCATCCTATCCACAGGGGCCTCTGTGTTGGACTTGGACCTAGTGCCCAAAAGGATGTCTGTGAGGGCCTCATTGAACGGCAGCAGGGGCTCCGAAGAGGCCGCCGCCGGTTGAAGCACCTCAGTCAGGAGGTTAGTCCTGACCGCTACCGTAGGAAGCTCAAGGTTTAAGGCCTCAGCCGTCCTACGCAAGACCACTGCGTATGATCCACCCTCCTCCGTAGCCACGGTAGGGGGAGATAGCATGACAATGTCTGGAGAGGTGTCCAGACCACTGGCCTCACCCAACTCCTCTCTCCAGTCCGGTTCTTCTAACTGGTCTGCCACAGGGTCCAGAGACCCCTCCCAGTCCTCCTCACCCTCCTCTGGTAGCCACTCAGGGCGATAGGGAACACCAGGGGAGAACAGGGTTACAAAAGTACCGGTCAGCGCCGTTACCAACGTCAATCGGCACCAGTCCGGCTCCGTGTCCACGTCGAGTGGGAGGCTGGGGTCGACGTCGGTTGGGGGACACAACCGGCGTCAGAGGGGGCGGAGCCGTCGCCAATGGATTCAGTGCCGGAGAAGGTGTCGTTAGGTCCACCGGCCGATCCAGATCCAGGCGGCCTGGATCCCTGAGGGCCCTGCGGCGCCGGTGCCAAAGCCACCGGCATCGAAGGCCTAGAACCCCCAGCCGACTCCGCGGGGCCCGAAGGCGCGCCGGCGGAGTCAGGCTGCCCAAAGATTGAGTGGAGGGCTTCGTAAAAGCTACGAAGTTGGGCTGGGGTCGCTCCGGCTCCCGGGGAGGGAGGGCTGGAGTCGACCCAACAGGCTCCGCGGGCAGAGCCGGGAGACTACCTTCCGCATCCAGCGTCGGCTGACGGACGGGGAGAACGCGAAGAGCGACGGTGCTTCTTCGCCTTCTTCTTGTGCTTCGACTTACCCGAAGACTTCGACGAGGAGTGGTGGTGATGGCTCCGCGACCGGTCTCGCGACCTCCCTCTCGACCGGGACCTCGAATGGCGCGGAGCAGATTGCCGAGCCTCCAGAAGCTTTCGGGACAGCTCCTGCAAAGACTTCGGGGCCATGGCCCGGCAGTTGGAGCACGACTTCGGGTCGTGGTCGCGCTTGAGGCACTAATGGCACACAAGATGAGGGTCCATCACAAGGCTTGAAGCCGGTCCGCCGAGATGACATCCCTGTGCACCAGGAGTCGGTAAGACTCGAAAAGAAGTCGACAAAAAGTCAAAAAGAGAGTTAAAAAGTGACTCGTGGTACTGCTCTCTCCGGATCTACGCTGACTGGCGAGGAAAAAGAATGAACGGACGTCAGCGCGCAGGGGTGGCGTCTAAGTAGATACCGCGACGTCATTCCGGCGATCACAACGCCAACGACGAACGCGGAGTCGATCGATGCCACCTACCGACGCACAGGGGTACTGCTGAAGAAAAATTCTCCGGATCCAGTCTGACGCCTGGAGGTAATTCTAAGGTAAGGAATCTACAACTAATAGTCTTTCAGATTAGCCGTTTTAATTACGAGTGTTGCAGTTACATGTGACTTACGTCCGGTTCTTATGTGCTGTTGGGATTGCATTTCTGGCACAGGACAAAATATGCATACTGTTGAATGATTTTAGCAAACTATTTTTTGTTTCTGAATTCGAATTCACCATATGCCCTAACTGCATATAGTCCGTAGTCTGCACTTACTGTAAATGTTTTCTCGTTTTACCTATACTGCTTTTTTGTTTTCTTGGTAACTGCTGAGAACACACAAAGATGTTTTTAGAGTTAGAAATAGAATTAAATACGACTACGCTTTCAATTTGTTTTTAAGCTGCAGCAATTGCCAATTTGCAAAGTTTTACTCTGACTGATGGCAGTGTTTTGGGGGTGAGCTTGCAGGGTTTTGGTGTTCATTTAGGTACAAATTTGCAACGTATATTACATGTGCAACACTAGGGTGTTCCTTGGGCATCATTTTAAGTCAGCAATTGTGGTACTCAGGTGACAGTTTTCAGGCTCCTATATCTTAACTTTTGGCGTCTTTGGAATGTCAATTCTAGGATTACCATTGGTTTACTTAATCTCCCCAAGCACCCCAAAAGGCCATGGAGGACCATATCTTTGTCAAAACAATTTTCAGGCATTCCTAATCCAATTCTGGAAGGACTTCTCTCTTGCTACATTTCAGGGAGTGGTTTAGAACCACTAATCCATTCATAAATAAACAGGATCTGTATGAGTTTGATGACGAGACTATGCGCTTAGTCTCACTATTGTGAAAGTATAAAATACTTTGCCCAAGAGACACCTTAAAGTACGCCAGTAGTTTTTCCCCGTACTAAAACTTTAAAAAAAGATATATTATTAATCAAATAGGTGAAAGGCAAAACCTAAAGCATTTACTAAAGCTGGTTACTTTTAGCATTGACTTGCAGCCAAGTCATTGTAAAAGATTCTATGAACTTAGCTAATTCGGTTGTAAGAAAAACAGCAGTAACTAACACAGAACACCCAGCATCAGGCTCCTGGGACACTGCAAAAAGCAATGCAGAAAGTCTGGCCCTCCTAGTGAGTACATAACCTAATCAAAATAATAACCATCAGCAATGTACTTCAATCTAATGAAATTAGGGAACCCGAACACAACAGTACTACATTATTACCAAACTCAGATACCTAGGGACCAGTAGATGAGAATCTCACTACAACACTTGTTTACTCGCCATCACTGAGAACACAGTATAACTGCAAGACAATTATTTCTTCACCACAATGGGCTGACCTGTAATCTACACAACTCGACCTCCAGTTCACGCTATACAATATCATGATACAACATGGGGTATATATGTAGAATGGGGGGTGCGTGGCTAAGGTAGCCAGCATGGCAGACGGATCGAAGGGGGCTCTGCTTTTTAGCCACTTAACCTGTCGGGACCCGCTGCCCATATCGAGACCTCCACACCGATGTGACCTAGAACAAAGCTGTATGTTCCTGTGGAGTTGTTGATGGCGAGACGGCTGTGAGAGAATAGATGTGGAGGGCGACGGCAAACACGGCCTGAATTTGCCACCTTGCTGTAGACGCTGCTGCTTCAAGAAAGAAGTGGCTGGAGTGAAATGAGGCGACTGGCCACAGTTGGCTGCAGAAACTACTCGTACGAGACGAGTTGATTGGGGCCTACAGCGAGAGCAGACCGGATGGGCAGGAGGTGAGTAGCTGTTGCACTATAGAGAGGACGACGCGAGAGGGCATCGGTAGCCGCAGCCCCGACACTGTGAACGGCTGCCGCACTGTGGGGGAAGCGGGCAGCTGGAGAGTTCGACTGCCACTGCTGGGCATGGTCGGCCCGGCTGGCCGTTGGTACACCACCTGGAAGAGGCTACGGCGGTGACAGTGCCTGTAAACAATGAGGAGGCGCCCACACTGCTTGAGACTTGAGGTCCAAGATTCGAGGATTGTACCCACCAAATAACTGCAGTGGTCAACTGCCCCACTCAAAGAGGTATTCGCTGTTAGAGGCGGTAGCTGGAGAATAATGTGGAAATGTGACTGTGCACTGGATGGGACCAACACAATATTACCTGGTGGTTGACCCGGCGCCCCCCCTGATTAAGTGGACGTCTGCTGGGCGCGGCGTGCACTGTCGATGCGTCCTGGCTGAGACTCCAGGAACCTATTAGTGTCGCTACTGGGGCTCTGGGAGAGGTGGTCTGTCACTGGTGACCACAGACTTAACTAAAGGCACTCGCCCACTTTGACTGGATGAGGGAACCACACGAGCTCACTGACAGAGAAGTTGTGAGTCATGCAACCACAGAGGACCCGTTTCCCCAAACTAACTGCAATATCAATTGAAGGTGTGAGCAAAGTGTGAGGCTGTTGTGGGCATTGGAGCTAGGGCCAGACCATGGCAACACTCGGAAACGTGCCAACTAGTCCCCAGACCGGCATCACTGCTGCACAGGTCCAGAGTGCTGGGAGGCACGCCAATCACCTCACTGTCTTGCCTGTGCCCACCCACTGCGACCCACGCATTACTGGGTTTCTGGTTGAAGGAGGAAAACGGCGTAATGGGCCACCAACGGGCGACAACCCAGGGCACGACTGCGCAACCCCCACTAAGGAAGGACAAGCCACAAGACGACATGAATGCCTGTGAACCTAATGCCCCTCTGCCTTCCTTCGGCAAGAAGTTAGACTCAGTACTGGCAGCGGTCGAAAAACTTGGCATGGCACTGGAGTCCACGAGGACCTCCCTCAAGACCAAAGTCGAGGCAGTTGCGACTGTCCCGATTCTGCTCCATGCTGACCACCGCAAACTCATGGACAAAGTCAACCATGCCAAATACGCTATTGCAGAGTTGCAACCGAAAGCAAGCAAAATGGACACCTCCCCTCGCTCACTGAAAGGCTGTGTAGAGCTGCTGGAACGTAAAGTGGAGGACACCGAGGGTCAGTCACCCCGCAACAATGTACGTGCAGTGGGCTTGCCGGAGGGAACGGTGGGGACAGATGCTGCTGCCTTTGTGGAGCGCTGGACGCGGCAGCTGCTACCTCAAGATGCCCTCTCACAATATTTCACTGTGGAGCAAGTGCACCAAGTTCCTGCCTGCAGCCCCATACCAGGGGCCATCCCTAGACCATTCTTGTTTCGCGTGTTACATTACAGAGACAGGGATGCGATCCTGAAAGAGACCAGACAGCTTACTGAGATCAAAATCGGCAATGCACATATCATGTTCTTGACAGACTATACTGTGGATGTGCAACGTCTACGTAGCTCCTTTCTGGCAGTCAAACGCAGACTGCGCGAACTTGAAATCAAATATGCACTCCTATTCCCCGCACGATTATGTATTATGGTCAAAGGGAAAACCCATTTCTTTGACACCCCGAAGATGTCTGGGACTGGCTGGAATCGAAGGGCCATTCCCCAACTGGCAGGCTGCAGCGGGCAGACAACGGCGCAGGAAGGAGCGAGGGGGCGCCGCCGGTACTGATGCTCCAAGCAGACACCCTTCCTTGCATGCTGTGCCAAATCTGGAGCAAATAATCCATCAGCATCGACAAGTGTTGCAATCTGTGGTGGCACTGGGAGAACAAGAAAAACGCTGGACTAGATGCAAAATCTGTACGATCGCTCAGCAACGATACCTCATCGACTACGTGCCCCTCCAGAGCTGAATCGCCTGCTCCACCAAAGATAACTCCACAAACGTCTAATGACATTATCTGACAACAGTCGTGGCACTTTCACACGTATTGTAAAATTTGTTTTATTGTCCCCACCTCTAGCTGCGACCCTAGCACCCACCTGAACATGTCTGGTTTATCAAAAAAACTGGGAACGTTACGGGGCCCCCTGGAATCAGAATGCAAAACGCCCTGACAGGGAAAAACAACAATGGGTAAAGAGCTACACCAGGGCACGGTGTATCATCATAAAAACAATGCAGACAAATTAATCTCAATCAGCAAACAATTCAGTATGACAACCAACACTTAATAGCCAATTATTTATTTGATTTTATTTATATAATATAAAACACGTAAAAAATAGAAGAGACAACATTCAACAATTAATCAATAAAATTCTATGTATTCAGTCAATAGGACACAAAATCAGATGATTACTAAGGTATATGGTGTCCTGTCACTCTTATTCTGTTGACAATACAGATCCAAGTTGAAATTCACAAAGCACTGTGTAAAACAAATATGTCATAGACTGAAAGTGTAACAATATATCAAGATGTAAGGAAACTGGCGGAAAATTGTAGAGCTACGCGCGTTTCGGCCATGCCTTCGTCGGTAGGTGGCGTTGTGCAGCTCCGCGTCCGTCGCTGGCGTCGTAAGCGCCGAGATGACGTCACGGAGACTACTTAGGTGCCACCCATGCGCGCTGACGTCAGTTCTGAACACGACTTTCCGAACCAGGAACGCAGAGCCATGCAAGAAACTGACCACTGGTGCCATGAAAATAGGGCCCTAAAAGGGATGACCTTAACCCTAGAAATCAGTTCGCAGAACGGGGAGGATGGGTGGGACGGTAAGGAATCTATCACTAACTAATGTCTCTTACAGATATATCGTTACACAAGTAGTAACTTGTGCATCTGAAAGAGACACGTTAGTGATAGATTCCTTACCTTAGAATAGATACCCCAGCAATACCAACCCAGGTGGTGGGTCTGCAAACAAGATTACACCAGAAAGTCACGGAGAACAGAACGGCCAAAGAAGCCGTCTCTCCGGACTTGACTGTCAAGGCAGTAATGCTTGGTAAACGTGTGCAGCGAGGCCCACGTAGCTGCCTGACAAATGTCCTGCAAGGGAACGCCGTGTCCCAAGGCAGTAGTGGCTGCCGTCGCCCTGGTCGAATGGGCACGCAGCCCCACAGGAGGCTCCTTCTTAGCCAACGAGTAACATGCTTTTATGCACATAACAACCCACCAAGAGATGGTTCGTTTGTGCACGGCCCGACCTTTTTTGGCGCCCACGTAGCCAACAAAGAGTTGGTCATCCACCCGGAACTGTTGTGTGCACTTCAGATAAAACGAGAGCACACGTTTTGGGTCCAGACGGTGAAGCCTCTCCCTCTTTTGAAGGATGCGGAGGCGGAAAGAAGGTGGGCAAAGTGATGGTCTGCCCGATGTGGAAGGGCGTGACAACCTTTGGCAAGAAAGAAGGACGGGTCCTTAAAACCACCTTGTCCGGATCAACAGAAAGGAAAGGAGGTTTGGAAGAAAGAGCCTGGAGCTCACTCACTCTTCTGGCAGAGGGGATAGCTACCAGGAAAGCCGTCTTGAGAGTGAGAAGACGCAAAGGACAGTGATGAAGGGGCTCGAAGGGAGCGCACATCAGGTATGTCAAGACAAGGTTTAAGTCCCATTGAGGCATTATGAACGGCACGGGAGGAAATGTGTGCGTAATGCCCTTGAGGAAACGGGTAACAACCGGGGACTTAAAAAGAGAAGGCTGATCTGGAAGCCGTAGAAAGGCGGAGATGGCCGAAAGATAACCTTTGATAGTGCCCAGAGCAGAGCCCTGCTGGGCCAAGGATAGAAGGAACAGAAGAACCTCAGAAAGAGGGGCAGAGAGGGATCCACAGCCTTTGCTGTGCACCATGCCACAAATTTGTTCCACCTGCAGGCGTATACCGTCTTAGTGGAGGGACGCCTGGCTGCCAGAATGACATCACAGACTTCGGGAGGAAGATCGAAGGCTGTCAACTGTCGCCGCTCAATCTCCACGCATGGAGGTGGAGGCTGGACAGGTTCGGGTGGAGGACCGTCCCCTGCTGCTGCGACAGAAGATCCTCCCGAAGAGGCAGTCGGATCGGGGGATCGATCGCCATGCTGAGTAGCTCGGGATACCAGTATCTTTGTGCCCAATCCGGAGCCACAAGGATGACTTGGGCCCGGTCGCGCCGAATCTTCTTCAGCACTCTGGGCAGAAGTGGTATAGGCGGAAAGGCATACAATAGACCGCAACTCCACTCGCGACGAAAAGCGTCGCCGAGTGAGTGCCGCCTTGGAAATTCCAACGCGCAGAACTGATGACATTGCGCCTTCTCTTCTGTGGCGAATAGATCTAACCAAGGCTCTCCCCACTGCTGAAAGAGACCTTGCGCCACGTCCAAGTTCAGACGCCATTCGTGATCCATCAAGCAACGGCGGCTGAGTTCGTCCGCCCTGGCGTTCAGAGAACCTGCCAGGTGTTGAACCATCAGGAACATGCCCTGATGTTCCAGCCATGTCCAGAGGCGCAGAGCCTCTTGACATAGGGTCCAGGACCCCACCCCGCCCTGTTTGTTGCAATACCACATGGCGGTGGTGTTGTCCGTGAACACCTGCACTACACTTCCCCGGACAGAGGGAAAGAATGCCTTCAGTGCAAGTCGGATCGCCCGAAGCTCCAAAAGGTTGATATGGAGCCAGGACTCCGCAGGAGACCAGAGGCCTCTGATCTTCGCCTCTCCCAAGTGGCCTCCCCATCCCAGGAGGGACGCATCCGTCACCACTATGTGCTCCAGTTGGGGAAGGGAGAGGGATCTGCCATTGACCCAATCGCGATTCGGGAGCGACCACTGCAATTGTCGTGCAGTGCCCTCCGAGATCTGGACAGGATCGGACAGGTTATAAGGCAAAAGAGGCCCCCCTAGGGTACTTTAAGGTCTAAGAGGAGGGGGGAGAAGAACAACAAACCGATACAAAAACCTCTATACCGACCTATATACTTTACAAAGACCAGGTCTTTGTAAAGTATATAGGTCGGTATAGAGGTTTTTGTATCGGGATCGGACAGGTTGCCCTGATGCTGTGCCCACTGGAACTTCAGGTCCCACTGCAGAGCCCGCATATGCCATCTGGCATGTTGCACCAGCAGGATGCAGGAGGCCATCAGGCCCAGGAGCCGGAGGGTCAACCTGACAAACCCGGGAGAGAGGCTGAAAGATCGGAATCATAGCCTGAATATCCCGGACTCGCTGCTCGGGAGGATAAACCCGAAACCGCGTCGAATCCAGAACCGCTCTGATGAAGGGGAGCTTCTGAGAGGGACTCGGGTGCGACTTCGGCACGTTGATGGAGGTCGGCCGTAGTCTTAAGGTGGGTGACAACCGCCTGAGGCGAGCCCGCCTTCAACAACCAGTCGTCGAGTTAGGGGAAGACTGACACCCTGACCCTCACAGATGAGCTGCGACCACCGCCATCACTTTTGTGAACACCCGAGGGGCGCTGGTAAGGCCGAAAGGGAGCACAGCAAACTGAAAATGCTCCTGGCCTACCGTGAACCGCAGGTAACGCCAGTGGGCCGGCAGGACGGGGATGTGAAAATATGCGTCCTGCAAGTCCAACGCCACCATCCAGTCTCCAGGGTCGAGGGCAGCCAAGACCTGAGCCAGAGTCAACATCTTGAACTTCTCCTTCCGGAGGAAGCGATTGACGTTCCTGATGTCCAAGATGGGCGCAAGCCCCCCCTTGTCCTTCTTGTGGACCAGAAAGTAGTGGGAATAACAACCACTCCCTACTTCTGGCACAGGAACACACTCGATGGCCCCCTTGGCCAAGAGGGCCATGACTTCCTGCTGGAGAAGCGCCAAGTGTTCCTCCGACATGCGGTGGTACTGAGGTGGCATGGCTGGAGGGGTGGACTGAAAGGGAAGGGAGTAACCCTTGCGGATGATCTGCAACACCCACTCGTCCGATGTGATAGCGCGCCAGTGGGGGAGATGATGGCGGATCCTGCCACCCACTGGCGTAGGGTGCCCCACAAAGCTCGGATTAGGAAGGTTTGGAGGTAGAAGCAGCGGGGGCGGAGGTGGACTGACCCCCACGCTGATTCCCAGACCCGCCCCTGCGGAAACCGCGGCTGCGCTGAGGCTGGTTCTGCACAGGCTTGCTGAAGGAACGTGCCTGGGCGCCCCTGCCGTGGCCACGAAAGGAACGAAAACCAGGAGTGACTGGGCTTTTCGTGGAAAGACCCAAGGACTTGGCCGTGGCTCGCGAGTCCTTAAAACGCTCCAGCGCACTGTCGGCTTTATCGCCAAACAGGCGAGTGCCATCAAAGGGCATGTCCATGAGTGAGCTTTGGACATCTGGCGAGAACCCGGTAGATGTCAACCAGGCGTGGCGACGAAGCGCCACAGTCGTAGAAATTGTTCTACCTAGTGAGTCTGCGGTGTCCAAACCACACCGAATGGCGAATTTAGCCGCATCTTTACCCTCGGCAACAGCTTGGGACAGCACAGCTTGGGTCTCCTCAGGACACTGAGGCAACACCTGTGCAACTGTATCCCACACCGCGTGGGAATAGCGGCCCAATAGGCATGCAGTGTTCACCGACCGCAGCCCCAAGCTGGCCGAAGAGAACAACCGCTTGCCGAACTGCTCCAGCTTCTTAGAGTCCTTATCCGGCGGAGCCGTGGGAAAGGCACTCTGGGACGTCGAAGCTTGGATGACCAGGCTCTCGGGCGTAGGATGAGTGGTCAGAAAGGCAGGATCACCTGGCGCCGGGCGATGACGCCTGGCGATGACGCCTGGCGACGTTCTTATCCACAGGGGCCCCTGTGGCTGGCCGCGACCAAGTGCCCAGTAAGACGTCAGTGAGGGCGTCATTAAATGGCAGCAGGGGCTCCGACGAAGTGGACGCCGTCTGGAGCACCTCAGTGAGGAGATTAGTCTTCAGGGCCACCGTAGGTAGATCAAGGTTGAGGACCTCAGCGGCCCGACGGAGCACCATCGTGTAAGAAGCGCCCTCCTCCATGGTAGGCGGATGGAGAGGCAAACCCCGGGTCAGAGGAGATATCAAGGCCGCCGGCCTCCTCTAACTCGTCCGCCCAGTCCTGCTCAGAGTCACACTGACTAGCAAGAGGGTCCTCGGACCCCTCCCAGTCGTCCTGCACTCATGTGGAACAGACCGCGGCGGCAGGGCAGGGACCGGGGAAGGAACAAACTGCGCCGGGAACGGCGCCGGACGGGGCTGAACCGGCGCCGTGTCCCAATGCGGATCCCAGGTAGGGACAAAATTGTCCTGGAACCTGGGCAGGGGCGGAACAAATGGCATCCACAGCGGCGCCGGAGGCGGAGCCGAGGGTGGCGCCGGAGCCGGCAGCGTGGGACCTTTTGGCGCCGGGGCCAGAGCCGCCGGCGGCGCCGACAGGATCCTGACATGGGACCCAAGGGGGCGCCGGCGGGAGCCCGAGGCCTAAACAGGCGGTCCATGGTAGCAAGAAATTCTTGCACCTGTGCAGAAGTCGCCGACGGACCCAGGTAAGGTGGGTAGGCCGCGGGACTCCCGGGCTCCGAAGGAGCCGCAGGGGCAGAACCCCTGTCCCCCTTGTCCGCATCCGGGGACCGACGGACTGGGGGGGGGGGGAGGACGTCGGAGAGCGACCACGCTTCTTCGACTTCTATTTGTGGCGTCTCTTACCCGAATCCGAGGGTGAAGACTTGGAGCCCGAGGAGCGATGATGGTGGCCCCGCGAGCGTTCTCTGGAGCGGACCCTAGACCGAGAACGGCGCTGGGACGAGTGCCGGACCTCAAGCAGCTTCCGGCGCCGCTCCCTCAAGGCCTTCGGGGCCATGGCCAGACAGTCCATACAGGACCGGGAGTCGTGGTCGCTCTCCAGGCAGTAGAGACAGACGTCCTGGGGGTCCGCCACCGGCATATTGCGACGGCAGGCCCCACAAGCCTTAAAACCAGGCATCCCTAACGTGCACCAGAGTGGACTCAAACTTACAGGAGTCAAAAGTCTCAAAAAGATAGTCAAAAAGTGACTAAGGTACGTGCTCTAACCGGATCTGCGCTTACTGGCGCGGAAAAAGAAAGAACTGACGTCAGCGCGCATGGGTGGCGCCTAAGTAGCCTCCGTGACGTCATCTCGGCGCTTAAGACGCCAGCGACGGACGCGGAGCCGCACAATGCCACCTACCGACGCGCAGGGGTACTGCTGACGAAAAACTTTCCTGATCCAGTCTGACGCCTGGGGATATTCTAAGGTAAGGAATCTATGTCTCTTTCAGATATAATATTTAGTGCAACTCATGTCCTTTACAGACCTTCTTGCATGCTCCCCATTGCTGTCCTCTAATATTCAGGACCCTTCACCCTCTTAAGCGGGGCAATAAGGTAGAGGCAGGGAAAACTTACCACAACACTCATGGCACACTACAACATAATTACATGGAATGTTCGGGGCACGCACACTCCATCACAATGCTACACCTATTTAAAGCGGCACTCAGTTAACATTGCATTGCTACAGGAAACTCACCTGACGCAGATAGATAGTAATAGATTGCAGAGGAAATTGAGAGGGCAGATACACCACTGGGTTTTCTAGTTATGCTCGTGGGACCCTCCTGTAGATTAAACCCGGTACGCCATTTGTTGCGAAGGATTTGATTATAGACAACCAAGGCCGTTATGTGCTAATACGAGGGCGGCTGGATGGACACCCTATACTGCTGGGATCCATCTACGCACCCAACACGGACCAAGCTCCTTATCTGCAAACACCATCACATAACCTATCGCACTGGAATGGGGTAGCATGGCTTCTCGGGGTAGATTTTAACAGCGTGTTGGACACCACAACAGTGGCATCTTGTGGATGCATGGCGCAGTCGTAACCCTATGATGAGGGTCTACTCCTTCTATTCTGCTCCTCATCTGTATGTCCGCTTAGACAGACTGGTGGCCACCCAGTTGCTACTCTTTACAAAAAGGAACCAGGAGCTTTTAAGATAGGTCCAGCACACTTGCTCCTAAGTAAATATGTAATCTGTAAACAGGGGGTGTGTGCCGTTCCTGAGAGTCCAGAGAGAAAAAAAAAAAAGGAGTTTTTGTGTTCCAGTATGAAGGGAACGCTCCATTAGGAGCAGGTGCCCTCACACACCCCGGAGGGTGTCATGCTCCACATTGGGCTTGCTCCTCGTCGGGCTGGTGCTGCAATGCCAGACAGGCATATCATGACTGAGATTCAATTTGGCATTCAATTTGGCAAAGTCTAGGTGTTCCCCTTCCACCCGAGTACAGTAAACCCTGAACTAATGCTAGGAGAGTCACAATTGACCTGGCAACATCGCACATTCAAATATCTGGGCATACAGGAATACCACAGTATGATGGATATTTTTGAGGGCAACATCAAACGGGCAGTCACTGCGTTGAACACGCAGATGACGTTCTGGTGCGCCTTGCCTCTGGCGTCATGGGAAGGGTGGCCCTACTCACAATGGTGGTGTTGCCCCATCTCCTTTATTTCTGTACAAATCTACCCATATACATCCCGGCTACATTTTTTCTGAAATTCAAAAAACAGATGAGAATTTATTTGGAACAAGCTGAGATGCAGGGTTGCTCTGGCGAAGCTCTACGCCTCACGAACAACGGAGGGCTAGCAGCCCCACAGTTTGAACATTTATCTGGCTTCACAAATCCAATAGAGAGCACAGTGGTTAGTGGGGTTGCACTCGTCTGGCATGGCTACATCTCAATCGGGACGATCCTAATTGGAAATAGCACACTTATTCCACCCCTGTGCACGAGGTCAGGCCCACCCGAATCGCTCCTACTGGGAGTGGCACACAGATGCTACCGCAGATGCTTACGCAATACTAACCAGGTTCTCCCCCTACGCACTGGGATTGACACTGCTGGGCACTCCTAGGACAGCGGGTCCAACGACAGCGATGGAATTGGAGGCGTGGCACGCAGTGGGGTTAAGTACTTTGGGTGACTTGTACAGAGACGGCGTACTAGCATCATACAATACTCTAATGGAAGAGGATGGCTTGGCTCCGGGGCATTTTTTACTCCACCAATCATTACTCGGCACACTACAACAGCACTGGGGACACAATGACTGAGCATCCGACACACCTCACTGTACAGTACCTACAAGTGATGGGAGGAGGCAGGTACCTCACCTGCTGGTTTGTGGACTCTATGCGCTACGACACCACCACCACCCCCCCCCCCCCCCACAACTCACTTTGAGATGTTGATGGAGCACACTCTTGGAAGGCCAACGTCACATACCACGAAACGCCATATTTAAACTTCTACATTTCTACATACTGCACAGGGCCTACCTTACCCCTGCAGACATTAACAGGTATTATCATACACAACTGCCCCAGATGTTCATGTGTTGATGCGAATCTATTACATATGCTATGGGCCTGCCCATTGCTACACACTTATTGGTATGCTGTCACAATGGCATTGTCTAATTGCACTGAGCGCCCAAACCTACACTATTGGGAGATATGCCTACTAGGCCTTTATCACAGGTCCAAGAGACACAGAGTGACCTGTTTCCTAGACGCCAAACGCCTTATTACGAAAAGATGGAAATCTCCCACACCCCCGGCGTTTGCTGCTTGGCAGCGTTCAATGGACAACTGGGCACAGGCCGAAAGTGTAGCCCTTCATAGAGAGGACACACTAGGACTGCAGAAATACCCCATTGCAGCACACTAGGACACCATCCTTTTGGCTCGACATACACGCCAAGTGGATAATGATGCGCTGGAACCCAATGTTGTGGCTGAGAGCCTGTCCCAATAAGATATGGTGCGCTTCGATCATTTCCCATTCCGACCTCATTTTTCACTAACATACTGGCAGGTTGTCCCGATATCCACTGACTCCCTGCTAGACTTACTACTCCTCCCCCCTCCGACTCCTTTCATTCATCGTGTATAACCATCACACAGTTTGTGATGAAAACCTGGGTTGATGCATGGGTCTTTGTAACAACTAGACTTTGTAGCTCGCTAAGTTTTGGGTAAAAGTTTTCCTTTTTCTTGTTACTTATGGTCATTGTAGTCAGGAAAGTGAAGATCTGTTTAATGCCATCCCTGCATATTGAAATTGCACCAGGGCTCAACTTGTCGGAATATTATTGATGCTAAATGACTAGGTGTTGATTTTCTAGAATGTACCTTCTATTGTGTTCCGACTCTGAGAGTATATAGTTTGCTACACGCGAGTGCCAGAAGTGTGTACAATATGGGTTATCCACAAAATTACGATCCTGCCTGAAATGAAGGCATTAAGTGCCTCACTGTGTAACATGTTGTTGAATATTTCTGTTTACTGTAAAGCACAAGTTACTAACTTGTGTAACGATATATCTGTAAGAGACAGTAGTTAGTGACAGATTCCTTACCTTAGAATATCCCCAGGCGTCAGGCTGGATCCGGAAAGTTTTTGCGTAGCAGTACCCTTGCGCGTCGGTAGGCGGCGTCGTGCGGCTCCGCGTCCGTCGTCGGCGTCGTGATCGCCGGGATGACGTCGCGGGCAGTACTTAGGCGCCGCCCTGCGCGCTGACGTCAGTTCTGTACACGACTTTCCGCGCCAGGAACGCAGAGCCATGCAAGAAGCTGACATAGGTGTCTGAAAAATACTAGGGCCCTGAAAGGGATGTCCTTAACCCTAGAAATTAGTTCGCAGAACGGGGAGGATGGGTGGGCAGTAAGGAATCTGTCACTAACTACTGTCTCTTACAGATATATCGTTACACAAGTTAGTAACTTGTGCATCTGAAAGAGACACGTTAGTGACAGATTCCTTACCTTAGAATAGATACCCCAGCAATACCAACCCCGGTGGTGGGTCTGCGAACAAAGATCAGACAAGGAAGTCCTGGAGGACAGAACGGCCAAAGAAGCCGTCCCTCCGGACCGGACTGTCAAGGCAGTAATGCTTTGTAAACGTGTGCAGCGAGGCCCACGTAGCTGCCTGACAGATAACCGGCAGCGGAACACCGCGGCCCAAGGCTGTGGTAGCAGCCGTTGCCCTGGTGGAATGGGCACGCAGCCCAACAGGAGGCTCCTTCTCAGCCAAAGAATAGCAGGTCTTGATGCACAAGGTAACCCAGCGGGAGATGGTTCGCTTGTGCACCGCCCGACCTTTTTGGCGCCCACGTAGCCAACAAAGAGCTGGTCATCCACCCGGAAGTGTTTTGTGCGGTCGATATAGAAGGAGAGCGCACGTTTTGGGTCCAGACGGTGGAGCCTCTCTTCATCTCTGGAAGGATGCGGAGGCGGAAAGAAGGTGGGCAAAGTGATGGTCTGCCCAATGTGGAAAGCAGTAACCACCTTTGGCAAGAAGGACGGACGCGTCCGAAGAACAACCTTGTCTGGATGAACAGACAGAAAGGGAGGTTTGCAAGATAGAGCCTGGAGCTCACTCACCCGCCGAGCGGAGGTGATGGCCACCAGAAAGGCTATCTTCAGAGTCAGAAGACGAAGAGGACAGTTATGTAGAGGCTCAAAGGGAGCGCACATTAAAAAGGTAAGAACCAAGTTCAAGTCCCACTGAGGCATCACAAACGGAACAGGAGGGAAGAGGTGAGTAATGCCCTTTAAGAACCTGTTAACAACAGGGGACTTGAAAAGGGAGGGCTGATCAGGGAGCCTGAGGAAGGCCGAGATAGCACAGAGATAACCCTTGATGGTACCCAGGGCAGAACCCTGTTGGGCCAGAGAAAGAAGGAACAGAAGGACCTCAGAAAGAGGGGCAGAAAGGGGATTCACAGCCTTTGCTGTGCACCATGCCACAAATTTGTTCCACCTGCAGGCGTATACCACCTTAGTGGAGGGACGCCTGGCTGCCAGAATCACATCACAAACTTCGGGAGGCAAGTCGAAAGGAATCAACTGCCGCCGCTCAATCTCCACGCAAGCAGGTGTAGACTGGACAGGTTCGGGTGGAGGACCGTCCCCTGCTGCTGCGACAGAAGATCCTCCCGAAGAGGCAGACGGATCGGGGGATCTACGCTCAAACTGAGTGGCTCGGGATACCAAACTCTTCGAGCCCAGTCCGGAGCCACAAGAATGACTTGGGCCCGGTCGTGCCGAATCTTCTTCAACACTCTGGGTAGAAGTGGTATAGGCGGAAAGGCGTACAACAGACCGCAACTCCACTCGCGACGAAAAGCGTCGCCGAGCGAGTGCCGCCTTGGAAATTCCAACGCGCAGAACTGATGACATTGCGCGTTCTCTTCGGTGGCGAATAGATCTAACCAAGGCTCTCCCCACTGTAGAAAGAGTCCTTGCGCCACTTCCGAGTAAAGACGCCATTCGTGATCCATCATGCACCTGCGGCCGAGTTCGTCCGCCCTGGTGTTCAGGGAACCTGCCAGGTGTTGAACCATCAGGAACATGCCCTGATGTTCCAGCCATGTCCAGAGGCGCAGAGCCTCCTGACAAAGGGTCCACGACCCCACCCGCCTTGTTTGTTGCAGTACCACATGGCGGTGGTGTTGTCTGTGAACACCTGCACTACCTTCCCTTTGACAGAGGGAAGGAATGCCTTGAGTGCAAGTCGGATCGCACGGAGCTCCAGAAGGTTGATATGGAGCCGGGACTCCGCCGGAGACCAGAGGCCTCTGATCTCCGCCTCTCCCATGTGACCGCCCCATCCCAGAAGGGACGCGTCCGTCACAACTGTGTGCTCTGGCTGGGGAAGGGAGCGGGATCTGCCCATGACCCATTGCCGGTTCGAGAGCCACCACTGCAACTGTTTTGCAGTCCCCTCCGAGATCTGGACGTGATCGGACAGGTTGCCCTGGTGCTGCGCCCACTGGAACTTCAGGTCCCACTGCAGAGCCCGCATATGCCATCTGGCATGATTGACCGGCAGGATGCAGGAGGCCATGAGGCCCAGCAGCCTCAGGGTCATCCGTACCGAAACCCAGGATAAAGGCTGAAAGATCGGAATCATAGCCTGAATATCCCGGACTCGCCGTTCGGGAGGATAGGCCCGAAACTGCGTCGTGTCCAGAACTGCTCCGATGAAAAGGAGCTGTGGAGAAGGAATCAGATGCGACTTCGGCACATTGATGGAGAACCCCAGCGAGTGCAGGAGTTCGGCCGTAGTCTGGAGGTGGGAGACGACTGCCTGGGACGAGCCCGCCTTCAGCAGCCAGTCGTCGAGGTAGGGGAAGACTGAAACCCCTGCCCGGCGCAGATGAGCTGCGACCACCGCCATCACTTTCGTGAACACCCGAGGGGCACTGGTAAGGCCAAAGGGGAGCACGGTGAACTGAAAATGCTCGAGGCCTACCGTGAACCGAAGGTAACGCCGGTGGGCCGGCAGGACGGGGATGTGGAAATAGGCGTCCTGCAAGTCCAACGCTACCAACCAGTCTCCGGGGTCGAGGGCAGTCAAGACCTGAGCTAGGGTGAGCATCTTGAACTTCTCCTTCCGGAGGAAGCGATTGACGTTCCGGAGGTCCAAGATAGGACGCATGTCCTCCTTGTCCTTTTGGGCACCAGGAAGTAGTGGGAGAAGCAACCATGTCCTACTTCTGGGGTCGGAACATGCTCGATGGCCCTCTTGGCCAAGAGGGCCGTGACTTCCTTCTGCAGAAGTACCAAGTGATCCCCGGACATGCGGTGGAATTGAGGTGGCATGGCTGGGGGGTGGTCTCGAAGGGGAGGGAGTAGCCCCTTCGGACAATGTCCAAGACCCACCTGTCCGAGGTGATGGGACGCCAGTGGTGAAGGTGATGGCGGACCCTGCCCCTACTGGCGTGCTGTGCACCTGAAAGGAGGGACTAGGAGGGCTTGGAGGCCGCGGACGGGTTGGAGGTGGTGGCCTGACCCGCACGCTGGTTGCCCGATCCGCCACGGCGGTATCCACGTCCTCGGCCACGCGAAGACGCCTGCTGCGCGGGCCGGTGGCTGGGCTGCTGACGTAACTGGGCGCCCTTCCGTGGCCACGATAGGGGCGAAAAGCAGAAGGTCAGCGGAGGGCGTGTAGCAGAAAGGCCCAGGGACTTGGCAGTAGCCCGTGAGTCCTTAAAGCGCTCCAACGCATGGTCTGCTTTGGACCCAAAAAGACAGACTCCATCAAAGGGCATGTCCATGCGAGTATTCTGGACATCCCCTGAAAACCAGTGGTTCTCAGCCAGGTGTGGCGACGCAGCGCCACCGTCGTTGCAATAGATCTGCCCAGCGAGTCGGCGGTATCAAGGCCACATCGTATGGTGTATTTGGCCGCATCCCTTCCTTCTGCAATGGCGCGGGAAAGCAGTGTCTGGACCTCCTCAGAACACTGGGGCAAAACATTCGCCACCGAATCCCACAAGGAGTGGGTATATCGGCCCAAAAGGCAAGCGGTGTTGATGGACCGCAAGCCAGCACTGGAGGAAGAAAAACCCTTCTTCCCAAATTGATCCAGGCGTTTGGATTCCCTATCCGGAGGGGCGGTAGGGAAGGCGGTTTGGGAAGCGGAGGCTTGGACAACCAAGCTCTCAGGAGTGGGGTGGACAGAGATAAACAAGGGGTCGCCCGGAGCTGGGCGATGGCGTCGGGACACGTTCCTATCCACAGGAGCCCCTGTGTTGGGCTTGCACCAGGCGCCCAAAAGAACATCAGTAAGTGCATCGTTAAACGGCAGCACAGTCTCCAAGGAGGAGGCTGCCGGCTGAAGCACTTCCGTCAAGAGATTAGTCTTGACCGTCACCGTAGGGAGTCGGAGATGTAAGGCTCCAGCTGCCCTACTCAACACCGTTGCAAAATTGGCTCCCTCCTCCGTAGCCACGGGAGGAGACAGCATGCCAGTGTCAGGGGAAGTATCTAGACCACTGGCATCCCCTAGACCCTCTGCCCAGTCCTCATCGTACTGACACTGCTGTGCCAGAGGGTCATCAGACCCCTCCCAGTCCTCCTGGTCCTCCTCCGGTTAAAAATAAGGAGGAGGAGGGACATTGGGGACCCAAGGTCCCATCGGCGCCGGAACCGGCGTCGAGCGACGTCGGTCCGGGCTCCATGTCCGGAGCCGGAAGAGTACATGGGGACGACGCCGCCCGGAGGCCCAGGTGGCGTCGAGGAACGGCACCGGAGACATCGGCGCCGGCGGGCGTGGTCAGGTCGACCGGCGTCGTTGGGGGTTGCGTACCACCGGAGCCGGGATCGAGGCCGGGGCCGGAGCCGGGACCGAGGCTGGAGGCACGGGCGACGCCGGGACCGGAGTCGGCGGCGACGCCGGAGCAACCCCATCAGGGCCCGCGGGGCCCAAAGGCGCACGGGAGGGACCTTGAGGCCCGAAGAGGCGAGCCATGGCCGACAGGAATTCCTGTACTTAGGCCGGATCCGCCCCCGAACCCGGGAAGGACGGGTATTGCGGGGGCGACTCCACAGGCATGTCCGGGGCCGCGGGCGGTGCCGGGAGGGGCCTCAGCCGAGTCGCGAGACCGGCGAGGCGAAGTCCTAGAGCGATGATGCTTTTGGACTTTTTGTGCTTAGACTTACCGGACGACGAAGACTTGGATCCCGACGACCGGTGAGGACTCCGCGACCGACACCTCGACCTCTCACGCGACCGGGGCCTTGGTGTGGCGCGGAGCCGACTGCCGGGCCTCGAGGAGCTTTCGAGACCGCTCTCGCAAAGCTTTCGGGTTGAGGGCTCGGCAGTCGGAACAAGACTCCGTGTCGTGGCCTCGGCCGAGGCAGAAGAGACACTCCCAGATGCGGGTCTGTGATGGACATCATCCGAGCACAGGCTTCGCAACGTTTAAAGCCGGGCATCCCTACGACACCTTGGAGTCGATTCGAAAGAAACAGTGAAAAATTCACCCAAAAATGTTAGTCAAAAAATGACTAGGGCACTGCTCTTCCCGGATCTGCGCTTGCTGGCGCGGAAAAAGAAGAACTGACGTCAGCGCGCAGGGGTGGCGTCCAAGTACTGCCCGCGACGTCATCACGGCGATCACGACGCCGACGACGGACGTGGAGCCGCACGACGCCGCCTACCGACGCGCAAGGGTACTGCTACGCAGAAAACTTTCCGGATCCAGCCTGACGCCTGGGGATATTCTAAGGTAAGGAATCTGTCACTAACGTGTCTCTTTCAGATACAGGTTGACGACAAACTGGCCAAGAATGGAAAAGAAATGTTAACCTTAAAACTTATTCTCAATAAACAGATTCAAACAAAAAAAATGGGGAATATATGAAGACTGATCTCATGCAAAGGGGTTCGTTGAAGCTTCTGACAGATATGTTTAGTGATACACACTTGAATGGTACTCATTTAAAAGTCTTCAAAAGTTTGAAAGTCTGAGTGGACCTGTGGAGATTGGAACCTGTGATTAGGAGTAAAGCACAAGTTACTAACTTGTGTAACGATATATCTGTAAGAGACAGTAGTTAGTGACAGATTCCTTACCTTAGAATATCCCCAGGCGTCAGGCTGGATCCGGAAAGTTTTTTGCGTAGCAGTACCCTTGCGCGTCGGTAGGCGGCGTCGTGCGGCTCCGCGTCCGTCGTCGGCGTCGTGATCGCCGGGATGACGTCGCGGGCAGTACTTAGGCGCCGCCCCTGCGCGCTGACGTCAGTTCTGTACACGACTTTCCGCGCCAGGAACGCAGAGCCATGCAAGAAGCTGACATAGGTGTCTGAAAAATACTAGGGCCCTGAAAGGGATGTCCTTAACCCTAGAAATCAGTTCGCAGAACGGGGAGGATGGGTGGGCGGTAGGGAATCTGTCACTAACTACTGTCTCTTACAGATATATCGTTACACAAGTTAGTAACTTGTGCATCTGAAAGAGACACGTTAGTGACAGATTCCTTACCTTAGAATAGATACCCCAGCAATACCAACCCCGGTGGTGGGTCTGCGAACAAAGATCAGACAAGGAAGTCCTGGAGGACAGAACGGCCAAAGAAGCCGTCCCTCCGGACCTGACTGTCAAGGCAGTAATGCTTTGTAAACGTGTGCAGCGAGGCCCACGTAGCTGCCTGACAGATAACCGGCAGCGGAACACCGCGGCCCAAGGCCGTGGTAGCAGCCGTTGCCCTGGTGGAATGGGCACGCAGCCCAACAGGAGGCTCCTTTTAGCCAAAGAATAGCAGGTCTTGATGCACAAGGTAACCCAGCGGGAGATGGTCCTCTTGTGCACCGCCCGACCTTTTTGGCGCCCACGTAGCCAATAAAGAGCTGGTCATCCACCCGGAAGTGTTTTGTGCGGTCAATATAGAAGGAGAGCGCACGTTTTGGGTCCAGACGGTGGAGCCTCTCTTCCTCTCTGGAAGGATGCGGAGGCGGAAAGAAGGTGGGCAAAGTGATGGTCTGCCCAATGTGGAAAGCAGTAACCACCTTTGGCAAGAAGGACGGACGCGTCCGAAGAACAACCTTGTCTGGATGAACAGACAGAAAGGGAGGTTTGCAAGATAGAGCCTGGAGCTCACTCACCCGCCGAGCGGAGGTGATGGCCACCAGAAAGGCTGTCTTCAGAGTCAGAAGACGAAGAGGACAGTTATGTAGAGGCTCAAAGGGAGCGCACATTAAAAAGGTAAGAACCAAGTTTAAGTCCCACTGAGGCATCACAAACGGAACAGGAGGGAAGAGGTGAGTAATGCCTTTTAAGAACCTGTTAACAACAGGGGACTTGAAAAGGGAGGGCTGATCAGGGAGCCTGAGGAAGGCCGAGATAGCACAAAGATAACCCTTGATGGTACCCAGGGCAGAACCCTGTTGGGCCAGAGAGAGAAGGAACAGAAGGACCTCAGAAAGAGGGGCAGAAAGGGGATCCACAGCCTTTGCTGTGCACCATGCCACAAATTTGTTCCACCTGCAGGCGTATACCACCTTAGTGGAGGGACGCCTGGCTGCCAGAATCACATCACAAACTTCGGGAGGCAAGTCGAAAGGAATCAACTGCCGCCGCTCAATCTCCACGCAAGCAGGTGTAGACTGGACAGGTTCGGGTGGAGGACCGTCCCCTGCTGCTGCGACAGAAGATCCTCCCGAAGAGGCAGACGGATCGGGGGATCTACGCTCATATTGAGTAGCTCGGGATACCAAACTCTTCGAGCCCAGTCCGGAGCCACAAGAATGACTTGGGCCCGGTCGTGCCGAATCTTCTTCAACACTCTGGGTAGAAGTGGTATAGGCGGAAAGGCGTACAATAGACCGCAACTCCACTCGTGACGAAAAGCGTCGCCGAGCGAGTGCCGCCTTGGAAATTCCAACGCGCAGAACTGATGACATTGCGCGTTCTCTTCGGTGGCGAATAGATCTAACCAAGGCTCTCCCCACTGTAGAAAGAGTCCTTGCGCCACTTCCGAGTGAAGACGCCATTCGTGATCCATCATGCACCTGCGGCTGAGTTCGTCCGCCCTGGCGTTCAGGGAACCTGCCAGGTGTTGAACCACCAGGAACATGCCCTGGTGTTCCAGCCATGTCCAGAGGCGCAGAGCCTCCTGACAAAGGGTCCACGACCCCACCCCGCCTTGTTTGTTGCAGTACCACATGGCAGTGGTGTTGTCTGTGAACACCTGCACTACCTTCCCTTTGACAGAGGGAAGGAATGCCTTGAGTGCAAGTCGGATCGCCCGGAGCTCCAGAAGGTTGATATGGAGCCGGGACTCCGCCGGAGACCAGAGGCCTCTGATCTCCGCCTCTCCCATGTGACCGCCCCATCCCAGAAGGGACGCGTCCGTCACAACTGTGTGCTCTGGCTGGGGAAGGGAGAGGGATCTGCCCATGACCCATTGCCGGTTCGAGAGCCACCACTGCAACTGTTTTGCAGTCCCCTCCGAGATCTGGACGTGATCGGACAGGTCGCCCTGGTGCTGCGCCCACTGGAACTTCAGGTCCCACTGCAGAGCCCGCATATGCCATCTGGCATGAGTGACCAGCAGGATGCAGGAGGCCATGAGGCCCAGCAGCCTCAGGGTCATCCGTACCGAAACCCAGGATAAGGGCTGAAAGATCGGAATCATAGCCTGAATATCCCGGACTCGCCGTTCGGGAGGATAGGCCCGAAACTGCGTCGTGTCCAGAACTGCTCCGATGAAAAGGAGCTGTGGAGAAGGAATCAGATGCGACTTTGGCACATTGATGGAGAACCCCAGCGAGTGCAGGAGTTCGGCCGTAGTCTGGAGGTGGGAGACAACTGCCTGGGACGAGCCCGCCTTCAGCAGCCAGTCGTCGAGGTAGGGGAAGACTGAAACCCCTGCCCGGCGCAGATGAGCTGCGACCACCGCCATCACTTTCGTGAACACCCGAGGGGCACTGGTAAGGCCAAAGGGGAGCACGGTGAACTGAAAATGCTCGAGGCCTACCGTGAACCGAAGGTAACGCCGGTGGGCCGGCAGGACGGGGATGTGGAAATAGGCGTCCTGCAAGTCCAACGCTACCAACCAGTCTCCGGGGTCGAGGGCAGTCAAGACCTGAGCTAGGGTGAGCATCTTGAACTTCTCCTTCCGGAGGAAGCGATTGACGTTCCGGAGGTCCAAGATAGGACGCATGTCCTCCTTGTCCTTTTGGGCACCAGAAAGTAGTGGGAGTAGCAACCACGCCCTACTTCTGGGGTCGGAACATGCTCGATGGCCCTCTTGGCCAAGAGGGCCGTGACTTCCTTCTGTAGAAGCACCAAGTGATCCCCTGACATGCGGTGGAATTGAGGTGGCATGGCTGGGGGGTGGTCTCGAAGGGGAGGGAGTAGCCCCTTCGGACAATGTCCAAGACCCACTTGTCCGAGGTGATGGGACGCCAGTGGTGAAGGTGATGGCGGACCCTGCCCTCGACTGGCGTGCTGTGCACCTGAAAGGAGGGACTAGGAGGGCTTGGAGGCCGCGGACGGGTTGGAGGTGGTGGCCTGACCCGCACGCTGGTTGCCCGAACCGCCACGGCGGTATCCACGTCCTCGGCCACGCGAAGGCGCTTGCTGCGCGGGCCGTTGGCCGGGCTGTGGACGTGACTGGGCGCCCCTTCCGTGGCCACGAAAGGGGCGAAAAGCAGACGTTTGCGGAGGGCGCACAACAGCAAGGCCCAGGGACTTAGCAGTAGCCCGTGAATCCTTGAAACGCTCCAGCGCATGGTCCGCCTTTGAACCAAAGAGACCGACTCCATCAAAGGGCATGTCCATGAGAGTATTCTGGACATCCCCTGAAAAACCAGTGGTTCTCAGCCAGGCGTGGCGACGCAGCGCCACCGTCGTTGCAAGCGATCTGCCCAGCGAGTCGGCGGTATCAAGGCCACAGCGGATGGTATACTTAGCCGCATCACGCCCTTCCGCAATAGCGCGGGTAAGCAGTGTCTGGACCTCCTCAGAACACTGCGGCAAAACATCAGCCACCGAATCCCACAGGGAGTGGGTGTATCGGCCCAAGAGGCAAGCGGTATTAACAGACCGCAAGCCAGCACTGGAGGAAGAGAAAGCCTTCTTCCCAAAGTGATCCAGGCGCTTGGATTCCCTATCCGGAGGGGCGGTAGGGAAGGCTGTTTGGGAGGCAGAGGCTTGGACAACCAAGCTCTCAGGGGTGGGGTGTTGGGAGAGAAACAGGGGGTCGCCCGGAGCCGGGCGATGGCGTCGGGCCACGTTCCTATCCACAGGAGCCCCTGTGGTGGGTTTGGACCAGGCACCCAAAAGAACGTCAGTGAGTGCATCGTTGAACGGCAGCACAGGCTCCGAAGAGGAGGCCGCCGGCTGAAGCACTTCAGTCAGGAGGTTAGTCCTGACGGCCACTGTAGGCAACTGGAGATTTAAGGCTCCAGCAGCTCTACGCAACACCGTTGCAAAATTAGCCCCCTCCTCCGTTGCCACGGGAGGAGACAGCATGCCAGAGTCGGGGGAGGTATCCAGCCCACTGGCATCCCCAAGTTCCTCAACCCAGTCCGGGTCAAACTCGCACTGTTGTGTGAGAGGGTCGTCAGACCCCTCCCAGCTCTCCTGGTCCTCCTCAGGTTGAAAAGATGGAGGAGGAGGGACATAAGGGACCCAAGGCCTCATCGGCGCCGGAACCGGCGTCGGGCGACGCCGGTCCGGCTCCATGTCCGGACCCGGGGAGAACCGGGGAACGACGCCGCCCGGAGCCCCGGACGGCGTCGGAAACGGCACCGGGGACATCGGCGTCGGCGGAGGCGTGGTTAGGTCAACCGGCGTCGATGGAGGTTGCGGCACCACCGGAACCGGGGTCGAGGCCGGGGCCGGAGCCGAGGCCGGGACGAAGGCTGGTGGGACAGGCGACGCCGGGACCGGAGTCGACGGCGACGCCGGAGCAACCCCATCTGGGCCCGCGGGGCCCGAAGGCGCACCGGAGGGACCTTGAGGCCCGAAGAGGCGGGCCATGGCCGACAGGAATTTCTGTACTTCGGCCGGAGTCGCCCCCGAACCCGGGAAGGACGGGTAATGCGGGGGCAACTCGACAGGCACGTCCGGGGCCGCGGGGCGGGGACGGTGCCGACAGGGACCTCAGCCGAGTCGCGCGACCGGCGAGGCGAAGTCTTAGAGCGATGACGCCGCTTAGACTTCTTGTGCTTCGACTTACCGGAGGAGCGCGAAGACTTGGATTCCGACGAACGGCGGGGACTCCGCGTCCGGCCCCTCGACCTCTCCCGGGACCGGGGCTTGCTGCGGCGCGGAGCCGACTGCCGGACTTCAAGGAGCTTTCGAGACCGCTCTCGCAAAGCCTTCGGATGAAGTTTCCGGCAGTCAGGGCACGACTTCGTGTCGTGGCCTCGGCCGAGGCAGAAGAGACACTCGAGGTGGGGGTCCGTGATGGACATCATACGACCACATACCTCGCAGGGCTTAAAGCCGGGCATCCCTACGACACCTTAGGAGTCGTGAAGACTCGTTGAAGAGAACAGTGAAAAATTTCACAAAAAGATAGTCAAAAAGTGACTAGGGCACTGCTCTTCCCGGATCTGCGCTTACTGGCGCGGAAAAGAAGAACTGACGTCAGCGCGCAGGGGCGGCGCCTAAGTACTGCCCGCGACGTCATCCCGGCGATCACGACGCCGACGACGGACGCGGAGCCGCACGACGCCGCCTACCGACGCGCAAGGGTACTGCTACGCAAAAACTTTCCGGATCCAGCCTGACGCCTGGGGATATTCTAAGGTAAGGAATCTGTCACTAACGTGTCTCTTTCAGATATGTAGATCCCTGTGAAGGAACTTCCGACGGGGTACATTTTAAGAACTGTGAAACCTGTCTCAGATGTCTCTCCTAATATGTCACTTTTGAATGGATATTGAACAGAAGCTTGTTCATGTTTAATAAAAAGACGTTAAAAAAAAAAAAAAAAAAAATGTAGATCCCTGTGGTGGATGTGTTAGTCAACTGTGCCACCGAACCCAATATTCGGTAATAGCATCTTATGAACTTGGGTCACTGAGGAGAAGGTTACAGTGTGGAGGGCATGATCTAGCTGGGAGAACAAGTAATTGTTGCTTGAAATTCAGATTATACACCTACTTGAGTGTCCCCCTCATCAGTACAATTACAATGCAGCCGTAAGAGCTGTGACTTATAGAGCTAAACCTTAACTTGAGCCTGATGTGGCAGTCATGTGACAAATTCTACATGTTTTCTCTCTTCAAGGATATATCACTCCTCTAACCTAATGGCTATGTTGGAGACCCTGACTCAAAGAGACGTGGGCTCTACCCTGAACCAAATTGTGTGACTAAGAAAATTGCTTCATCTTTGTCCCTTAAATAGAAAGTTTAGCAGTACATTACTAAATGTGAGGTACATTGGACCAGTCACCTGCAACGCCTGCCTATGTAATCATTCTACCATGGATGATGCAAAATACTGCCATGACATATGTACAGCATTTCTAGTAGAAATGATTCATTAACTAATAGTTGGTTACTTGCAATAAGAATGACCATGCAACAAATCTCTCAGATTTTGCAGCACAGCCAAATCCTCCAACTGTTCATTGTTTATCAAGCTTCACAGCGTACTTGTCTAATACATACAGAGAAGCATTACCAGGTCTTGCACCTGATCTGTCAGCCAACTTAGCAGGATGCGTCACTTGCGTCACATTCCTCCTGTGACCTTCTGAAGCTACTGGGATCAAAGGAGCCACGACAAGACAAGTGGGCTCTTGCTACAGTAGAAAAAATATGCAAGCCTGTCACTTACTGGAGCAATTAGGTCTACCTCAGTGGATTTTTAGTACTCGGCAGCTCCCCAACTCCTTCTCCAGTAGTCTTGAGTTGGGTTACCTATATGGCAGTCTCTATTAGTCTGATGAATGCACCAGTGTGTCAACACCAACCAGGGTGCAGTGACAGGACAAGTAGGCTAAGTGGCAATGAATTTCCATCTTCTAACCCGATTAAAGTGGGACATTTACCAGAATAATTCTTGCAACCTGCATACCCGAGAAACCTGTCCACATCAGATTGTAGAGTAATTTAAATAACCTAACAGAGAGTAATCCACATTATGAGTGGGTTTCATTATTTAAACTAAAATGAGCTCAAAAATACCAAGAAAGGGAACCTATTCAAGTGGTAGTAATGCACAAGTTACTAACTTGTGTAACGATATATCTGTAAGAGACAGTAGTTAGTGATAGATTCCTTACCTTAGAATATCCCCAGGCGTCAGGCTGGATCCGGAAAGTTTTGCGTAGCAGTACCCTTGCGCGTCGGTAGGTGGCGTCGTGCGGCTCCGCGTCCGTCGTCGGCGTCGTGATCGCCGGGATGACGTCGCGGGCAGTACTTAGACGCCGCCCCTGCGCGCTGACGTCAGTTCTGTACACGACTTTCCGCGCCAGGAACGCAGAGCCATGCAAGAAGCTGACACAGGTGTCTGAAAAATACTAGGGCCCTGAAAGGGATGTCCTTAACCCTAGAAATCAGTTCGCAGAACGGGGAGGATGGGTGGGCGGTAAGTGAATCTATCACTAACTACTGTCTCTTACAGATATATCGTTACACAAGTTAGTAACTTGTGCATCTGAAAGAGACACGTTAGTGATAGATTCCTTACCTTAGAATAGATACCCCAGCAATACCAACCCCGGTGGTGGGTCTGCGAACAAAGATCAGACAAGGAAGTCCTGGAGGACAGAACGGCCAAAGAAGCCGTCCCTCCGGACCTGACTGTCAAGGCAGTAATGCTTAGTAAACGTGTGCAGCGAGGCCCACGTAGCTGCCTGACAGATAACCGGCAGCGGAACACCGCGGCCCAAGGCCGTGGTAGCAGCCGTTGCCCTGGTGGAATGGGCACGCAGCCCAACAGGAGGCTCCTTCTTGGCCAAAGAATAGCAGGTCTTGATGCACAAGGTAACCCAGCGGGAGATGGTCCTCTTGTGCACCGCCCGACCTTTTTGGCGCCCACGTAGCCAACAAAGAGCTGGTCACCCACCCGGAAGTGTTTTGTGCGGTCGATATAGAAGGAGAGCGCACGTTTTGGGTCCAGACGGTGGAGCCTCTCTTCCTCTCTGGAAGGATGCGGAGGCGGAAAGAAGGTGGGCAAAGTGATGGTCTGCCCAATGTGGAAAGCAGTAACCACCTTTGGCAAGAAGGACGGACGCGTCCGAAGAACAACCTTGTCTGGATGAACAGACAGAAAGGGAGGCTTGCAAGATAGAGCCTGGAGCTCACTCACCCGCCGAGCGGAGGTGATGGCCACCAGAAAGGCTGTCTTCAGAGTCAGAAGACGAAGAGGACAGTTATGCAGAGGCTCAAAGGGAGCGCACATTAAAAAGGTAAGAACCAAGTTCAAGTCCCACTGAGGCATTACAAACGGAACAGGAGGGAAGAGGTGAGTAATGCCTTTTAAGAACCTGTTAACAACAGGGGACTTGAACAGGGAGGGCTGATCAGGGAGCCTGAGGAAGGCCGAGATAGCACAAAGATAACCCTTGATGGTACCCAGGGCAGAACCCTGTTGGGCCAGAGAGAGAAGGAACAGAAGGACCTCAGAAAGAGGGGCAGAAAGGGGATCCACAGCCTTTGCTGTGCACCATGCCACAAATTTGTTCCACCTGCAGGCGTATACCACCTTAGTGGAGGGACGCCTGGCTGCCAGAATCACATCACAAACTTCGGGAGGCAAGTCGAAAGGAATCAACTGCCGCCGCTCAATCTCCACGCAAGCAGGTGTAGACTGGACAGGTTCGGGTGGAGGACCGTCCCCTGCTGCTGCGACAGAAGATCCTCCCGAAGAGGCAGACGGATCGGGGGATCTATGCTCATATTGAGTAGCTCGGGATACCAAACTCTTCGAGCCCAGTCCGGAGCCACAAGAATGACTTGGGCCCGGTCGTGCCGAATCTTCTTCAACACTCTGGGTAGAAGTGGTATAGGCGGAAAGGCGTACAACAGACCGCAACTCCACTCGCGACGAAAAGCGTCGCCGAGCGAGTGCCGCCTTGGAAATTCCAACGCGCAGAACTGATGACATTGCGCGTTCTCTTCGGTGGCGAATAGATCTAACCAAGGCTCTCCCCACTGTAGAAAGAGTCCTTGCGCCACTTCCGAGTGAAGACGCAATTCGTGATCCATTATGCACCTGCGGCTGAGTTCGTCCGCCCTGGCGTTCAGAGAACCTGCCAGGTGTTGAACCATCAGGAACATGCCCTGATGTTCCAGCCATGTCCAGAGGCGCAGAGCCTCCTGGACAAAGGGTCCAAGACCCCACCCCGCCCTGTTTGTTGCAGTACCACATGGCGGTGGTGTTGTCTGTGAACACCTGCACTACCTTCCCTTTGACAGAGGGAAGGAATGCCTTGAGTGCAAGCCGGATCGCCCGGAGCTCCAGAAAGTTGATATGGAGCCGGGACTCCGCCGGAGACCAGAGGCCTCTGATCTCCGCCTCTCCCATGTGACCGCCCCATCCCAGAAGGGACGCGTCCGTCACAACTGTATGCTCTGGCTGGGGAAGGGAGAGGGATCTGCCCATGACCCATTGCCGGTTCGAGAGCCACCACTGCAACTGTTTTGCAGTCCCCTCCGAGATCTGGACGTGATCGGACAGGTTGCCCTGGTGCTGCGCCCACTGGAACTTCAGGTCCCACTGCAGAGCCCGCATATGCCATCTGGCATGATTGACCAGCAGGATGCAGGAGGCCATGAGGCCCAGCAGCCTCAGGGTCATCCGTACCGAAACCCAGGATAAAGGCCGAAAGATCGGAATCATAGCCTGAATATCCCGGACTCGCCGTTCGGGAGGATAGGCCCGAAACTGCGTCGTGTCCAGAACTGCTCCGATGAAAAGGAGCTGTGGAGAAGGAATCAGATGCGACTTCGGCACATTGATGGAGAACCCCAGCGAGTGCAGGAGTTCGGCCGTAGTCTGGAGGTGGGAGACGACTGCCTGGGACGAGCCCGCCTTCAGCAGCCAGTCGTCGAGGTAGGGGAAGACTGAGACCCCTGCCCGGCGCAGATGAGCTGCGACCACCGCCATCACTTTCGTGAACACCCGAGGGGCACTTGTAAGGCCAAAGGGGAGCACGGTGAACTGAAAATGCTCGGGGCCTACCGTGAACCGAAGGTAACGCCGGTGGGCCGGCAGGACGGGGATATGGAAATACGCGTCCTGCAAGTCCAACGCTACCAACCAGTCTCCTGGGTCGAGGGCAGTCAAGACCTGAGCTAGGGTGAGCATCTTGAACTTCTCCTTCCGGAGGAAGCGATTGACGTTCCGGAGGTCCAAGATAGGACGCATGTCCTCCTTGTCCTTTTTGGGCACCAGAAAGTAGTGGGAGTAGCAACCACGCCCTACTTCTGGGGTCGGAACATGCTGGATGGCCCTCTTGGCCAAGAGGGCCGTGACTTCCTTCCGTAGAAGCACCAAGTGATCCCCTGACATGCGGTGGAATTGAGGTGGCATGGCTGGGGGTGGTCTCGAAGGGGAGGGAGTAGCCCCTTCGGACAATGTCCAAGACCCACCTGTCCGAGGTGATGGTGCGCCAGTGGGGAAGGTGATGGCGGACCCTGCCCCTACTGGCGTGCCGTGCACCTGAAAGGAGGGACTAGGAGGGCTTGGAGGCCGCGGACGGGTTGGAGGTGGTGGCCTGACCCGCACGCTGGTTGCCCGATCCGCCACGGCGGAATCCACGTCCTCGGCCACGCGAAGACGCCTGCTGCGCGGGCCGGTGGCTGGGCTGCTGACGTGAAGGGGCGCCCCTACCGTGGCCACGATAGGGGCGAAAAGCAGAAGGCAGCGGAGGGCGTGTAGCAGAAAGGCCCAGGGACTTTGCAGTAGCCCGTGAGTCCTTAAAGCGCTCCAACGCATGGTCTGCTTTGGACCCAAAAAGACCGACTCCATCAAAGGGCATGTCCATGAGAGTATTCTGGACATCCCCTGAAAAACCAGTGGTTCTCAGCCAGGCGTGGCGCCGGAGCGCCACCGTCGTTGCAATCGACCTGCCCAGCGAGTCGGCGGTGTCAAGGCCACAACGGATAGTGTATTTGGCCGCATCCCTTCCTTCCGCAATGGCGCGGGAAAGCAGTGCCTGGACCTCCTCAGGGCACTGGGGCAAAACATCCGCCACCGAATCCCACAGGGAGTGGGTGTATCGGCCCAAAAGACAAGCGGTGTTAACGGACCGCAAGCCAGCACTGGAGGAAGAAAAACCTTTCTTCCCAAACTGATCCAGGCGTTTGGATTCCCTATCCGGAGGAGCGGTAGGTAAGGCGGTTTGGGAAGCGGAGGCTTGGACAACCAAGCTCTCAGGAGTGGGGTGGACAGAAAGAAACAGGGGGTCGCCCGGAGCGGGGCGATGGCGTCGTGACACGTTCCGATCCACAGGAGCCCCTGTGTTGGGCTTGGACCAGGCGCCCAAAAGAACGTCCGTGAGGGCGTCGTTAAACGGCAGCACAGTCTCCGCAGAGGAGGCTGCCGGCTGAAGCACCTCTGTCAAGATGTTAGTCTTGACCGTCAAAGTAGGGAGCTGGAGACGTAAGGCCCCAGCAGCCCTACGCAACACCGTACCAAAATTGGCCCCCTCCTCCGTAGCCACGGGAGGAGACAGCATGCCAGTGTCAGGAGAAGTATCCAGACCACTGGCCTCCCCTAGACTCTCTGTCCAGTCCTCATCATACTGACAGTTGCGTGTTAGAGGGTCATCAGACCCTCCCAGTCCTCCTGGTCCTCCTCTGGTTCAAAACAAGGAGGAGGAGGGACATTTGGGACCCAAGGTCCCATCGGCGCCGGAGCCGGCGTCGAGCGACGTCGCTCCGGGACCATGTCCGGAGCCGGAAGGAACTGGGGGACGACGCCGCCCGGAGCCCAGGGCGGCGTCGAGAACGGCACCGGAGACATCGGCGCCGGCGGAGGGGTCGTGAGGTCGACCGGCGTCGATGGGAGTTGTGGAGCCGGGATCGAGGCCGGGGCCGGAGCCGGAGCCGGGATCGAGGCTGGAGGCTCGGGCGACGCCGGGGCCGGAGCCGCCGGTGACGCCGGATCAACCCCATCAGGGCCCGCGGGGCCCGAAGGCGCACCGGAGGGGCCTGAAGGCCCGAAGAGGCGGGCCATGGCCGACAGGAACTCCTGTACCTTGGCCGGATCCGCCCCCGAACCCGGGAAGGGCGGGTATGACGGGGGCGACTCCACAGGCAAGTCCGGGGCCGCGGGGCGGGGACGGTGCCGGGAGGGGCCTCAGCCGAGTCGCGAGACCGGCGAGGCGAAGTCCGAGAGCGACGATGCTTCTTGGACTTCTTGTGTCGAGACTTACCGGACGAAGAAGACTTCGACGCCGACGACCGGTGTGCACTCCGCGAGCGACCCCTGGACCTCTCACGCGACCGGGGCTCCGCGGAGCCGAATGCCGGGCCTCGAGGAGCTTTGGAGACCGCTCTCGCAAAGCCTTCGGGTTGAGGGCCTGGCATTCGGGACAAGACTCGGTGTCGTGGCCTCGGCCGAGGCAGAAGAGACACTCCCAATGCGGGTCGGTGACGGACATCATCCGCGCACAGGCGCCGCATCGCTTGAAGCCGGGCATCCCTACGACACCTGAATGGTGGAAAAAGACAGTGAAAAAATCACCAAAAAGTATGGTCAAAAATTGACCAGGGCACTGCTCTTCCCGGATCTGCGCTTACTGGCGCGGAAAAAGAAGAACTGACGTCAGCGCGCAGGGGCGGCGTCTAAGTACTGCCCGCGACGTCATCCCGGCGATCACGACGCCGACGACGGACGCGGAGCCGCACGACGCCACCTACCGACGCGCAAGGGTACTGCTACGCAAAACTTTCCGGATCCAGCCTGACGCCTGGGGATATTCTAAGGTAAGGAATCTATCACTAACGTGTCTCTTTCAGATACATTTTTCATGGGTATACGAATATCGTGGCAAAACGGAACATTTATGCTGTACACATGACATGGTTACTTAATTACACACCCCTAATCCCAGCCATATTTAAAAACTAGAAACAAGGGAGTATTTAACTCTTGATGCGATTCCAGCCTGTAGTTGACAAATGATTAGCTAGCCTTTGATTTCAGGGCCTGCCTATGATGTAGACTTGGAAACTTTTGTAAATTTTTACCACCACTTTCCGATTAGTTTCTAAACCGGAGTATAAGTGCATTACCCTCTCCAGAGTTACACATTTAATGTTGATGGTGACTAGCAACTAACAGTGAAAGGTTAACAGTATGTATCAAAAACATAATGCAACCAGTCACTACTAGAATTGTTTGAAGTCTTGAAATAGTGCTGTAGATATGAGGCAAAGAAAAAAAGAGCTATTTTGAGAATTTAAACAGTGGGAGGTATTTCATGAAAGCAGTAGAGAACTAGGATTATATAGTACTCAAATTCTTTTCAACCCATCTTATTTTATTCCCAAATAATAACCATGCAGTACAAACAGTAAAAGCCATCCTTTCTTCAATCACAAACCCATATTTAGAAAGACCCACTCATGTAACTGAGAAAGAGCAACTGCAAATGGTTAGGAAACTAATTTCAGGAAGGTGAAGGTACATCGCTGTCTGTTCTGTACAATGTCTTCAGAGCATAATGCATTAGTATCCAAGGCAAAAAGAAAACCCTTGCATTCTAAACATTTTTGAACATTTCCAGAAAATGTGGGATTAACATTGTTCTTTGTTAGGTGTGTGTGTGTGGGGGGGGGGGTAAAGGTTCCCTTTAAGGAAACTGAGAACAGTAGTTTCAAAAGAACTCGAACCCCTCAAATTCAGGCGGACTTGGACTCTTTGGTACTAGAGACTCTTCAAATTTTTCTGCATCGTGGAAACGTGTGTTAGATATTTACCTTGAAATGCAGCCAATTAAAGGGCAAAGCACATTTAACAAAAGATGTACAAGAACTTACCTCCACTGTCTTCACTTTGTTCAGCATTTGCATATGTACGAAGGAACTCAGCAAAGGCCCCATCTTGCTTCAACAAGTCTTGATATGAACCCATTTCAGTTATTTCACCATCAACCATTACTATAATGCTGTCCATCTGAGGCAAATAACCAACTCCATGTGTTACCAAAATTCGTGTCTGTTAAAAATAAAAAATGTTTAAAAAAAAAGTTCTTAGCCTCATTTTCACTACCATTCTTAAAGCATGTTTAAACAATCATTTTTATTTTACATCTACCTTATCAGATAAAATACAAGTACAGTAAAGGGACAAAACGTTTGCAAGAATTTTGTCAGTTGGTCAAAGCTTAGCATTATAGGGAGATTTGTCAAAAAAGGTGAAACTAAATATGGAACCGGTGGGCGATGTATCGGGGCATGGAGCTACCCCCATTGCCCTCAGTAGACCCATAATTACTACTATACCTACACTCTTTAATGCTGGGAAATCTCAAAGCTATGTAGGGATGATGGTTCTATATCATGTTTTTCATAGATTCTCTGTAGATCTCGTGACGTCTGCAAGTTATGTTGGTTGTTTGACCTTGCATGTTCAGCAGGTGTTTTAATATGGGCACAAAGATGGTTTTCAGAGATGCTGTATGCCAAGTTCTCCTACAGACCACTGTAGGGCGATTGCCCATTGTCTTTTCACAAATGCAAATAAAATTTGTTATTAAAAAAAAAAAAAAAAAGGTGAAACTATATCATAGTATAGAGGAGCCTGAAATGAGAAGGCATGGCAATTTGTCGCCAGAAATTTATCACACATTTGAGACAAAATGAAAAAGTGACTAGTAGAATACAAGTGAATATAGGCGAGACCTTAGAAGCAAAGTAGAAAAGGACAAAACAAATATTTAAAGTAAGTGATACATCATAATACAAAGGAGAGTTCCCTTATACAAGAGCCATTGTAGGGAAAAGGGGTGAGGATTATTATTCAAAACACTGTAGGAGGAGAAATTAATACAAAATTTAGAACTAATCATCTCTGTATTCCGATGGCAACATTTCACTACTCTTATCAAACTTTCTCACATTTCCCATTAGAGGGAACAAAATACTAAAAGAATGTTGAAAAAGAAGACATAATTCCAAGCAAGGCTTTAAATCAAGAATGTTAAGATCTTTTCTTATGTCTAAACTGGCAGCTTTGCGGAAAGATGACTGAGCAGAAGAATTAATACATACGACATCTGAAGTTGTCCATGTGACCACACTACACAGTTACCTAACTGGATAATGCTGCAAATCCTGCTTCATCTTTCTTAGATAAGACATTAATGCAATTGGAAAAGTAATGCTGGTGTCATAAAAAGTAATACCCATCTGACTATAGGTACCTCAGAAGCCCAAATGAGAAGCACAGTTGGAGCACTTGTGATCGTCTACCAATGTACCATGAAAGGGATGCCTAACTTCAGAAATGAGTGGCTTACCTGTAGAGGTAGAGTGTGACCTTAGAAAAAAGATGAAAAGATAGACTTTGTGTGAGCTGAATCCCTTAATGAAAGTGATGTGTTGGAATCTAAACTTAATGCCAGGTGTCTCAAACCAGTCGAGCGCAAGCTACCAGTAGCTCCCAGACACCTTTAAAGTAGCTTGCAGCCTTGAGTTCATTTTTAAATAAGCACAGGGTCATAGTTTTCTTTTTAAGTTAAGGGAATGCTGCGTTTACAGTAAGCAGATAGCAGGGCCTGATAATGAGCAGTGCTCAGTCAGATTCATGGTATTAACAAAAAGATAGGCGTCTGCCCAAATAACCCCATTATACCTCTGGTAAAACAAGCTGCTTTACACTCCTTCTGGACTAAGCCTGAAGGCTGCTCTCCACAGCTACCACTTAGAGAGCTTTCTAAGGTTGTCTAAGACTACTAAAATCACCATAAGGGTTGTCTGGATTGGTGCAGGGTGTCCACTTACATAAGTGTATACCATATACCAAGCCAGCTTCTCACACATACGTTCGGTAATGCATTATCTGGTAGAGACATGACCTAGACGCAGATTCTATACCTTTGAAGTTCCAGGCGTCATGCTGGATCCGGAAAATGTTTCTTAGCAGTACCCCTGCGCGCCGGTAGGTGGCGTTGGTCGACTCCGCGTGACGTCGTCTTGTTCGTTGTGCTGTCTGCTTCGTCAATATAACCGCCACTCTGGCGCGCTGCCGTCCGTACTTTTCACGACTTTCTACGCCAGAAGCGCAGAGCCATTAAGTGACTGACCATGGTGTGTTGAACAAGAACAGCTAGGGCCCTGAAGGGGAAAATCCCCGACACTAAAAACAATTCTGCCGTGTGGGGAGGATGGGTGGGTCTGTAAGGAATCTGCGGCTAGGTCATGTCTCCACCAGATAAGGCGTTACCGAAGGTAAGTAACTTGTCCATCTGATAGACATAACTAGCCACAGATTCCTTACCTTTGATCAGATACCCAAGCAATACCTTACACCCAGAGGAGAGACTGCAGAAACCTTTTAGACCAGAAAATCCTGCAGAACAGATTGGCCAAACAGGCCCTCCCTGCGAACCTGAGAATCTAGGCAAAAGTGACTGGCAAATGTGTGCAGACGCCCAGGTGGCAGCTTGGCATATATCCGCAATCTGAACCCCACGCTTGAGGGCTGTGATGGCTGCCTTTGCCCTGGTGGAATAGGCCCCAAGGCCTTCAGGATGCTGTTTCTTTGCCAAGGCATCATAGATTTTTATACAGAGGATGATCGAACGAGAGATGGTAGTCTTTTGAACAGCTCGCCCCTTCTTTGCTCCCAGGTATCCTGTAAAGATTTGGTAATCCACCCAGACTCTTTAGTACGATCAAGGTAGGAACGATAACGCTCTTTTTGGGTCCAGATAGTGGAGACGCTCCTCTTCCTTTGAAGGATGCGGAGGCAAAGAAACTGACTGCCCCAGATGAAGGAGATACAACCTTGGGCAGAAAGGACGCCCTAGTTCTCAGTACCACTTTTTCCAGAAAAACTGTCAGGTAAGGAGGCTGTGAGGACATTGCCTGCAGTTTGCTCACCCTCCTAGCAGAGGTAATTGCCACCAAGAATGCTGTTTTGATGGTGAGCAACCATAAAGGGCAATTGTGCATCGGCTCAAAGGGTGCGCACATTAAGAACGTGAGGACCAAATTAAGGTCCCATTGTGGCATAATAAAAGGGGAAGGGGGAAACAAATAGGTTAACCCCTAAAGAAACCTCTGCACCAGAGGAGACTTAAAAAGTGAAGGCGAATATGGAAGCCGAAGAAAAGCCGAGAGGGCAGAAGGTAGCCGTTCAAAGTGCCCAAGGCAGAGCCCTGCTGGGCCAAAGAAAGGATAAACAGGAGGATATCCACCAGAGAGGCAGACATGGGGTCAACAGACCTTTCTGTACAATATTTACAAAACTTGTTCCATCAGCAGGCGTAGACCGATTTCGTAGAGGGACGCATGGCTGCCAGAATAACTTCACAGACTTCGGGAGGAAGGTCAAAAGCGGTCAACTGTCGCCGCTCAATATCCACGCATGGAGGCGGACAGTGGACATGATCGGGTGGAGTACCCTCCCCTGCTGCTGCGACAGAAGATCCTCCCTAAGAGGCAACCTGATCGGAGGATCGATGCTCATGTCTAGAAGCTCGGGAAACCAAACTCTCCGTGCCCAGTCCGGAGCCACCAGAATCACTTGTGCGCGGTCGCTCCTGGTCTTCTTGAGCACCCTGGGCAGGAGTGGTATGGCCGGAAAGGCGTACAGGAGGCCTGAGGTCCACTCGCAACGAAAAGCGTCGCTGAGCGAGAACCGCCTTGGAAACTCCAATGCGTAAAACTGCTGACATTGTGCATTCTCTTCAGAGGCGAACAGATCTAACCAAGGCTCTCCCCACCGCAGAAAGAGACCTTGTGCTACCTCCGGATGGAGACGCCACTCGTGAACCGCAAAGCACCTTCTGTTGAGCTCATCCGCCCTGGTGTTCAGAGAACCGGCCAGGTGTTGAACCACCAGGGAAATGCCCTGTTGTTTCAGTCAAGTCCAGAGACGCAGGGCCTCTTGACACAGGGTCCACGACCCCACTCCGCCTTGCTTGTTGCAGTACCATATGGCGGTTGTGTTGTCAGTGAACACTTGAACTAGTCTCCCCTTTATTGACGGCAAGAAGGCTTAGTGCCAGCAGGAAAGCTCGAAGCTCCAACAGGTTTATATGGAGCTAAGCCTCCGCGGGAGACCAGAGGCCTCTGAACTCCATCTACCCCAGATGGTCGCCCCATCACAGAAGGGATGTGTCCGTCACTAATGTGAGGTCTGGGTAGGGAAGGGAGAGGGGTCTGTCCTTGATCTAATCGCAGTCTGTTAACCACCACTGCAGGTCTTTCGCAGTGCCCTCCGAAATCTGAAACAGGTCGCTGAGATTTCCTCGATGCTGTGCCCATTGGAACCTCAGGTCCCACTGCAGAGCCCGCATGTGCCACCGTACATGGTTCAGTAGTAGGATGCAGGAGGTCATGAGGCCCAACAGCCTCAGTCATTCTCACCGAAATCCAGGATAGAGGCTGAAACATCGGCATCATAGCCTGAATATCCTGGACTCGCCGTTCAGAAGGATAAGCCCAAAACTACACTGTGTCCACAACCACCCCAATAAAAAGGACCGTCTGAGAGGGAGTCAGGTGCGACCTTGGCACGTTGATAGTGAACGCCAGCGAATGCAGGAGGTTCGCCGTAGTCTGGAGGAGGGAGATGACTGCTTGAGAGGAGCCTGCCTTCAACAACCAGTCGTCGAGATAGGGGAAGACTAACCCCCGATTCCCGCAGATTGGCTGCGACCACCGCCATCACCTTTGTGAACACCCGAGGGGCGCTGGTGAGGCCGAAGGGGAGCACTGCAATTTCAAAGAGTTTGTGGCCCACCGTAAACCGCAGGTAGCGACGATGGACAGGCAGGATGGGAATATGAAAATAGGCATCCTGCAAGTCCAGCGCTACCATCCAGTCATACGGGTCAAGGGCAGACAGGTCCTGAATTAGGGTGAGCATCATGAACTTCTCCTTTTTGAGGAAGTAGTTGAGGGCTCTGAGGTCTAGGGTAGAAAGAAAGGCCTCCGTCGTTTCTGGGGACCATTAAATAGCGGGAATAACGACCACAGCCCATTTCTGGCCTGGGAACCCTCTCTATAGCTCCCTTGGCCAAGAGTCTTGACTTCCTCGGGGAGCAGGGCAAGGTGATCCTCCGTCAGGCGATCGTACACTGGAGGCATAGATGGAGGGTAGTCTTGAAGGGAAGGGAGTAGCCCTTTCGGACTATCTGCAACACCCACCTGTCCGATGTGATGTTCTGCCAGTGGTGGAGATGATGGCGTACTCTGCCACAGACTGGCCGTAAATGATCATGTGGAATCGGACTAGAAAGGTTTTGTGGTGGAGGAGGGGATCGTGGCTTGGCTTGAATTCTGGCCTCTCGACCCACGGGTTTGGGGTTAACCACGCTCACTGCCCCACAGAGGCTGCTGAGCTTGTGGCGTCCTCTGGCTGGAATAGGGTTGGCGTGGTTAATAGCCCTTTCCGTAGCCACGAAAGGAGCAAAAAGCAGACGCCGCAGGGGGGTTGTGGTGAGGCCCAAGGACTTGGCCGTGGCCCGCGAGTCCTTGAAACGCTCAAGGGCGTCATCTGCTTTGTCTCCGAAGAGACGGGAACCATCGAAGGGCATGTCCGTGAGTTTAGCTTGGACATCCCCTGAAAAACCAGATGTTCTCAGCCAGGCGTGGCGACAAATGCCCACTGTCTTGGAAATCGCTCTGCCCAGCGAGTCTGTCGTGTCCAAGTCACATCGGATGGCGAACTTTGCTGCATCTCTCCCGTGTGAAATAGCTTGTGAGAGTAGTGCCAGGTCTTCCCCCAAGACCCTAGGCAGCACTTGCGCAACAGTGTCCCATATTGAATGGGAATAACAGCCCAAAAGGCATGCGGTGTTCACCGACCGCAATGCCAGACTGGCGGAAGAAAACAGTCTTTCCAAAACTCTCCAGTCTCTTGGATTCCCTGTCTGGGGGTGCGGAAGGGTACGCAGCATGGGAAGTGGAAGCTTGGACCACCAAGTTTTGTGGGGGGGGATGGGCGGTGAGGAAAACTGTGTCGCACGGTGGAGGGCGATGGCGGAGGGCAATCTTCCTATTCACGGGAACCCCTGTGATGGGTGTGGACCAGGTGCCCAGAAGGACATCAGTTAAGGCCTCATTAAAGGGCAGTAAGGGTTCTGAGCTGGAGATCCCAGGCTGCAGGACCTCTGTCAAGATGTTAGTCTTGACCGCCACCGTAGGGAGATGCAGATCCAGGACCTCCGCAGCCCTATGCACCAACATAGCAAATTATGCCCCCCTCCTCCGTAGTCAAGGGAGGTGGAGACAGCATACCAGAGTCTGGGGAGGTGTCCAAACCACTGTTATCACCCAGTCCCTCGTACCAGTCCATATCTTGTGGGTGCGGGATTTCCAAGGAATCATGCTCCCCTCCTAATGTCCTCAATCCTATTCATCCATCCCTAACCCTTCAGAATAGGGCAGGTTGATCGGCATGGAGCCATATGGCTTCGGTCTCGGCGTCGGAGAATGCCCGACCGGCTCAGTGTCGTCGGGCATGAGGATGGGGGAGGTGCTGCCGGTGGGCGCCAGCAACGCAGAGGACCTCAGAGTCAGACGCGATGCTGGAGAAGGTCGCTGTGGAGGTGAGACCGGTTCCAGCCCGGACCTGGGAACGGGCCCAATAAGAGGCCGTGGTGCCGGAGCCGCAGGCATGGGACCCACGGGGACCCCACCATCATCCGAGCCTGCGGGGCCCAAAGGTGCGCAGGGAGGGTCAGGCCGCCCAAGTATGGCGCACATGGCATCATAGAATTCTTTAAGCTGCTCGGGGGTCGCTCCTAGAAAGGCAGGGGAAAGCGAACGCCAAGGTTCCTTCGCTGCGTCAAGAGACAGGCAGGGTGAAGTCGAAGCACGCTTCAACTTTTTGTATTTTTTTGTGGTGCTTCTTACCCAACTTCGACGAAGAGGACTTCGACTCACTAGAGCGGTGCTCGGACATTCCTCTCGACCGAGACCTGGACCAGGATAGAGACAGACGAGGCGACCTCCGCTGTGCGGGACACCGGGCCGCGAACAGCTTTAGGGACCGTTCCCTAAAAACCTTCAGCGCCATGGCCCGGCAGTCGGAGCATGACTTAGAGTGGTGGTCGCGCTCCAGGCACCAAAGACACACTTAGTGGGGGGTCCGTGACCGACATGGCGGGGTAACAGGCGCCACACGGCTTGAACCCCGAGGTCTTCTTACTTGACATTCCTACACACCAAAAGTAGTCGACAAAAAGTCAAAAAAAGTCCATCAAAAAATGACAGAGGGTAGCTCTCTTAAACGGATCGGCGCTGGCCGGCGCTGAAAGAGAAGAACTGACGTCAGTGCCCGGAGTGGCTGTTATATTGATGACGCGGACGTCACGACAACAAACACGACGCAGACTACGTCATGCGGAGTCGACCGACACCACCTACAGGCGCGCAGGGGTAGTGCTAAGAAAAATCTTCTGGATCCAGCCTGACGCCTGGAAATTCAATAGGTAAGGAATCTGCGGCTAGATGTCTTTCAGATAAGGATAATGTGGTCTATAATAAATTGAATGGGCGAACATTTTGGTCTCATAGAAACATATAGGCTTTGGACAAATGTCTTAAAATAGCTAGTTTAGGCCCCACTGATGTGTTTCATTATGACACAAGAGTTCAATTTTGAGGTGCACTCCTGTTTTTTCACAATGAAATATCTTCTTTTTCACTGTTAACCAATGGTGCTACACCGCTACGTATGCGGTCGGCATCCGTCAATCATAATCAGTAATGATGTATCAAGCAATTCAGCCTAAATGCAGTGTGCACTGTTCACAATTATGATTTATCAATCTTATGAATCACAATACTATCATTCTACTTTTCGTAATTATTTTAATCTCTACTTTTGATGAATCTGTTGCTTTTGAAGCATAATATACCATTTACGAAATTCATTAACATTCATGAAATTCACATTTGAATAGTTTTACAGGCCAACGAAATTACAATATAAAGTATTGTCTTCCATATTACAACATATTAATTATCATCCTGAATGGTTCATGCCAAGGCCAAATATACTCATCCCACCAAATATATATTCAAAAGTGTATAAGTAAAAGAGGAGGAGTAGTATCTCGCTTACCCTCTCGAAGTGAAGGGGAGTGCCTCCGAGGTTAAAGCAGATGTACGCTACAGGCGACCTGTCAGGTGAGGCAACATGAAGGGGTTCGGGATTACAAGTGGGGAAGGAGATAGCAGAATAAATGAGGTCGGGCACTCAAGGAGAGGTCATAGTCGCTCATTAAAGCATACTCACAGGGACCACTTGGAGCGTTCGGCATAATCACGTACCCGCTTCTGTTAAACCTGGAGGAACCGGTACCGGAGAGAAGCCACGCTCAAAAAGTGAAGAGGCTGTCACTCCGGTAGCTGACTCTACGTCAGACGCGAGAACCAATATTATTGTCCTACTGACATGGACCCCACGGCTAGACTCACCACCAGAATCCAATTGCTCATAACTGGGGCAGAGACAGAAGGATGGATCATGAAAAATGAGGCTGATTTCCTAGATAACATTTGTTGGGAATGGCCCTTTTTGCAGGGTTATCCCCAAACTTTTAGCTTTTTCCTCCTATTTTTCCCTGACCTGTTTGTGTTGGTTCTAGGACTCTGGGCACTTTACCACTGCTAATCAGTGCTAAAGTGCATATGCTCTCTGTGTAAATTGTGTTATGAATTGGTGTTTCCGTAATTAGGTGCTTGATTTACTTGTTAGCCCCTAGTAAAGTGCACTGCGTGTGCCAGGGCCGGTGAATCAAATGCTACCCGGGGGCCTGCAGCACTGGTTGTGCCACCCCCGTGAGTAGCCCTGAAAACGGTAACTCAGACCTGCCATTGCAGAGTCTGCGCGCAGTTTGTAACTGCCATGTCGACTTGGCCAGTGCACACACTGGCCGGTCGCTAACCTTCCCTTTTCTTACATGTCAGACATGCCTCAGGTAGGCCCAAGGTACCCCTGTGGGCAGGGTGCAATGTATGTGAAATGTAGGACATGCCCTGGTGTGTGTGGCATGTCCTAATAGTGAATTACAGCCAATTTCGTTTTTCACTATTGCAAGGCTACCAGTTCCCCATAGGACAGAATGGGAGGTTTGTTTATAACATCTTATAAACACAACTGGCCCAGGGAATTCGGTAAGAAGATAAAATTTAGTATGCCTGAACTCCGAATCTAAAGATGCATCATTTAGTGAAGGTGATTTTTACATTCTGCGTTTGAAAATACCACTTTTAGAAAGTGGGTATTTTCTTGCTCAGTCATTTCGTGTGCCTCTGCTGGAATGTGGATTGCCTGTCTGGGTTTTGGATGACAGAAGGCTGGGGGGCCGGAGGGGCTCCAGATAGTCTAGGTAGGTCAGGAAAGGGCTGAATAGACCTGGGCTGCGATGGGGGAAGGGGGAGGAGATTTCCTTGCACCTCAAAGGGCCTTGTCTGCCTCCGACAATGCCGTCTCCACCTCCTGCCAGGAAATCACACCAGAGAAGGCAGAACTGGTTCTGGCCGGGCACAGACACCCTCTGCCTGAAAGAACAAAGGATTTTTAGATGCAAATACTGGGTCCCAGACCCCTGAACTTCAGAACTCATCTGGAAAAAGAAGACTGCCAAGAAGAAGAGCCGGAGAAGCTGCGAAAAGGAACGACTGCTTTGCTGGGTGCTTTACTGGGCTGACCTGCAGTGGCTGCTTCTGTCTTGGGCAGTGAAAGGACTGGACTTTCTGCAACCTAATTTGTGAGTCTCTCCAAGGGCTTGAGGTAGAGCTTGCCCCCTGTTCACGAAGTCTCAGGAACAGCAAAGACTTCAAGTTTTTCGACCCGCAGCACTGGGGACTGTGTATTTTGTGCTGCCACCCGAAGAACACCAAACCGACGACGTCTACGACGCCACTGCCGACTGTGTCCTGAAGGCACTGCAGAGGGCACCGCCGCAACGCAACCCTTGTCTCACTGACGACGCCTGTTGACGCCGCAACCGAGCCGCTGCTTGCACCGCGACCTGTGGACACCGCACTCCGCACCGCCTCGCTTGACGCCGAAGCTTTGGCACCGCCAAAACGCCACACCGCGACCCTGGTCTCACCGACGCCTGCCGACGCTGCCACCGAGCCGCTGCTCGCACCGCGACCTGTGGGCACACCGCACTCCGCACCGCCTTGCTTCACGAGGACGCCTTGGCCTGCCTGATGCCGCCACTTCCCGCCGAAATCGACGACGCTGCTTGCACCGTGGTTGGAGGGCATCGCTCGTAAGTCACGACGCACCGCCCTCATCCTGCACCGCAGCCTTGGCCTACCGACGCCGACGCCATCGACTCCAGTTCGTCAGCCGACGACAGCGCTTCAGCAACGACGACGACGCTGCTTGCACTGTGACCTGCTAGCACCGTGGCGAGCACCACCTTAGTCTCGCACCGCGACCCTGGTCTTACCAACGACGCCATCTGACGCCGCCACCGAGCCGCTGCTCACACCGCGACCTGGGGGCACCGCACCGCTGCACTTCGCACCAGACGCCTGCCGGCGCCAGTGCTCCTGATTCCACTAGAGAGGAGCTCGACCTGCAACGCGAGTGACTTCAAGGGCCTCAACGCCCTGCATTTCTCACAGGTACTGTTTTGCGGGTCTTCCCGACACCGTAGCTGGCCCGCGACCAGCCAGAACTGTTGGATTTGTTGTTCACGACGCCGTGGTAGCCCGGACGGAGCTATCCACACAAGGAACTCTTTTTAATTAGCGTATTTTTGGAACTGTGAACTTTTAAGTATAGTATTGTGGATTTTTATCGTTTTTTTTTGGTCTCGTCTTAATTATATAAAAATATTGGATATTTTTCTAAACTGGTGTGGTGTCCTTTTGTAGTGCGTGCACTGTATTACTGTTGGTTATGTGCAAATGCTTTACACACTGCCTCTAAGATAACCTGGCTGCTCGTGCCAAGCTACCAAGGGGGTGAGCTGGGGTTATTTTAAAAGTGTAACTCCCTTATTCTGACTAGAGTGGTGGTTTTTGCCTGGCTTTGGCCCACGCCCTAGCCTACCAAAAATCCAATTTCTAACATTGGTTGTCAGCGGTGAGGATAGGACTTGCGTTTGCACTTGACTTAGTGATTGGTGGGCACTACTACCATATCGCAGACCAATACGTACCACATACTGGTTTTTTTGGTCTATTTTTGCCTTTCCATTGGTTTTGAACTTGAACTTTCCAGTACAACATGCCTGAATCAATTGCATCATCTGTTGCACCCTTGGAAGTGGCCTTTGAGGAGGAAAGGTTAGAAACCTACCATGTGAAGGAATTGAAGGCGATCTGCAAAAACCTCAAAATCCAAATCAGGGGCCTCACCAGAAGAGAGGAGCTACAAAAGGCGCTGAGGGCCTGGGTAGCAGCCAGACATGCTAGTGAGCTGTCTGGGGATCTTGGCATGGAGGCAGAGGTGCCTATTCCAAGGGTGGATGTGCTTTTGGGAAGGGGGGCGCCCTCTAAACCAGGCAGCAGCCGTTTGTCCCCAGAGGAGCTGGAGGACAGGCGGGAAGCAAGGAGAGTTGCTATGGAACTGGAGAAGCTTAAGTCAGCCATGGAGGAGAAAAGGATGATGTTAGACTACGAGTTTAAAATGAGAGAGCTGGACTGGGAAGCCAGTATGGCTAGGCCCAGCACAGATAGTGGCAGCAAAAGTGTTGGGTCCAGTACTGAGGATGAGGTACACACACCCATTTGGGGCCCTGCTTCAAGGAGGGGGTTGACATACACCCGGGGGTTCAGGATTATGAGATTACTCCAGTGGTGCGCAGTGTCCCTGAGGTGGATTGGGGAACGGGCACAGGGGATTCTTTTCCTGGTGTAGTGTAGTTCCTATTTCCCTAATAGGCTCTGCGCATTGGAATAATATAACCTATAGGTTTGACATAGGACTAAGGTCGGTATGTCCCTATCGATTATATTAAACTTAATTACCTGTGCCAGCTAGCTCAGAGGCCACTAGAAACTCCTTGAGAACAAGAAGGGAGTAGTTTCTGGCAACCGAAATACATGACAACTTTGTTTCCCTTTAGAAGCGGAACATGTCTCAGAATCGTGGAAACAATAGATAACAGTTTCACTCATTCAATCGTGCATGCTTAGTTTCTACAGAGTTACACAGAAAGGAAAGACTGGCGTTTCAATAAAAGGGTTTTATTGAACAGTCTTGTTTCTCGTGTAAGAGATATGTGCTGTTATGATCATAAGACAGTATGCAAGATAAATAATGTACAGCGTAAGCAGTAGAAGCACAAGTTACTAACTTGTGTAACGATATATCTGTAAGAGACAGTAGTTAGTGATAGATTCCTTACCTTAGAATATCCCCAGGCGTCAGGCTGGATCCGGAAAGTTTTGCGTAGCAGTACCCTTGCGCGTCGGTAGGCGGCGTCGTGCGGCTCCGCGTCCGTCGTCGGCGTCGTGATCGCCGGGATGACGTCGCGGGCAGTACTTAGGCGCCGCCCCTGCGCGCTGACGTCAGTTCTGTACACGACTTTCCGCGCCAGGAACGCAGAGCCATGCAAGAAGCTGACACAGGTGTCTGAAAAATACTAGGGCCCTGAAAGGGATGTCCTTAACCCTAGAAATCAGTTCGCAGAACGGGGAGGATGGGTGGGCGGTAAGGAATCTATCACTAACTACTGTCTCTTACAGATATATCGTTACACAAGTTAGTAACTTGTGCATCTGAAAGAGACACGTTAGTGACAGATTCCTTACCTTAGAATAGATACCCCAGCAATACCAACCCCGGTGGTGGGTCTGCGAACAAAGATCAGACAAGGAAGTCCTGGAGGACAGAACGGCCAAAGAAGCCGTCCCTCCGGACCTGACTGTCAAGGCAGTAATGCTTAGTAAACGTGTGCAGGGAGGCCCACGTAGCTGCCTGACAGATAACCGGCAGCGGAACACCGCGGCCCAAGGCCGTGGTAGCAGCCGTTGCACTGGTGGAATGGGCACGCAGCCCAACAGGAGGCTCCTTCTTGGCCAAAGAATAGCAGGTCTTGATGCACAAGGTAACCCAGCGGGAGACGGTCCTCTTGTGCACCGCCCGACCTTTTTGGCGCCCACGTAGCCAACAAAGAGCTGGTCATCCACCCGGAAGTGTTTTGTGCGGTCGATATAGAAGGAGAGCGCACGTTTTGGGTCCAGACGGTGGAGCCTCTCTTCCTCTCTGGAAGGATGCGGAGGCGGAAAGAAGGTGGGCAAAGTGATGGTCTGCCCAATGTGGAAAGCAGTAACCACCTTTGGCAAGAAGGACGGACGCGTCCGAAGAACAACCTTGTCTGGATGAACAGACAGAAAGGGAGGTTTGCAAGATAGAGCCTGGAGCTCACTCACCCGCCGAGCGGAGGTGATGGCCACCAGAAAGGCAGTCTTCAGAGTCAGAAGACGAAGAGGACAGTTATGCAGAGGCTCAAAGGGAGCGCACATTAAAAGGTAAGAACCAAGTTCAAGTCCCACTGAGGCATTACAAACGGAACAGGAGGGAAGAGGTGAGTAATGCCTTTTAAGAACCTGTTAACAACAGGGGACTTGAAAAGGAGGGCTGATCAGGGAGCCTGAGGAAGGCCGAGATAGCACAAAGATAACCCTTGATGGTACCCAGGGCAGAACCCTGTTGGGCCAGAGAGAGAAGGAACAGAAGGACCTCAGAAAGAGGGGCAGAAAGGGGATCCACAGCGTTTGCTGTGCACCATGCCACAAATTTGTTCCACCTGCAGGCGTATACCACCTTAGTGGAGGGACGCCTGGCTGCCAGAATCACATCACAAACTTCGGGAGGCAAGTCGAAAGGAATCAACTGCCGCCGCTCAATCTCCACGCAAGCAGGTGTAGACTGGACAGGTTCGGGTGGAGGACCGTCCCCTGCTGCTGCGACAGAAGATCCTCCCGAAGAGGCAGACGGATCGGGGGATCTATGCTCATACTGAGTAGCTCGGGATACCAAACTCTTCGAGCCCAGTCCGGAGCCACAAGAATGACTTGGGCCCGGTCGTGCCGAATCTTCTTCAACACTCTGGGTAGAAGTGGTATAGGCGGAAAGGCGTACAACAGACCGCAACTCCACTCGCGACGAAAAGCGTCGCCGAGCGAGTGCCGCCTTGGAAATTCCAACGCGCAGAACTGATGACATTGCGCGTTCTCTTCGGTGGCGAATAGATCTAACCAAGGCTCTCCCCACTGTAGAAAGAGTCCTTGCGCCACTTCCGAGTGAAGACGCCATTCGTGATCCATCATGCACCTGCGGCTGAGTTCGTCCGCCCTGGCGTTCAGAGAACCTGCCAGGTGTTGAACCATCAGGAACATGCCCTGATGTTCCAGCCATGTCCAGAGGCGCAGAGCCTCCTGACAAAGGGTCCAAGACCCCACCCCGCCCTGTTTGTTGCAGTACCACATGGCGGTGGTGTTGTCTGTGAACACCTGCACTACCTTCCCTTTGACAGAGGGAAGGAATGCCTTGAGTGCAAGCCGGATCGCCCGGAGCTCCAGAAGGTTGATATGGAGCCGGGACTCCGCCGGAGACCAGAGGCCTCTGATCTCCGCCTCTCCCATGTGACCGCCCCATCCCAGAAGGGACGCGTCCGTCACAACTGTATGCTCTGGCTGGGGAAGGGAGAGGGATCTGCCCATGACCCATTGCCGGTTCGAGAGCCACCACTGCAACTGTTTTGCAGTCCCCTCCGAGATCTGGACGTGATCGGACAGGTTGCCCTGGTGCTGCGCCCACTGGAACTTCAGGTCCCACTGCAGAGCCCGCATATGCCATCTGGCATGATTGACCAGCAGGATGCAGGAGGCCATGAGGCCCAGCAGCCTCAGGGTCATCCGTACCGAAACCCAGGATAAAGGCCGAAAGATCGGAATCATAGCCTGAATATCCCGGACTCGCCGTTCGGGAGGATAGGCCCGAAACTGCGTCGTGTCCAGAACTGCTCCGATGAAAAGGAGCTGTGGAGAAGGAATTAGATGCGACTTCGGCACATTGATGGAGAACCCCAGCGAGTGCAGGAGTTCGGCCGTAGTCTGGAGGTGGGAGACGACTGCCTGGGACGAGCCCGCCTTCAGCAGCCAGTCGTCGAGGTAGGGGAAGACTGAAACCCCTGCCCGGCGCAGATGAGCTGCGACCACCGCCATCACTTTCGTGAACACCCGAGGGCACTGGTAAGGCCAAAGGGGAGCACGGTGAACTGAAAATGCTCGGGGCCTACCGTGAACCGAAGGTAACGCCGGTGGGCCGGCAGGACGGGGATGTGGAAATACGCGTCCTGCAAGTCCAACGCTACCAACCAGTCTCCAGGGTCGAGGGCAGTCAAGACCTGAGCTAGGGTGAGCATCTTGAACTTCTCCTTCCGGAGGAAGCGATTGACGTTCCGGAGGTCCAAGATAGGACGCATGTCCTCCTTGTCCTTTTGGGCACCAGAAAGTAGTGGGAGTAGCAACCACGCCCTACTTCTGGGGTCGGAACATGCTCGATGGCCCTCTTGGTCAAGAGGGCCGTGACTTCCTTCTGTAGAAGCGCCAAGTGATCCCCTGACATGCGGTGGAATTGAGGTGGCATGGCTGGGGGGGTGGTCTCGAAGGGGAGGGAGTAGCCCCTTCGGACAATGTCCAAGACCCACCTGTCCGAGGTGATGGTGCGCCAGTGGGGAAGGTGCACCTGAAAGGAGGGACTAGGAGGGCTTGGAGGCCGCGGACGGGTTGGAGGTGGTGGCCTGACCCGCACGCTGGTTGCCCGATCCGCCACGGCGGAATCCACGTCCTCGGCCACGCGAAGACGCCTGCTGCGCGGGCCGGTGGCTGGGCTGCTGACGTGAAGGGGCGCCCCTACCGTGGCCACGATAGGGGCGAAAAGCAGAAGGCAGCGGAGGGCGTGTAGCAGAAAGGCCCAGGGACTTGGCAGTAGCCCGTGAGTCCTCAAAGCGCTCCAACGCATGGTCTGCTTTGGACCCAAAAAGACCGACTCCATCAAAGGGCATGTCCATGAGAGTATTCTGGACATCCCCTGAAAAACCAGTGGTTCTCAGCCAGGCGTGGCGTCGGAGCGCCACCGTCGTTGCAATCGACCTGCCCAGCGAGTCGGCGGTGTCAAGGCCACAACGGATAGTGTATTTGGCCGCATCCCTTCCTTCCGCAATGGCGCGGGAAAGCAGTGCCTGGACCTCCTCAGGGCACTGGGGCAAAACATCCGCCACCGAATCCCACAGGGAGTGGGTATATCGGCCCAAAAGACAAGCGGTGTTAACGGACCGCAAGCCAGCACTGGAGGAAGAAAAACCTTTCTTCCCAAACTGATCCAGGCGTTTGGATTCCCTATCCGGAGGAGCGGTAGGGAAGGCGGTTTGGGAAGCGGAGGCTTGGACAACCAAGCTCTCAGGAGTGGGGTGGACAGAAAGAAACAGGGGTCGCCCGGAGCGGGGCGATGGCGTCGTGACACGTTCCGATCCACAGGAGCCCCTGTGTTGGGCTTGGACCAGGCGCCCAAAAGAACGTCAGTGAGGGCGTCGTTAAACGGCAGCACAGTCTCCGCAGAGGAGGCTGCCGGCTGAAGCACCTCTGTCAAGATGTTAGGCTTGACCGTCAAAGTAGGGAGCTGGAGACGTAAGGCCCCAGCAGCCCTACGCAACACCGTACCAAAATTGGCCCCCTCCTCCGTAGCCACGGGAGGAGACAGCATGCCAGTGTCAGGGGAAGTATCCAGACCACCCGCCTCCCCTAGACTCTCTGTCCAGTCCTCATCATACTGACAGTTGCGCGTCAGAGGGTCATCAGACCCCTCCCAGTCCTCCTGGTCCTCCTCTGGTTCAAAATAAGGAGGAGGAGGGACATTTGGGACCCAAGGTCCCATCGGCGCCGGAGCCGGCGTCGAGCGACGTCGCTCCGGGTCCATGTCCGGAGCCGGAAGGAACTGGGGGACGACGCCGCCCGGAGCCCAGGGCGGCGTCGAGAACGGCACCGGAGACATCGGCGCCGGCGGAGGTGTTGTGAGGTCGACCGGCGTCGATGGGGGTTGTGGAGCCGGGATCGAGGCCGGGGCCGAAGCCGGAGCCGGGATCGAGGCTGGAGGCACGGGCGACGCCGGGGCCAGAGCCGCCGGCGACGCCGGAGCAACCCCATCAGGGCCCGCGGGGCCCGAAGGCGCACCGGAGGGGCCTGAAGGCCCGAAGAGGCGGGCCATGGCCGACAGGAACTCCTGTACCTTGGCCGGATCCGCCCCCGAACCCGGGAAGGGCGGGTATGGCGGGGGCGACTCCACAGGCAAGTCCGGGGGGGCGGGGACGGTGCCGGGAGGAGCCTCAGCCGAGTCGCGAGACCGGCGAGGCGAAGTCCGAGAGCGACGATGCTTCTTGGACTTCTTGTGCTTAGACTTACCGGACGAAGAAGACTTCGACGCCGACGACCGGTGTGCACTCCGCGAGCGACCCCTGGACCTCTCACGCGACCGGGGCCTCCGTGGAGCCGAATGCCGGGCCTCGAGGAGCTTTCGAGACCGCTCTCGCAAAGCTTTCGGGTTGAGGGCCTGGCATTCGGGACAAGACTCGGTGTCGTGGCCTCGGCCGAGGCAGAAGAGACACTCCCAATGCGGGTCGGTGACGGACATCATCCGCGCACAGGCGCCGCATCGCTTGAAGCCGGGCATCCCTACGACACCTTAAAGATGGAAAAAACAGTGAAAAAATCACCAAAAAGTATGGTCAAAAATTGACCAGGGCACTGCTCTTCCCGGATCTGCGCTTGCTGGCGCGGAAAAAGAAGAACTGACGTCAGCGCGCAGGGGCGGCGCCTAAGTACTGCCCGCGACGTCATCCCGGCGATCACGACGCCGACGACGGACGCGGAGCCGCACGACGCCGCCTACCGACGCGCAAGGGTACTGCTACGCAAAACTTTCCGGATCCAGCCTGACGCCTGGGGATATTCTAAGGTAAGGAATCTATCACTAACGTGTCTCTTTCAGATATAAATAATACTGTGCTAGCATTATCTCTTAGCATATATTCACGTACATAAATAACATGAGCTAAGAATGCGGGTACTCATTCGATGCGTTTCTAAGCTAGTTCTACCCCAATGTGCCTAACCTAGTCTAAGTGTAGGGAAAGATAGAAGTAGGTGGAGTATTCTCTAGTATGGTAGACTAAGAGTGTGTTATGTCTAGTATGCCAAGAGTCCCTCTAGGATCTAGTCCGCTCCATACCTTGAGAATGAGAGAGGTGGGAATCTCCTGCCGGATCTGAAACTAACACCCCGCGAAGGGAGTCAGAACAATGGAAGCTGGATTCGTCTGCTTGCAGGAATGACAGCGTCTTCTCAGTGCATCAGGCCGGGATACGGGCTCCTCTGAAGTCGAGGTGTCCTCTAACTTGCTTTGGCAAGGGAAGGTATATTTATACCTGGTAGGTGTCTTGGAATGTTAGCATTGACGTGAAGTCGGACAGAGGAAGACGTCAGGAATGAACCCTTAAGGTATAACGGTTCATACATAATAGATGAGTTCTTGGAGAAATCAATAGTCCTGTGCTAGGGGAACTCCCGAAGCTTAAGGGTCTGGTTTCTAAGAACTCGTTGTGACGTTAGGGTGGACGGATGTCGGTGACCATGCCTGTATTTGGAGTGCACGGTTAATGCCTAAATAAGGACTGGGATTCTATGCCTATAGAAGGGCAAGGCGAATTGTGCCTATATAAGGACATGATTCAGGAAAACCTATATACGGACCCCTAAAGCGGAATACAACACCCACTCCATCTTCGATTGAACGATAATACTAAATGCTAAACATGTTAAATGCTAAACATAAAATTGAGTACCACATGTTTGCTAAAAACATTTCTAAAAGCATTTTAAAAGAAGCTCAAAACTGTTGAAATGCAATAGGTACTGTACATTTAAAGCATTGCTTTCATTCTAAGCAGATAACGGAAGTGGAATGCAACGTGTATAAAACAGTAATATATACATATGATGAAATGGTCGATAAGTTCATACAATCAAAGCCATTGTATACCATGGAAGTAAATGAAATGTTAGACAAGTAAGGTGACAATGTGTCCCTGGAAGTATTCAAAGAAGTCCGTTTTATAAGACTAGTTCTACTGTAAGCAGATTGTTCAATTGCCATGTCATTTCAAAAATTTAAAAAAGAAAAAATAACAATTCTGGGAAAGGTTCCAAGTTTGAAAATATGAAGGCCAAATTTCATTGTTGCCCTGGTACACTGAGCCGAATCAAAGTCAGTGTATGGGTCTGGCGTAAACATTAGATCATCTATGTCCGTAGCCAAAATATCGTCCACCGATGTTGGCGACATTTGGAACACCTCGTTCAGAAGGTTAATTGCACAGAGATGAGAAACATAGCCTTCAGCAGTAGATGCAATGTTCGCGTCCATTGTTACCTGTGCGCCCGTTGATCCATCTCGTACCTCAGCAGCAGCCGGAAGAGTCTGTGAGATCTCACTGAATGCCGTCATCAGGATTGGTAGCCTCTGGGGACAACACACAGCATGGGCCGTTATCGGGTCCAGCAGAGTATCGATATCCGTTGGCATGACTGATGGGAGTGTTAGACAGGTGTCTAGCACGCATTCTTCACTGCAAAACAGGCAGCGTAGAACAGGTAAGATGCAATCTTGCCAGATTGGTCTGAAGGACAGGAACCACGTTGTATTAAGTTCCCGTAGACGAGGCATGCCCAAAAGCTGTACTATTCGCTCACGGCATTTCCGTTCAAGGAGGGCTCTCTCCACATCGCTCGGAGTGATGTTGGCGAAGAGGCTTGCCATAGCGTAGTAGGAGGAATAGAAACAGAATTCCTGCAACAAGTGCTAGAATTAACGGTACACCACCAAACACCGAATGTGCATAGTTTGGGATGATTCCGAGGACAGCCTGGAAAGGTGCTAATAGTCCGGAACAGATGGTCTTAAATACATGTACAATTCCGCTTGTATCCGACATGTTGAAGATACGTCCTATCATTTCTACGAAATGTATAGGGCAGTTTGTACGAATTAAAGCTTGTATCTCAGCCGAAGTCCTTGCAACTTGTAGATCATAGGTTTCTTTGGCCGAGGTCAAAGGCACTGATTGTTGTATAAGATTGGCTTTCATTCTGCTTAAAGTATCAAATCGAATAAAAGAGACATTCAACAAAGGCCATAGAGGCGACTCCCTGACTGTCTATTGGGGCAAACAATACTTGCATACAGCAAGTGACCCTGGAGTTGACCGTTACTAGATATGGGATGCCTGGCAACATGCCACAGCAACTCTGATCATTCAATATGAGGTAACTCCCATTAGAAAGTTGTCCAAAAGTTGGACTAATCACAGCAGCTGGTGTACCCTGCTGGTGGCAGGACAAGTTTGCCACAGAACCATTACAAGCCCCGTGTAAAGAAATGTCCTGACAAATCAGTGAACCGCTCAGTGCACTTTTACAGTGTGTACCGCTTAGAAACACTTCACGATCCCCACTCCAACATCTATAGGTGTAAGGTAAATTCCAGGATGTCTTAATGTATTCTTTACCCAACCTTTCATATTTGCCTGCTTGCATCTGTTTAAGGCAATACTGAAACTGGAAAGTAGTCACAGGTAGACTAATTTTGCCATGAATAAGCCATTCTGTAGCTGGTTTTTCTGCCACTGTAAATGGTAATTTTTCAAGTTTTTCAATGCTCAGTATTGTATATTTTGCTCCCCTTTGTGCCAGTTCGATCTGTTTATCAGTTAGATTGTATTCTGCAAACAGAGCCGTCGTGTTGATAAAACGCCCAAGGCACGTAGCCCGCACGCAAAGATTGCAGCGTCCAGCATAACATAATAGAACGTAATTGAGATTGGCCTTGCTGTAACATGGCTAAATCTTGTTCCAGTATGTCGATAGCAGAGGATACAATACTGTCCAATGAATAAATTCTGGAGGACAAAGTTGTTAACCCATTGTCGACCACAGAGAGAGTTTTCTCTAAGTTAATACGATCAAGTTCACGTATTCGTTCTGCGGCCTCCATCTGTGACACCTTCCATGATTCATTATAAGCAGCATAAATGCCGGCATATATGAAACGTTTTTGACGCAGTTTTCTTGGTCCAAGCAAGAATTCCCTAGGGTCTGCGTCTTCTTTAAGTAAAGATAAGTGTTGTTTCACATCCTTAAGTGTAGATTTTTGCAGCCAATCGATGCATAATTTTCCTACACTGTATGTTGTTACTACCCCCAGATGCTGTCTTTGGACATATCGTGGGTCTGGCCTATGAATAGTAAACCCCTGTGTTTTATTCAGGAATCTCCCTTGACAGTTGTTTGTGTCTGTGGGCCAGATCAACCATTTTCTCCAATCAGGATTTGTTCTGTTGAGTTGTAGTATGGTGTCAACTGTAACCGCTGCCTGTGTATTGTTATCACTTGCAGGTGTTGGTACAGAAGGTGCTTTCATGTCTTTGATCTTGGCTAACCCAAGGCAAGACGTTTGTTGGACCGTGTCATTCAAAAACATTATTTGTTGAGGGACGATACAGGCTCTAAACAAAGCTTCTATCCCCTGCACTTGCCAATCTTTAGTACCCCAGACAGATTTTGTGTCTATTGTCTCTTTCCATAATTCGAAACCCTGTCTAGGCAGTTGGGTAATAAATGCTGCAGAGTAAATCTGTTTTGTATTTGTTAACAATTTTCAGTCCTGTTTTGTTTACATTTCTATAGTAAAATGTTTCTGGATCAGATATATTGTATCCTGAAAAATATGGAAACTTTTTAGCAAATGTTTTTGAACTACCTTTTGGTGGTGTAGGACAATGCTCCCATTGGTTAAACAAACACATTTCTAGGTGTTGCAGATTTATCCAAAAAATGATGACCATAATGGTTATAGCAATACAGCTGCTCATAGTCTGATGAACCCTCTAAATATTCATTATTAGAAAATACAGCAGATTTTTCTAGGTCAAACATATCATTTACAGTTTCAAAGTCCCAATCATCAGAAAAGGTGCTGGATGAAACGAAATCACTTAGTGAGATCTTAAATAAATGTGGAATGTTCAAATGTTCCGTCGGGCCAAAAATATCGAAATCTGTTTTGTCCCACACTATACCATCCTGTATAGGAACGGCTGTGATGTTCACTGCAGACAAGTCTCTTGTTTCACAATGGGATGATTTGTGAGGTTTCAAATGTAAGTTCACTTCTTTTCTTTCAATGTCCACATGGATGTATCTCCCATTTATAAGCACGCTCATAGTCATAACCAAAGCTAGCCAAAGCAGGAAGAAAAATATTCCAGAAATAACCCAAAGTTCAATCCATGGTGAAACTAGATGTCTTTTTCAAAAAATGTAAAAAGTCTTATACTGTTTTGTTAAAAGTGTTCGATGCTGGCGACGTCTCGGGCTCACTCAGAAAACGTATCAAAGTTAATGAAATAGCCAGAAGCAGTTCTGTCAATTGTTTGAATTGCATCAGGATTCGTAGAAATCGCTGGTATCAGCTGATCACTTGTTACATTGGTGTAGACAGGTGTATTTGGACGAACTGTTACTTGTGTTTCAAGAGGGATGAGTTCCATAGCATTGTTGCTCAGTCCTTCATCTGTTACTGCTGAATTCTCGATGGTTATCAGTCTTTCAGTCTGAACCTCATGGATAGTAACGAGAGGAGTGCGTCTGCTACTAGGTCGGAGTCCACGAGGCCTACTATTTAGTATTGGCCACATACTGTGGTTTGATGAGGTCGATGGACACATCTTTTCTCCTTATTTCCAGCAAGGGGCGGCAGAAGTACTGTTCTTGTTCCGTGAATGGCTAGGACAGGTACTGGTTGTCTGTATGAAGGTCCAAATTCCTTCTTGTCCGCAATTTTCTCTCGGACTAGATCCCCAACTTTTGGAATCCAGTCCTTGCTGGGACAGCCAGTTTTTCCCCAGTGGTGGTTGGCTGCAGGAATACGTTGCTTTGTTTCGATCTTAGTTCATTTAGTTCCTGTAAAACAGCCAAACTAGCTTTGATATCAAAAGGTTTATTTTCCACCACTGTGCCTCTATATTCCAGATCGGGCACCCACATTCTTGTCCCAAATAGGACCTCATATGGAGTGACCCCCCTAGAGAACTTCTTGGCAAGTTGTTTAATGAGCGTTGGACCCCATAAAGATGTTTGACCCACCCATCGCCCGAACCTAATACCCTAGCTGTTATAGACTGCTTTATGTCCCGGTTTTTCCTTTCCACAACAGAATCTCCCTCAGGATGAAACGGAGAGGAGTACCGCAATGCAACGCCCAGACTGGCCATAGCGTCTCTGTAAGCCCGAGAGCTAAACGCAGGGCCCTGGTCAGAATGTAGTGTGCCTATTGTGTATGTGCCGATAAAGACTCGCAAATCTTTTATAACAGTTCGAGCGTCAGCCGAGCGCTGAGGCCATATCAATAGGGAACCTAGAGCAAGAATCCGCTGCGACCATGATATATTTATAGTTACCGTCCCTTTGCAAGGGACCGCAGTGGTCCAGGTAAACACAACCTAATGGTTGGTCTGAAATTAACAGGGGTGTCTGAGCAGGACGTTTCACTGTGGAAACTTTCATCTGTTGGCAAATTTCACATTCCAGAACATAGTTCTTGGTCTGCTTCCTAATGCCAGGCCACCAATATCTTTGTGTTAATAAAGATACCTTTGCAGAAATGTCTGCATGGGCAGAAGCTATCCCTTCGTGTGCTGCTAGGATTAGTCCTAATCTGCGTTCCTTGTTTGGAATTACTCTATCCCCCACTCCAGGGATTCGAGCAAAAGGAACGTTATTCGCATCAATTACATATGAGTACTTGAGCGGAAACTTTTTTGGTAACGCTGCACCACTGCCTTTGCTTGAAGCATTGACAGCCAACAATATCTCACTGTCTATTCTAGTTTTTGAACGAGTGATCGCAGCTACGGAAGCCGTCTAAACAGCCCCCTTTGCGGCTTCGTCAGCCAATGAATTCCCTGCAACGTGAACGCCATCACGTTGATGACTCAGTGTGTGTATCATGTGAGCCTTTGGTAGTTCGCTTTTTAACAACTACTTGTTCCCAAAGCGTTTTATGCTTTATTGTGCCACCTTTTGCATCTTTGAACCAGTTTTCAAGCCAAGTTTGTATATATTCATTATACGACTGCACACAGTAGAAAGAATCGCACACTATTAATGTGGGGAATTCTCGATCTGTACTTTCAAGTGCCAGTTTGAATGCTTGTAGTTCAGCTCGCTGAGCTGTGCAATCTCCTAGAGATTGGGTTTTTGTGACCATAGGTCTGAATTTGCCATCGCGCATGCGACCTTTAACGATTGCGCACGCTGCACTGTAAGCTTGCTTACTCCCTGTTGCGGGTTGTGCGGATCCGTCAGTGTAAATTATGAATTCATACTGATCGAGAGGCAGAATCTCAGTGGGCAGAGGAGATTCATGTTCATATTGCAGGAACGCTTGTGTTTTTAAGTCAGGATCAAAAACATATTCAACATCTGTTGCAGCAAGAGAATTAACCCATTGTATCCATCTAGGATGTAATGCTTTAGCATTTGGAATGCTCGCTTTTGTTACTGCCTCTAAGGCCGGAACAGGGGTTATGACAATAATGCGTTTCCCTTGGGCTAGAGCTCTTTCTTTTGCTACAGCGGTTAGAACTGCTGTCAGAATTGTTTCTGTTGAAGTGAAGCGCATTTCTGCTTGTGTATACAAGTGTGATTTGTATGCAATTGGTACTTTCTCACCCTCATTAAATGTTAAGTAGGTGAATCCGCATTGACCCGAAATTATTCGGATCACTAAACTGCGTTGACTTACGCGTGTTTGTAAGTGATTTGTTGCTAACATGTTAGCTTGGAGTGAACGCAAGATTTCTGTGTGTTCCTGTGTCCAATTTTTGATTGAAAAATCAGATTTGATTAATGCGTAGAGAGGTTTAACCCTTTCTGCGTAATTCAGAATGCATGTTCTTCCAAAATTTAGGAAACCCAGGATGAATTGTAAATTTTTCAGCGTTTTAGGAGGTTGGAGCAGCACACACCTTTCTAAAAAGTTGGCTGCCAAGCGCTTGCCTTCACTTGAAAGCTCATATCCTAGAAACAGGACATTGAGATGGGCAATTCTGGATTTTTTAAAGTTGAACTTATAGCCCTCAGAGGCGAAACCCAGTATAATGGTACTCACCCTGTTCAAGTGTTTATCCAGGTCATCGTCTGTCAGATAGATGTCATCGACATATGACAATGCCTCATTATCATAAATTTGTAGTAACTCCGTTACTCTCGCTGAGAATAACCCCGGGCTGTTCTTGAACCCTTGTGGGAGTCGACAAAATTGACGCTGGGTCCCCATTATTGAGAAAGCTGTTAAGTACCTGCTTTCAGGTGCTATGTTTTGACAAAATAAACCATTTGAGATATCCAATGTAGATTTGTATTTTTTACGCACAATGTTATTCATTAATGCTGTACTATGTGCATTTTGCACTGCAAATGTCTTTGAACATGTGTTTAAGTGTCTGTAATCCAAAACTAGACGATAGGTATTGTCTGGTTTGGAGACAGGAAAATAAGGATTGTTCATTGAAGAGGTGCATGTTTCAATCACCCCCTGGTATTCAAGTTGATCTAAGATCTCCCTGACCTGTTTTTTAGCGTCTTGCTTTATTGGGTACTGCCTTTGTGTAGAAGGTTCATTTTTCAGATGTATTTTATGGTGAGGTGAATCCTCATCCCATCCTACATGATTTTTAGGTCTCGCGCCTAGCGTTGCAGTGCGCAGCATGCTCGCGCAGCGCGAGACCTCTAGAAAGGGCTTCTGAAAACGACCTACACGCTCGTGCGTGTGGTTTTGTTTTCAGAAGCCCTCATTGGCTGTAGCGTGCGTTTTTTTTAAAAAAACGGCACGTGATTGGGCAAAGGCGGGCGCATGTCCCGCCTTCGCTCCTCCCATTCCCGACGGTGGCCAGAACGCGCAGCAGCGCGCGTTCGCCTCGCTGCCGCTGCCGCGCTCCCTGGCCCCGCTCCTCTGTGGTGCGCGCGCACCACTGGTTTAGACAAGTGCCGAAACTAGAGAATCTGCTGTACATAAGTTTTACAATGACCTAGCCGTGGTCCCCGCGCAGCCCCCTCGTCCGATGACAGCAGCATCCTGTGCAGTGGAAGTGCAGGCTGGGAGGGTGCTGTGCAGCCCGGGGAGGTGCTGATGGGGATCCAGAGCTCGGTAGGGCGTGGGTGAGCCGGTGGCTCTGCTGCTGGCACCAGCACCGGGTGATTCAGACGATGTACTCGCTTTGATCTGCAGTTGTCGCTTGGAAGCAGACATGCTTTTTATTGTACAGCAAATTAAAATCGTGCAGGACTGTGGTGACACTTGAATAATCAGCTGTTGGAAAGATGGAAGGTAGTGTCGTCCAATAAACTTTTAGAAATGGTACAACGATCTGTTTTTGGGAAAAAATGTCTCCAACTTGGTTTGGATTTGTGCATGCCTGTGTGCACGGTGGTATAGCGCTGGGCACTTCAGTGAGCTGAACTCTACATCTTTGAACTTTCCTGTATCCACTGCAGTGTTTAGTTACCCACTGGCTTGTTTGTCTTGACGTCCTGCTGTTCTTTCGACACTCGGTGTGTGACCATTAACAGTGTTTACAATCTATCTGCGAACTAGGTGCTGCTCTCTCGCTGTCATGTTACTGTTTACTGTGTGAATATGCACTCAGTCTAAAAGCGAGCCAACCGCTCGACCACATCACTCGAAGTTATTACTTCTTTACTTTGTTCCTTAACCTTTCAAATCCACACTCCTCTAACAAGTGTGGAATTGTATCAGCATTTTCTACATATTTTGCTGCTCCCGCATGCCTTATTAGACAAAAATGTTTCCTACGCAGACTTGAGTATCTGTCGTGCACGATTCTTTGAAACGATTGTTTGTCTGATGTCTGGATAGAGACCACGTGGGTTGCGATGCTCCTCTATTTCTCTGGGTTATCTGCAAAAGAGCAAGCGATTTATCTTAACCGACAGATTCATTCTTGCCATCAGCAAACTGAAAATCGATCCAAACAGCGTTTTTGTGATTTAGGTGCGAGTAACTCCTGAATTCCCTCAAATAAAATACCTTTCATGATCAGAACAGGGAGTTAAATATGGCCATATTTAGTTGCCAGGTCAGCCCATTAGTATTTTCACATGGGCACCGGACACTGGTCTGCTAAGAACAGGGCTTTGTGTGATGAGAAATGGGGGAGAGGTCTCTGAAAGGGGCGTGGCTAGAGGTGTGGCAGATATTTCCCAGGAGACGTGGCCTATATAATTAAGGGTGTGGCTTAAAAGATGTAAGCTAATAATCCTCTGTGCCACACAACGTACCCCCTGAATTGTGTTTGGGTGCCTCTCTCCGAGCCTTCTGTTATTGCATCTAGGCATATCACGCACAATAACGGACATTGTGTAAAATAGGCCAGAGCTACTGACTTTGTCAGTGCTTGTTATCAGATATCTGAGTGTTAGGGTGTCTGTTTAAGGAGTTATGGTCTTCAGAGTGCGACAGTCACTCTTGTTCTCCCCGTCGCAACACTTTCCTCCGCAGCTCTCTGTAAAACACTTACACCCTTTTTCTCTGCGCATCTTTGTGAAATCCTCCATCTGCATATTTCACATCTAATCAGTTTCCTCATCCACACGCTCTTCTTCTGCATGTACTGCCTTGCATCTCCTACACTTCACCCCCACACATTCACCTGTCATTTTCTTTCAACAGCTTTGTAATTCCTTCACACATTTTCACGTATACTTCCAATTAGAAGTAGCACATGTCACCATTCGTTTGGGAAGAATACAATTGCATGGGCATTTATTCTGTACACCTTTATGACTGACTGACAGCACCGTGAGAATCTCGCACTGCCTTCAGCCTCAACTCCATAGTTCCTAATTGTAGCCTGTTAGAAACACCCTCAACCTGAGCTCACATAGAAACCTACAGATGACCCAGTCCACAGTACGCACAACACAAGATTAATACATTGCATTAAAAAATTCAGGAAAGACAGTCTTCTGGAAAAAGTAGCACTTAAGGAAGTAAATTAAATAAAACATGAAATCTTAACAGGAGCTAAGTTACGGATATGGCTTACCTTAATGTTTTGGGCAATCATTTTTAGGTTGAGCCTGGGCAGCGCCAGTGCTGCTCTGCGAGGCATGCTGTATTGAGGTATGGAATAGAAGCTCCGCCCATTTCCCACCCATCTTTTCAATTGGCTCCTGTTACTGTCCTTTCGAAATCGTTGCTTTTCATTCGTGAATAGGCTTAGTAGTCCCTCCTTGGTAACGCCTTCTCTTCATTTGTAACCTCCCATAAGGACTGGACTTTTTAGTTGTGTTGTTACATGGTCTGCTTTATGTAGTCGGTGAGCACTATTTTCTTTAATGTTCTTCCCCTATTCCACCCACGATGTATTTATCTATTGTACAGCATGGTCTGCTTTCACTTTAGCGGCTGCACTACAGACTTTTTCTTTAATTATTTATTTTTTCTTTTTGGGTGAAAGTGCCCCATACCACGCTTTCACTGTAATGTTGGCCATGCCCTTTTCTACAGATGCTGTTCACTGTAACCTGAATGCGGCGAGCAGCGTCTAAAGAAAGAGGTGCATCCACCATTAAAGTGGTCTCGCATTTGCAAGAGTTTGAGCTATTAGCATTAGAAATGACAATGCCTTTTATATATATATATATGTGTTGCTTTTAAAAACACATAAAAGGCATTGTCACTTGCAATGCCAATAGCTTAAACTCTCGTAAATGCGAGACCTATTGCATTGAAAATGCTTGTTATATAATGCTGGGGCCTGGGCAACTGCCCATTTCCTGGCATAAGTATATTTTAGGTGAATTGGAATGTGGTTGGAGAAGGCAGGCATAATGTCTTCGCCATGTGGGCACTCCCTGACAAATTGTGTTGGCCAGTCTTTTTCTGCTAGAAGTATGTCATAGCCCCTTGAAAGATTTTCCCAAAAGAGTGCTTTCACCTGTCTGGGTATGTCTCCCTCCATCCGGAGTGTTATTTCATATAACTTTTGTGGAGTACTAACCCTGGTGTCTACAGTCTCAACTGTAATGTACTCATTCAAGTCCACTATCTCCAAAAGTTCCTTCAGGTTCTGGCGAGTTATTGTGACTTCTGCTGCACTGTCCAGCATTGTCTGAGCTCATTCTCCGTTCTTGAGTTGTGTTCTCAGTATCCTCGGCATGTCTGACCTTCAGACCTGCTACCTTTTTCTTTGAGAATTGAGGTTTTGTTTTGTTTTTCGGAACGTGTTTGTCGTCTGTCGATTTCACGCGTTCTTCTCTATGTTCTGACCGTCCTCTTCTTTCCGATGTCTGTGACGAGATCTGAAAGGTACGAGAGGAACGTGCATCAGTATCTTGATACCAGTCAGGCTTTTTTAAATTATCCCTATTCCTGAGGCTATACCTCCTTTCAGAGGGCTCCTTTTGAGGAGACCTACCTCGGGATTGAGAACGTTTCTCTGAATTATTTTTATTAGTTTCCCACTTCTTTTTAGAAGATGTAGGAGTTTGTTTAATGGAGTCCTTTTCAGGACCTTCAGATAGTTTTGGCTTCACTGGTCTTCCACCTAAACTATCTCTGCCTAATTCTGCATAAGATTGTTCTATTATTCTGGGTAGTTCTGTTTGATATTCTGTAACATCAAATTCCCTTAATCGTTGGCGGATCGCCACTGCTGCTGCCTCCCCTTTAATATTAGATATTATTGTTGAGACCTGGTCGAAATTTTTCAGTAATTTCATACCTAAATTTAGAGCAGGCTCTGCCCCGTATTCGTTTTGAATTTGTTTCAGGACATCTGGTATTACTGCAATTGATGGAATACCATGTGTTTTAGTATAGATGGCAGCAAAGACTGAGCCCCAAGTGGTGCAGTCTTCCAGTTGTGGTGTGATCCCCATTGGTAAACAGATTGTTAGTATTCTGTGTTTCTCATACGGGCTAGTATTTGGAAATACTGCTTCGATTTGAGTAATTTTTTGAGCTATCCAGAATGGAATTTGCTCACGTTTTGTGGGCATTTTACCCATGACTGCGTATAGAGTCTGTGGTGTAATTTTTAGTGTATTCCCCTGTTGAGGAGTTTGATTTGGAATGGTTAATGGTGGTTGGACTGTGAAAGTCCGCATGACATATTTGACTAGTTGTCGGTAAATTTTTATTAACTCTGTAAGTTGAGTAAGTAGTTCCTCGTCTGACATCTCTTCAATGTCAGGATGAGGAGTGTAGCCGGCTAGAATCGGCCGTGTTGCTCCTGGCCTACCTAGTGGACCGAGCCTGGTAATGTTTCTGTGATGTTTTAGGGCGCCTTTAAACCAGAGCTGATGCTCCTGGTATGTTAGTGGAATTTCAATATCCTCGAAAGGAATATATTCCTCTGGTGGATCATCTTCTTTGTAGAAGTGAAACAGTCTTGTTACTGAATTTGATTCAGGAAATATGACCCATGAATAGAATACCTCTGTCTGAAAGGATTCGTGTGCCTCTATCACGAAAACTGATCTACCGCCTCTTGGTGGTAGGCCATGTTTTATAAGTTTTAGAGTGATGGCGCTTCTTAAGTTTGGATTGATGTCTATGACACCCTCCTCAGGTTCATTTAAACCCGTCAAGTTAAAAACTGTTGCTATGGCTGGGTCAGCCGCAGCTCCACCGTTCCCGGTGTTATTGTCCCCGTTGGTGGACATTTTGTTTTTTTAAAAAATGTAGAACAAGTTTCAAGGAAACAAAAAGATAAGGTGCACAATATTTTGGAACACTGTATCCTTCAACGTTGAACAAACCAAACAACTAATATATAGGGTGCTTCCCTATTTAGTTTTGGCGGATATTTAGCCCTACCCACTCCGGACGTCTTATGGAGTATGTGAGTAGGGGTCTCTGAGAAAAGCACGAATGAGTTACTCAATATCTAGCGTTAAATTACTGCCTTACCAAACCGTTGGGCGCCATGTAGTGTAGTTCCTACTGCCCTAATAGGCTCTGCGCATTGGAATAATATAACCCATAGGTTTGACATAGGACTAAGGTCGGTATGTCCCTATCGATTATATTAAACTTAATTACCTGTGCCAGCTAGCTCAGAGGCCACTAGAAACTCCTTGAGAACAAGAAGGGAGTAGTTTCTGGCAACCGAAATACATGACAACTTTGTTTCCCTTTAGAAGCGGAACATGTCTCAGAATCGTGGAAACAATAGATAACAGTTTCACTCATTCAATCGTGCATGCTTAGTTTCTACAGAGTTACACAGAAAGGAAAGACGGGCGTTTCAATAAAAGGGTTTTATTGAACAGTCTTGTTTCTCGTGTAAGAGATATGTGTTATGATCATAAGACAGTATGCAAGATAAATAATGTACAGCGTAAGCAGTAGAAATAAATAATACTGTGCTAGCATTATCTCTTAGCATATATTCACGTACATAAATAACATGAGCTAAGAATGCGGGTACTCATTCGATGAGTCTCTAAGCTAGTTCTACCCCAATGTGCCTAACCTAGTCTAGGTGTAGGGAAAGATAGAAGTAGGTGGAGTATTCTCTAGTATGGTAGACTAAGAGTGTGTTATGTCTAGTATGCCAAGAGTCCCTCTAGGATCTAGTCAGCTCCATACCTTGAGAATGAGAGAGGTGGGAATCTCCTGCCGGATCTGAAACTAACACCCCGCGAAGGGAGTCAGAACAATGGAAGCTGGATTCGTCTGCTTGCAGGAATGACAGCGTCTTCTCAGTGCGTCAGGCCGGGATACGGGCTCCTCTGAAGTCGAGGTCTCCTCTAACTTGCTTTGGCAAGGGAAGGTATATTTATACCTGGTAGGTGTCTTGGAATGTTAGCATTGACGTGAAGTCGGACAGAGGAAGACGTCAGGAATGAACCCTTAAGGTATAACGGTTCATACATAATAGATGAGTTCTTGGAGAAATCAATAGTCCTGTGCTAGGGGAACTCCCGAAGCTTAAAGGTCTGGTTTCTAAGAACTCGTTGTGACGCAAGGGTGGACGGATGTCGGTGACCATGCCTGTATTTGGAGTGCACGGTTAATGCCTAAATAAGGACTGGGATTCTATGCCTATATAAGGGCAAGGCGAATTGTGCCTATATAAGGACATGATTCAGGAAAACCTATATACGGACCCCTAAAGCGGAATACAACACTGGTAGTGGGAGGGACACTGTACTGACTCTAGATGAGAGGTGCAGGGAGAGGGGTTCCCCCATGATAGAAGCCCTAGTAAGTGGTTATGGAGACCAGCCAGAAGAGTATGGGTTAAGAGACAGCACCAGTCAGACACTGTCTCGCCAGTCTTGTGAGAATGACGTGGGGTTCTTTTCTGAAAAACTGGATGGTTGGGTGAAGGGTAGTTTGGTTAACACCTGTGTGGGGCTGTGTGATTCAATTGTTGGAGAGCATATTTTAAGTCCCTGTTTCCAGAGCTATGCCAACACCCAGTGGATTGTGAGTTATCTGACCCCAGGGAGCTTGCACTGGAGACAGACCTTTAGGTGGATTCCAGAGGGTCTTGTGAAGCATCTGGGAGTGACCCAGAAGGAAGTGGCTTAGGTATTTCCCAACCAAGGGTGGTGGGAAAGGTTCGTGGTAGCCCAGATAGGTCCCGGTGTCGTGGGAAGGGTGTAGGGACTCACGTCCTGTCTCTGCGGAGAAGGAGTGGGAATGGGCTGCCGCCCAAGGTGCCCGAAACCCGGTCCCAGAGCCTGGGTGGTTCCAGGAGGGAACATCCGGTGGGGAGCCTAGGCTGTACTGGTAGGCCGTCTGTCGAGGGGGATCTCCTAGTGGCAGGAGAACGTGGAGTGTCTGTAAACAGAGCTCCAGCGGTTCAGGTGTCTGGCGGTGCCGCTCCTAAGTGGAGGGTGCAGAAGTCCAGACTGAGGGGTGAGAGAGGGATGCGTTCCCCAGTGGGAGAACCAGTGGGTCAGGGGCCAGCCAGAAGGGCTGAGCCTCCTAGGAGTGAACATGGTGACACCACTTCTGTCCTGGGGGATCTTCGCGCACTGTCAGATGGACAGGAGTCGGGAGATCTGCGCCAGGCAGACTGTCACACAACACATGAATCATGTTACCCTCAGGGGGGGGCATGCGTGCTCCCAAGGAAGTCCTGGTGCACTGGGCAGGTGCTCAGCCGCAGGGGTTAGTCCCTGGGTTGGGAAGCCAGGTTCAGGTCCTGCCTGACCTGGAGGGAAGGACGACTATAAGCAGTGTCCTTACCGGTTTATCTTCTAGGGGTACCACTCCAGATGGGAGGGGGCAGAACTCTGGAAGGGGGTGCAGAGGGAGGGAGTCCTCGCCTCTGACCCCGGTTTAACCCGAGGGTTTAGATCCGAGGGTGGTGGATCAGTTGCAGGGTCAAGGCCCTGAACTGGTGGAAGAGTTGTATAGAAGGTCCGGTTTCAGCATCCTGACAGTTTTTGGTTCTGGGGGTGCTTCTCCAGGGAGGAGAATGCAGGACCCCCTAAGGAGAGGTGAGGGGAGGAGAGCCTTGGCCGAGACCTCTGGTCAGCCGGAGGGTACAGACCTTGGGTTGGAGGACCAGGTTCAGGGTGTCCCCCCTGACCTGGGGGAAGGGGACACTGCTAACCGTGCCCCTACCAGTTTGTCTTCCGGGGGTGCTGCTCCAGGTGGGAGGGTACAGAGCCCCAGGGGGGAGGACCGGGTGTGGGAGAGCCCAGCCCAGTCCCTGGTTCAGCCCCAGGGTACAGACCCTGGGCTGGTGCACCAGTTGCAGGATAGCACCCCTGAATTGGTGGGCGAATTGTGCAGGACACCTACCACAGGTGCCCTGACAATTCTGGAAGGGGGTACTGCTACAGGTGGAAGGGTACAGAACCCCGGGGAGAAGGAGAGGGTGTGGGAGAGCCCACCCCAGTCTCCTGTCCAGCCACAGGGTACAGACCCTGGGCTGGTGGGCCAGTGTCAGGAGGCCGTACCTGACTTGGCGGGGGAGAGAGTGGAGAAAGGGTGCCAGGCACCTGGGGCTACAGCCCCCCACTCTCTGACGTCGCAGCGGTTGGAGTGGCCTGAAAGGCATAAGGCCTGCCTCTCATCACTGACATTTGTCAGTGGCCACTGTGGCTGGCTGTCCTGGTGGACAGAGTTGCCCCTGGGAGGGGGACAGGAGTCACACCCCGGGGGTGGGCTGAGCCACACCATTGTGTTGGCCATGTGGGTACTGTCTGCCTGTTGGGACACATCTGTGAGCAAAGTAAGTTTAGGTGCTGCACAGATGGGGTCCACAGGTGAGGAGAAGGGTTCCCCATGGGTCAGCTTAGTGGGCCCTGAGAGTATGGATAGAGGGATCCAACTAGGTTCAGGAAGGCGTAGAACGGGAAGAAAACCCTGCTGTTGCGGGCCAGGTCCCATGTTCCATCGCCCCAAGCAGGGAAGTCCATCGAGGTATGGATTGGTCTCCCCTGGCTTTAGGCTGGAAGGGGGTTGTGTTGGAAATGGCCCTTTTTGCAGGGTTATCCCCAAACTTTTTGCTTTTTCCTCCTATTTTTCCCTGACCTGTTTGTGTTGGTTCTAGGACTCTGGGCACTTTACCACTGTTAATCAGTGCTAAAGTGCATATGCTCTCTGTGTAAATTGTGTTATGAATTGGTGTTTCTGTAATTGGATGCTTGATTTACTTGTTAGCCCCTAGTAAAGTGCACTGCGTGTGCCAGGGCCGGTGAATCTAATGCTACCCGGGGGCCTGCAGCACTGGTTGTGCCACCCCCGTGAGTAGCCCTGAAAACGGTAACTCAGACCTGCCATTGCAGAGTCTGCGCGCAGTTTGTAACTGCCATGTCGACTTGGCCAGTGCACACACTGGCCGGTCCCTAACCTTCCCTTTTCTTACATGTCAGACATCCCTCAGGTAGGCCCACGGTACCCCTGCGGGCAGGGTGCAATGTATGTGAAATGTAGACATGCCCTGGTGTGTGAGGCATGTCCTAATAGTGAATTACAGCCAATTTCGTTTTTCACTATTGCAAGGCTACCAGTTCCCCATAGGACACAATGGGAGGTTTGTTTATAACATCTTATAAACACAACTGGCCCAGGGAATTCGGTAAGAAGATAAAATTTAGTATTCCTGAACTCAGAATCTAAAGATGCATCTTTTAGTGAAGGTGATTTTTACATTCTGCGTTTGAAAATACCACTTTTAGAAAGTGGGTATTTTCTTGCTCAGTCATCCCGTGTGCCTCTGCTGGAATGTGGATTGCCTGTCTGGGTTTTGGATGACAGAAGGCTGGGGGGGCCAGAGGGACTCCAGATAGTCTAGGTAGGTCAGGAAAGGGCTGAATAGACCTGGGCTGCGATGGGGGAAGGGGGAGGAGATTTCCTTGCACCTCAAAGGGCCTGGTCTGCCTCTGACAATGCCGTCTCCACCTCCTCCCAGGAAATCACACCAGAGAAGGCAGAACTGGTTCTGGCCGGGCACAGACACCCTCTGCCTGAAAGATCAAAGTATTTTTAGATACAAATACTGGGTCCCAGACCCCTGAACTTCAGAACGCATCTGGAACAAGAAGACTGCCAAGAAGAAGAGCCGGAGAAGCTGCGAAAAGGAACGACTGCTTTGCTGGGTGCTTTGCTGGGCTGACCTACAGTGGCTGCTTCTGTCTTGGGCAGTGAAAGGCCTGGACTGGACTTTCTGCAACCTAATTTGTGAGTCTCTCCAAGGGCTTGAGGTAGAGCTTGCCCCCTGTTCACGAAGTCTCAGGAACAGCAAAGACTTCAAGTTTTTCGACCCGCAGCACTGGGGACTGTGTGTTTTGTGCTGCCACCCGAAGAACACCAACTCGACGACGTCTACGACGCCACTGCCGACTCCGTGTCCTGAAGGCACTGCAGAGGGGACCGCCGCAACACCGCACCGCAACCCTGGTCTCACTGACGCCTGTTGACGCCTCCACCGAGCCGCTGCTTGCACCGCGACCTGTGGGCACCACATTCCGCACCGCCTCGCTTCACGCCGAAGCTTTGGCACCGCAGAGGGCACCGCCGCAACGCGACCCTGGTCTCACCTACTACGCCTGTTGATGCCGCCACCGAGCCGCTGCTCGCACCGCGACCTGTGGGCACCGCACTCCGCACCACCTTGCTTTACGAGGACGCCTTGGCCTGCCTGACGCTGCCACTTTCCGCCGAAATCGACGCCGCTGCTTGCACCGTGGCTCGAGGGCACCGTTCGTAAGTCACACGACGCACCGCCCTCATCCTGCACCGCAGCCTTGGCCTACCGACACCATCGACTCCAGTTCGTCAGCAGACGACAGCGCTTCAGCAACGACGCTGCTTGCACTGTAGCGTGCTAGCACCGTGGCGAGCACCGCCTTCATCTCGCACCCCAACCCTGGTCTCACCGACGACGCCATCTGACGCCGCCACCGAGCCGCTGCTCGCACCGTGACCTGGGGGCACCGCACGCCGCACCGCTGCACTTCGCACCGCAGCATCCGACGCCTGCCGGCGCCAGCGCTCCTGATTCCACCAGAGAGGAGCTCGACCTGCAACGCGAGTGACTTCAAGGGCCTCAACGCCCTGCATTTCTCACAGGTACTGTTTTGCGGGTCTTCCCGACACCGTAGCTGGCCCGCGACCAGCCAGAACTGTTGGATTTGTTGTTCACGACGCCGTGGTAGCCCGGACGGAGCTATCCACACAAGGAACTCTTTTTAATTAGCGTATTTTTGGAACTGTGAACTTTTAAGTATAGTATTGTGGATTTTTATCGCTTTTTTTTGGTCTCGTCTTAATTATATAAAAATATTGGATATTTTTCTAAACTGGTGTGGTGTCCTTTTGTAGTGCGTACACTGTATTACTGTCGGTTATGTGCAAATGCTTTACACACTGCCTCCAAGATAAGCCTGGCTGCTCGTGCCAAGCTACCAAGGGGGTGAGAGCAGGGGTTATTTTAGAAGTGTAACTCCCTTATCCTGACTAGAGTGGTGGTTTTTGCCTGGCTTTGGCCCACGCCCTAGCCTACCAAAAATCCCATTTCTAACAACATTCAACCCAGGATTCCATACTTTTACACTCTTCTTAAGATCCACAAGGGCATCACGCCGACACCAGGCAGACCCATTGTCTCCGGAATCGACTCTCTCCTCGAATTACTGAGTAAATTTTGTGATCACTTTTTGAGACCAATAGTGATGAAGACCCCTACCTACCTGAAGGGCACTACAGAAGTGTTGAACCTCATACAGAACTTCAGGGAGCTGGAGAATATAGATCTACTGGTGACTTTAGACGTCGAAGCCCTGTACACTAAGATCCCACAGGATGCCACGTTAGAAGTGCTGGAGACCATTCTCACAACAGACACCATGGCCATCCCAGACACCCCCCAGCTTCATCTTGGAATGTGCTTCCCTAGCGCTTAAGGAGAATTTCTTCGAATTTAAAGGACAACTTTACCATCAGGTGCAGGACACTTCCATGGGGAGCAACTTTGCTCCAAGCCTGGCTTGTCTTTACATGTCAGCATTCCAAGGTAATCACATCCTTGGTGAGGAAAATCCCTATTTAGAGAACATACTTACCTGGCACAGATACATAGACTATGTACTGTCTTCTTGTGAGGAGATGCCAATATCTGTGCAGAATTCTGCGACTGGATTAATACACTCAACCCCTTTCTGAAGTTCACCAGCACTATTTCAGATCAATCTATACCTTTTTTGAATCTACTCATCTCCAGAGAAGGAGGCAGGATACTAACATCCAACTATAGAAAACCCACGGATAGGAACAGCCTATTACTTTACGAGGGCCGCCACTAGAAGACTCTGTGTGACAATCTCCCGGTGGGCCAGTTCCTACTCCTCCGTCGTAACTGTAGCACCATGAAAGAATATGAACTACAAGCTTCCACCCTGAGATCCAACTTGATAGATCGCCACTACCCCCATAAGATCATACAGCAGGCATATAAAAGAGCGAAGAATGACCATCGAGATAGCCTCCTGGAAAGTAAAGAAAAATCACAGATGGAAAAGCTCATGTGTCACAACCTTTACACCCTCATCAAATACGATTAAAAAAATCATTAAAAAATGGTCCATTCTGAATACAGGGACTTCGGAGGTGGGCGACCCACCCCTCTTTGCATACAAATGCACAGATAACCTAAGAGACATCGTACTAGAACAAGTGGCAGTGGTAATAGAGAAATGGTCAGCACCTCCGCTACGTTTGCAATTGTTTGATTTTTAAATGTAAAGGCGTGCTCAATGAAAACACTGTGCCACCCAGTGTTGCCCTGTATAGGAAAATAGGATTTTCCATATACACGCATAATCAAAATTATAATACAGAGCACAGCATCAAAGTAGTTTAAACAGACCGTGTCGTCAGTTAAATTTAATTTCAAGTACAACACCAAGGAATACAAAGTGGACAAGATAATATAGTCCAAATGTGAATACAAAATTGTATAAATTCTTGATCTTGTTGACACGTAGTTGTAGCGTGGATGCAGGCAGACAGCCAACACGTGTTTCGTCGTGTAGACTACTTTCTCAAGGCTCAAACTTTGACAGTTGCATCTGTGACGGTTTATACACAGATACGAACTAGAATCCCCTTGTTGTATTGGGGAGTTGAGACCGCAAAAGCGCAAAATTATCCTAAGTGTAGTGGATAGAGCCCTAACTTCAAACGTCGTCTCTTAGATAGGAGAGTAGCACTTATGCGCTTAGAACTGTTGCGCTCGTTGTAGTAGACGAGACTGGAATCCTAGCAGTTTATTGGAACAGTATGACGTCCATAGTAGTGGCGGGGGTAGCCCGTATAATTGGTGCTTCCTGCTTCTCATGGAGAGGTGCTCATGTACAGGGACACTATCCCTGTGGGTCTTGTACAGTATGCCCCCTCACACAAACCACCAAGACAACTGACATTGGTCTGGAACACCCATGGGAGCAAAGGCACCATACCAATTGTAACTCAAAAAATTGCATATACCTAATCACATGCCCCTGCGGTCTTAGATATGTAGGTATGACCACCAGAATGGTGAAAATACACATTACTGAACACCGCAGCACAATACGCTGCAAGAGGACCAGTACTAAGATGTCCTCTCATTTTCTAGAGTCTAATCACATGGTGGATAGTTTGAAGTGGACTATAATTGAGGCGAATAACAAATGGAACACGAGATCTCTATTTTCAAGAGAACAGCGGTGGGTGTTTCGCCCTCAAAACACACATCCACGGATTGAACAATGACATCCCGTGGTCTGAGTGCACCATGTAATCTGTACAACCCCCTGTCATACTTATAAGGATACATCAATATATCCGTGATCTATCTTTTTAAGTAAGGAACCCTTCCAGCTACTGAGCTCTTCCAGTTAATAAGACATACTTACCATACAGACACCATCTTAGCAATTCCCGACATTTTGTCTCGATTTCTTTATCCCAAGAAGAGTTCCTGCATACACTGCACATATGAGCAGGCTCTTACCTTATAACCCATAGCTGCAAAGTGACTTTCTCAGCCCCTAACTACACTAGGCGAAATGGGAACACCACTGCGACCATCTACTCCAATGGCACAGTCCTGATACAAGCCAACAATGACAATCTAGAAACCTTTGACGCCCTCTTCCCATCCCTCCGAACTTCCCCCTCTCACGCACTCTTCCCCTGCCCGCCCATCCTCCTCTCCCTGAAGAACCCGACCCGCCAACAGAACTCACCCATCATTCCGGTGCTCCCTAGTAACACCTGCCTCGTGCAGCGAGACACCACCCCCAACACTACCAGAGAGAACAAGACCCCTCTACCCCCCTCCGGCAACCACCCTCACCCGACCCCCGCCCTCCAACCCTCCCAACCCACTTCGAACTACCTCAACACACAGTACGTGACTCCCAACCCAGTCCCTCATGCAATTTAACACTGACGCCCCAACATGGCCCCCGCCTCCCCGCACTCCCGACCCCGCCTAGATCCCACACGGACAGCTCACTCACAAAAGGGCAACTTAACGTTAGGCTCTCCCCCCCAGGTTTAACTTTCCCGCCCAGAACACACACACCGACATAGAGACTGGGCAGCGGCTCACCCTGCTTGAAAGCCAGATAACAACCATAATCCAGGGTCTTCGTGAAATCCTTACCAACCTCGCCGCACCCCTAAAGCCACACCGTTTCCCTTCCTTCCCCTCTCTCTCTCTCTCTCAACAGAGGCTTTCCAAGGCTCCCCACCCGAAAGGGATCTCTACCCCCCCTCTCTAATCAGACACAGAGACCGAAAAGAACTAGAGATGAAACGTCTGCGAGTGAAGCGGCAGCTCTCGCTTCCTCGTACGATAATCCTATTACTGCCACCCTCCAATTCAAAATACAGGTGATCACCGGTCTGGGAAGAGAACAGGCCCCTCCGAAATCCCCTAGACCCCCGGCCACAAGCACTTTCATCCCCACGGTCCCCCAAACGAAAAAAAAACCACAACAGAGGCGTCCCCCACCAATTGCATGCTCATAAACTGCAGATCAGCCACCAAGCATGCCACAGAGCTAGCGGAATCCATCCTCACCCACGGCATAGCCATAGCATTCATCACCGAGACATGGCTAAATGACTCCTCATTTCCACTCATGGATACTCGTCCCCCCTGGCTTTGTAATCACCAACAAAGATAGAAAAGATCAAAGAGGTGGAGGCATAGCAATCATCCACAAAATCAATATTTCCGTGACGGAAATGGACTCCCTCAACTACAACACCTTTGAGTGCCTAACCGCCAACATCAACACTAGCAACAACAAAACACTTATCTGCCACCTTATTTACCACCCCCCAGGCAACACCACCACATTCACTGAACACCTGTCCGACCTGATTGCCCACTGCTCTCTCCGAGACAAACAACCTTATTCTGGGCGACCTCAATCTACACTGGAATGAAGAAAACAACCTGCTAATCCAGAACCTGAAGGAGCTGCTTCACAGCAACAACCTTACCCAACACTGCTTCGAGGAAACCCACAACAAAGGAGCAATCCTAGACGCCATTATCGCCCAGCACGACACTGTCACGATAGACCGCACCCTGCCCGTGGACTGGTCCGACCACCACTTAATCCTTTTCCACCTCACTCAGCCGATCACACTTAAACCCCCCACCCAAGACCCTCCGAAATGGACTAGAAACTTCACTCAGATTAACATGACTGACCTAGAGGGAAGGGTTAACTGTCTCCATACTGCCTCCACAGATGATCTATCCACAACAGAACTCACCTCCCACTACAACACAAACATGACATCCATTCTAGATCAAGTAGCCCCCTTGAAACTAAAAAAACCCAGCAACATCCCATCCAGATCTTGGTTCAACACGGACATTAACAACGAAAGAAGACAACTAAGAGCTACAGAAAGACTATGGAGGAGCAACCCCTCCTCAAGCCTACTCGAACAACTCAAAGCAACCCGAAGGAAATACAAAAAACACATCAGCAGCGAAAAATCCAACTTCTTCTGCGCCGCCCTGGACAACGCAAAAAACAGGCCCAACGAACTGTTCAAAATCATCAGGCAACAAACCTCCAAACCCCCGGAATCCTCCCTATAGGCCTCCAAGGACTTGTGTGAAAACTTCGCCATTTTCTTCGAAGAAAAAATCACCAAGATTGAGCTCTCACTGGACATCAACGTCAACCTCGTCTGCAAAAGCCTGCCCCCAGTGACAGTAGATAGCACGCCCAAGCACCCCACAAAAACCTGGAAGTCCTTCAACCCCATCCCGGAAACCGAGATCCTCAAACTGATCTCCACCTCCAAACCAACCTCTCACGTCCTTGACCCGATACCCACCCAACTGACCAAAAAACGGAAACTCTCCATAGCCCCGTTCTGGTGCAAGATCATAAACAGCTCCCTGAGAACCGGCATCATACCTGAATGCCTCAAAGTTGGCCAAGTCACGCCACTACTAAAAAAAACAGGCCTTGACACCAAGGAACTGAATAACTTCAGACCCGTCTCCAATCTCCCCCTCCTATCCAAAATCCTTGAAAACTGCGTCCTCCAAGAACTGACTCAGCACATGGATAGCATCAGCCTTCTTGACCCCCACCAATCGGGTTTCAGAAAAGGCTATAGCACAGAGACCGCGATCCTTAACATCACAGACGACATCCACAAATCCCTCAATACCGACCAATGTTGCCTCCTCATTCTCCTAGACCTATCGGCAGCCTTTGACACGGTTGATCACCAACTTCTCATCAAGGCTTTACAAGAAAGGGTAGGTGCTGATGAGGTGGTCCTACGCTGGTTCTCCTCCTTCTTACACAGCCGCTCACAAAGGATAAAAATAAAAAAACTTTACCTCCGACCTACACCCAGTCAACAGGGGCGTCCCCCAAGGTTCAGTGCTCTCACCTCAACTGTTCAACATATACATGGAACCCCTCACCACCCTACTCAAAAATGCTAACATCCCTTTCCACCTCTATGCAGATGACACCCAGATCTATCTAGAAACCTCCTCCATAGATGACATTGAGACTAAATGTCACTCTAAAAGAAATCCAACATTGGCTGTCGCTTAACCACTTAAAACTCAACCAAGACAAAACCGAAATACTCCTCATCTCCAACAAAGAAGAAGAGAACCCTCATATTTCCGAATGGCTAAAAGCTTTGGATGCTCTTAACGGCAATCACACTCTGACCCACTCCGTTAAATCATTAGGAATCACCCTAGACTCAAAACTCGACATGGCCAAACACATCAAGAACTCCGCAAAAAGTGCCTTCGTCAACCTGAAGGTACTTAACAAAATAAAACCATTCATCCCAACCAACGACCTCAAACAAGCCACCCAATCACTGGTGCTATCCAGACTCGACTATGGGAATGCCACCCTCACTGGTACAACAAAATATCACCTAGCTCCCCTCAAAACTACTCTCAACGCAGCAGCTAGAATGGTCAATGGAATCAGGAAATACGACCACATTTCACCAGCACTCCGAGAACTAAAATGGCTCCCAGTCGAACTGCGTGCCAGTTTCAGAACTGCCTGCCTCACACCCAAAGCCCTGCACACAGGAAAACCTGAGTATTTGGCTGCTAAACTCAAGAGGGCTGGTCAGACAAGGAACCTCAGGAGCTCCAGCACCCTACTACTCATCCCTATGAAAACACGCAAACAAAAAACTGCTGCACGGTCCTTCGCCGGAAACGCGCCCAAAATCTGGAACGACATCCCAGTCGGTATCAGGACTATCTCGTCCTTCACAAAATTCAAAAAACACCTAAAAGTCCTTTTCCTCAACCGCTCCCTCCCGAATGGATAGCCGCCATCTAAACGCAAATCCCTGCTCGTCGTCTCTCCCAGACTCTCCTCCCTGCTATTTGACCCCTAACCGCTCCCCCCTAAGTGGTTCAACCCCAAGACAACGTGCACTCTATGAGGTTATCTCAGGACTCACGGACTACCTCAATGCTGCTTAGCACACTTGGACTTCCGAACCTATATGTAGAATACTGCTTTATTGTATGTATCTTGCTCAAAAACTGTTGTGAAGCGCTCCGATACCCTCGGGTCAGGCTAGCGCTATATAAAACTCCTTAATAAATAGATAAATATAAGCGATTTGTAAATTCCCCCCACTCCCCACCTTACCACCATCATACCATTCTACTTTTTGACAGGTGACTCAACATCTGTCTGTGATTCCCATGGGAATACCTACCTCCCGTGCCCTATAACTTGCGTTTCATTCTGGCTACTTATTTCTTTAAGTACTTTGTTAGCCACCATACACCCTGACTGCCGTTATACTTGTATTGTTCTTTTCAATTCTGTCTGTGCTGTCCCACAGTCTCCTTTTCTTTGTGGAGACAATCAGTGAGCTTACAAGGACGTACATGACCATTCTAAGATGGCCACCATAAAACAGCCTATGCCAGACGCTTGTTGACCACACCGCGTATTAACGCACCACACCCGGCTCTCCTGTCCGCGTATGACGTGAAGCCGGCTACCGGAGTGACAGCCTCTTCACTATTTGAGCACGGCTGCTCTCTGGTACCGGTTCCTCCAGGTTTAGCAGATGCAGGTAGGCGATTATGCTTAACGATCCAAGTGGCCACTGTATGCTTTAATGAGCAACTAGGACCTCTCCTTGAGCGCCCGACTGCTTTATTCCGATATCTCCTTCCACACTTGTAATCCCGAACCCCTTCATGTTGCCTCACCCGACAGGTCGCCTGTAGCGTACACCTGCTATAACCTCAGAGGCACTCCCCTTCACTTCGAAAGGGTAAGCAAGATACTACTCCTCAACTTTTCCTTACACTTTTGGATATATATTTGGTGGGATGAGTATATTTGGTCTTGCTAAAGATAATACATATTTCTTTGGGCACTTGATCATCAATCACTCACTAAAAACATTTTTTCTGGTTGAGTGACACAGTTGTGATACGATCTCCCCCCACACAAGTAGAATGGCCTCATTCTTAACGTGCCACCATAATCAAGCCACGACATACTCCTTATGGCTGATTTATGCTTACACTATTTTTTCTTCTTTGTCTCTTTCAGGTTGGACTGATGATATAAAAGAATTTTTTCCTGCACCTTACTAGTCATTCCTCGGCTAAGACTCAGGGAGGTTCCCCCTGTTTTTTTAAGAAATATTTGTTTCTTCATTTTTTCACACAATATCTGGTCCTGATGAAATGCAGAGGATCCCTTCTAGACCAATAGGGCGTGAAACATGTTGACCCCATTCACTGCACCAACAATTCTAACCAAACTGTATTTCCTTATTAGTGGTAAGTAGAAGTTTGGCTTTTGTTTTTACTCTATCCGGTGGACCCAGGAATAAAAACCTTTTATTGTGCACCACCGTGATATTTTAAACTCACTCTCACACTAGTGCCACACACTCGCACTCACCATTACGGAGTTTTTTTTTACTTAAGAAGATTTCCGACAAAGAGCCCTCTAGTCGGGCCTGTGGGGTATTGCAGCGATGACCCCACGAGGAGCAAAAACACCCAATGATGAAGCATGATACCTTCACAGGTGTGTGAGGGCAACTTTTCCAAATAAAGGAATTCCCCCCAACCTATACATCCATCCTGAGACACTTCCCCCTCTCCCCCACCCTTCTGTTTTCCGAAGCCTATTTGGCTGGACTCTCCTTCAGGAACAGCTACCCCTGGGAATTTTACATAACCGTCTCATTATGACCTCATACTTTGGTATGAAAAGCAGATGAGTTCCCTTTATGCGTTAGGGTGCAAAGATAGAGGGAAACGTTTTAAACCATCTACAATGTTTTCTGGGGCTTTAAAAAAGGCTAATCAGGAAATAAATCTTTTAGTTAGCGAGCAATTTAAAACTCCAACAATAATGGCAGAAATTTACCACCTCAAGCCTAAGAGTCAGATTGAAAAAGATTGACCGTAGTAAGGAAGAGGATAGGAGATTGATTCATTTAAGGGAAGCTGCTGTCTCTAATAATTTGAGAAGCTACTGGTCTCTGATCACGCAATATTTAAATACTAGAGTTGCTGCTCAAGCAATTCCGACATTGGATGACAAATGGATCTAGTTTATCTCTGAATTGTATGCTTGTATTCAACCACACACAAAGAAAGGGGGGGGGGGGGAATAGGACAAATTCCTACCCTAACCTCCCCAAACTTCATACACACAAAAAAGAGGAAGGATAGTACATTTAACACGTATTTAGCTTAAGTGGAATGTGCTAGATGCGGAACAACCGTCCTCATCCACAAATTGTGGCATGCTTCATCGTAGGGCTTGCTAACTTACACCCCTGCGCAGACCAAAGCCTGGGGTAGAGCAAAGGGAAGGGGAAGCATGCCACAATTTGTGGGAGAGGGCAGTTTTTCCGCATATAGCACATGCTACTTAAACTAAATAAGTGTTAAATTTACATCCCTACCTCTCTTTTGTGTGTATGTTGTACGCTTGTAATCCCTGTAGTAATGTCTTGCCTGTTTTAAGCATTGATACCGATTCCTTAATGTTATACGGACCTCCTCTGGATAAGGAAACCGAAGGTTATATTAAGGGCACAAGAATCTCTGGTGCCATGGGTCCTGATGATTTTCCAATTGCCCTTATTAAGCAGGAGGTTTCTGCAGGGGTTTCCTTTATACATCCGCTATTTGTATTTTTTGAACAGCGCTATTCCATCTTCTTGGAAAGGGAGCATTAAAGTCCCTTTGTGTAAAAAGGAAATGAAAAACTCTCCGGCCACTTATAGGCAAATAGCCCTTTATGTGCTTGGTTTAATGTGCTGACAGGTAAATTATTTTCTAAACTTATTCTCCTGCATCTTCAAAAATGGGCATTTGGAAGTAATATTATACCGTTAGAACAGGCCAGTGTTTAAAAGAATCATGGCACTCTAAATAATGCACACGTTACTACTTGTGTAACGATATATCTGTAAGAGACATTAGTTAGTGATAGATTCCTTACCTTAGAATATCCCCAGGCGTCAGACTGGATCCGGAAAATTCTTCGCTAGCAGTACCCCTGCGCGTCAGTAGGTGGCGTCGTGCCGTTCCGCGTCCGTCGCTGGCGTCGTAAGCGCCGAGATGACGTTACGGAAACTACTTAGGCGCCACCCATGCGCGCTGACGTCAGTTCTGTACACGACTTTCCGCGCCAGGAACGCAGAGCCATGGAAGAAACTGACCAGTGGTGCCATGAAACTAGGGCCCTGAAAGGGATGCCCCTAACCCTAGAATCAGTTCGCAGAACGGGGAGGATGGGTGGGGCGGTAAGGAATCTATCACTAACTAATGTCTCTTACAGATATATCGTTACACAAGTAGTAACTTGTGCATCTGAAAGACACGTTAGTGATAGATTCCTTACCTTAGAATAGATACCCCAGCAATACCAACCCCGGTGGTGGGTCTGCGAATAGATTACACCAGAAAGTCACGGAGAACAGAACGGCCAAAGAAGCCGTCTCTCCGGACTTGGTTGTCAAGGCAGTAATGCTTGGTAAACGTGTGCAGCGAGGCCCACGTAGCTGCCTGACAAATATCCTGCAAGGGAACGCCGCGTCCCCAAGGCAGTAGTGGCTGCCGTCGCCCTGGTAGAATGGGCACGCAGCCCCACAGGAGGCTCCTTCTTAGCCAAGGAGTAACATGCTTTGATGCACAAAACGACCCACCGAGAAATGGTGCGTTTGTGCACGGCCCAACCTTTTTTGGCGCCCACGTAGCCAACAAAGAGCTGGTCATCCACCCAGAACTGTTGTGTGCGCGTCAGATAGGAGAGCGCACGTTTTGGGTCCAGACGATGGAGCCTCTCTTCCTCTTTTGAAGGATGCGGAGGCGGAAAGAAGGTGGGCAAAGTGATGGTCTGCCCGATGTGGAAGGGCGTGACAACCTTTGGCAAGGAAGAAGGACGGGTCCTTAAAACCACCTTGTCCGGATGAACAGAAAGGAAAGTAGGTTTAGAAGAAAGAGCCTGGAGGTTTAGAAGAAAGAGCCTGGAGCTCACTCACTCTTCTGGCAGAGGTGATAGCTACCAGGAAAGCCATCTTGAGAGTAAGAAGACGTAAAGGACAGTTATGAAGGGGCTCGAAGGGAGCGCACATCAGATAGGTCAAGACAAGATTTAAGTCCCATTGAGGCATTATGAAAGGCACGGGGAAACGTGTGTGTAATGCCTTTGAGGAAACGGCTAACAACCGGGGACTTAAAGAGAGAAGGCTGATCTGAAAGCCGAAGAAAGGCGGAGATAGCCGAAAGATAACCTTTGACAGTGCCCAGAGCAGAGCCCTGCTGGGCCAAAGATAGGAGGAACAGAAGGACCTCAGAAAGAGGGGCAGAAAGGGGATCCACAGACTTAGCTGTGCACCATGCCACAAATTTGTTCCACCGGCAGGCGTATACCGATTTAGTGGAGGGACGCCTGGCTGCCAGAATGACATCACAGACTTCAGGAGGCAAGTCAAATGGAATCAACTGTCGCCGCTCAATCTCCACGCATGGAGGTGGAGGCTGGCCAGGTTCGGGTGTAGGACCGTCCCCTGCTGCTGCGATAGAAGATCCTCCCGAAGAGGCAGTCGGATCGGGGGATCGATCGCCATGTTGAGCAGCTCGAGATACCAGTATCTTCGTGCACAATCCGGAGCCACAAGGATGACTTGGGCCCGGTCGCGCCGAATCTTCTTCAGCACTCTGGGCAGAAGTGGTATAGGCGGAAAGGCGTACAACAGACCGCAGCTCCACTCGCGACGAAAAGCGTCGCCGAGCGAGTGCCGCCTTGGAAATTCCAACGCGCAGAACTGATGACATTGCGCGTTCTCTTCGGTGGTGAATAGATCTAACCAAGGCTCTCCCCACTGCAGAAAGAAACCCGAGTTAGTCGGCCCTTGCGTTCAAAGAACCTGCCAGGTAATGTCTTGATGTTCCAGCCATGTCCAGAGGCGCAGAGCCTCCTGACATAGGGTCCAGGACCCCACCCCGCCCTGTTTGTTGCAATACCACATGGCGGTGGTGTTGTCCGTGAACACCTGCACCACACTTCCCCGGACAGAGGGAAGGAATGCCTTCAGTGCAAGCCGGGTCGCCCGAAGCTCCAAAAGATTGATATGGAGCCGGGACTCCGCCTGAGACCAGAGGCCTCTGATCTCCGCCTCTCCCAAGTGGCCACCCCATCCCAGGAGGGACGCATCCGTCACCACTGTGTGCTCCGGTTGGGGAAGGGAGAGGGATCTGCCATTGACCCAATCGCGATTCGTGAGCCACCACTGCAAATGTCGTGCAGTGCCCTCCGAGATTTGGACATGATCGGACAGGTTGCCCTGATGCTGTGCCCACTGGAACTTCAGGTCCCACTGCAGAGCCCGCATATGCCATCTGGCATGTTGCACCAGCAGGATGCAATAAGCCATCAGGCCCAGGAGCCGAAGGGTCATCCTGACTGAGATCCAGGATAGCGGCTGAAAGATCGGAATCATAGCCTGAATATCCCGGACCCGCTGCTGGGGAGGATAAACCCGAAACAGCTGCCGAATCCAGAACCGCTCCGATGAAGGGAGCTTCTGAGAGGGACTCAGGTGCGACTCGGCACATTGATGGAGAACCCCAGCAAATGCAGGAGGTCGGCCGTAGTCTGAAGGTGGGTGACAACTGCCTGGGGCGAGCCCGCCTTCAACAACCAGTCGTCGAGGTAGGGGAAGACTGACCTGCGCAGATGAGCTGAGACCACAGTCATCACCTTCGTGAACACCCGAGGGGCACTTGTAAGGCCGAAGGGGAGCACGGCAAACTGAAAATGCTCCTGGCCTACCGTGAACCGCAGGTAACGCCGGTGGGCCGGCAGGACGGGAATGTGAAAATATGCGTCCTGCAAGTCAAACGCTACCATCCAGTCTCCAGGTAGAGGGCAGCCAAGACCTGAGCTAGAGTAAACATCTTGAACTTCTCCTTCCGGAGGAAGCGATTGACGTTCCTGAGGTCCAAGATGGGGCGCAATCCCCCCTTGTCCTTCTTGGGGACCAGAAAGTAGTGGGAATAACAACCGCTCCCTACTTCCGTTCCAGGAACACACTCGATGGCCCCCTTGGCCAAGAGGGCCGTGACTTCCTGCAGGAGAAGTGCCAAGTGGTCCCCGGACACGCGGTGGAACTGAGGCGGCATGGCTGGAGGGGTGGAGGGGTGGACTGAAAAGGAAGGGCGTAACCCCTGCGGATGATCTGCAACACCCACTTGTCCGATGTAATAGCTTGCCAGTGGGGTAGATGATGGCGGACCCTGCCACCCACTGGCGTGGGGTGCCCCACAAAGCTCGGATTAGGAAGGTATGGAAGTAGAAGCGGCGGGGGCGGAGGTGGACTGACCCCACGCTGACTCCCAGACCCGCCCCTGCGGAAACCGCGTCCGCGGCCCCGCTGAGGCACGTGCTGCACAGGCTTGGTGAAGGAACGTGCCTGGGCGCCCCGTCCTTGGCCACGAAAGGAACTAAAACCAGGAGTGGCCGGGCTTCTCGTGGAAAGACCTAAGGACTTGGCCGTGGCCCGCGAGTCCTTGAAACGCTCCAGCGCACTGTCGGCCTTATCGCCAAACAGGCGAGTGCCATCAAAGGGCATGTCCATGAGTGAGTTTTGGAAGTCTGGCGAGAACCCGGTAGATCTGAGCCAGGCGTGGCGGCGAAGCGCCACAGTGGTAGAAATCGCTCTACCCAAGGAGTCCGCGGTGTCTAAACCAGACCGAATGGCGAACTTAGCCGCATCCTTACCTTCTGCAATGGCTTGGGACAATACAGCTTGGGTTTCCTCAGGACACAGAGGTAACACCTGCGCAACTGTGTCCCACACCGTATCGGAATAGCGGCTCAATAGACAGGCGGAATTCACTGACCGCAGCCCCAAGCTGGCCGAAGAGAACAAACGTTTGCCGAACTGTTCCAGCTTCTTAGAGTCCTTATCCGGCGGAGCCGTGGGAAAGTCACTCTGCGACGTCGAAGCTTGGATGACCAGACTCTCGGGCGTAGGATGAGTGGTCAAAAAGGCGGGGTCACCCGGCGCTGGGCGATGACGCCTGGCAACGTTCTTATCCACAGGGGCCCCTGTGGCGGGCCACGACCAAGTGCCCAGCAAGACGTCAGTGAGGGCGTCATTAAATGGCAGCAGGGGCTCCGACGCAGTGGACGCCGTCTGGAGCACCTCAGTTAGGAGGTTAGTTTTGAGGGCTACCGTAGGGAGGTCAAGGTGGAGAACCTCCGCTGCCCGACGAAGCACCACCGTGTAGGAGGCGCCCTCCTCCATGTTAGGCAGGGGAGAGGCAAACCCCGGGTCCGACGCGACGTCGAGGTCGCCGGCGTCCCCCAAATCGTCCGCCCAGTCCTGCTCAGAGTCACACTGACGAGCAAGAGGGTCCTCAGACCCCTCCCAGTCGTCCTCCACCTCCGCCGCCTGTAGCACCGACCGTGGCGGCAGGGCAGGAGCCGGGGAAGGGACAAACGGCGTTGGGAACGGCGCCGGCTGGGGCCGGACCGGCACCGTGTCCCAATGCGGATCCCAGGTAGGAGCAAAATGATCCTGGAACCTGGGCAAGGGCGGGACAAATGGTACCCACTGCGGCGCCGGAGGCGGAGCCGAGGGTGGCGCTGGCGCCGGAGCCGGCAGCGATGCACCTTGTGGCGCCGGGGCCGGAGCCGACGGCGCAGGATCCTGTGGGGCCGAAGCTGGATCCGCCGGCGGCGCCGACGGTCCAACAGGATCCCGACACGGGACCGCGGGGCCCGAGGGCGCGCCGGCGGGAGCCCAAGGCCTAAAATGGCGGTCAATGGTAGCAAGAAACTCTTGCACCTGTGCGGGAGTCGCCGACGGACCCGGGTAAGGTGGGTAGGCTGCGGGACTCCCGGGCTCCAGAGGAGCCGCAGGGGCAAAGCCCCTGTCCCCCTCGTACGCATCCGGGGACCGACGGGGGGACGTCGGAGAGCGAACACGCTTCTTTGACTTCCTCTTGTGTCGTCTCTTACCCGAATCCGAGGGTGAAGACTTTGAGCCCGAGGAGCGATGACTGTGGCCCCGCGAGCGTTCTCTGGAACGGCCCCTAGACCGGGAACGGCGCTGGGACGAGTGCCGGACCTCCAGCAGCTTCCGGTGCCACTCCCTCAAGGCCTTCGGGGCCATGGCCCGACAGTCCCGACAGGACCGGGAGTCGTGGTCGGTCTCCAGGCAGTAGAGGCAAACATCGTGGGGGTCCGCCACCGACATATTGCGACGGCAGGCCCCACAAGACTTAAATCCAGGCATCCCTACGTGCACCAAGGAAACCAACAGGAGACAAAAGTCTCAAAAAGGTAGTTAAAAGTGACTAAGGTACGTGCTCTAACCGGATCTGCGCTTAATGGCGCGGAAAAATCAAGAACTGACGTCAGCGCACATGGGCGGCGCCCAAGTAGTTTCCGTGACGTCATCTCGGCACTTACGACGCCAGCGACGGACGCGGAACCGCACGACGCCACCTACTGACGTGCAGGGGTACTGCTAGCGAAGAATTTTCCGGATCCAGTCTGACGCCTGGGGATATTCTAAGGTAAGGAATCAATCACTAACGTGTCTCTTTCAGATATTGAGGCCTTCAGACACTGACAAAAGTATCCACAAATGGGGGGTGTGGCTTCGCCATGCAGCAAGATGGCCGCTCACTAAGAGGGCTCTGCCGGCCGAGAACATAATCCTGCATTAATCTGCCGTAAAGAGGGAACACACATCGTAGAAAATGACAGTGTACCTGCATTAAGCCTGCTGGCGCCGGCTGGTCCCGATCTGGTGTCTGCGACGCTTACCGGACGTCGACGAGCAGAGACAGGGGACCGGGCTTATATCGGACCTGTGAAGGGAGAGAAGGACACGCTGTGAGGCTCCAGGCTGCCTCGCACCGTGGACTCCCTGAATTGATCCTACCCAGAACTAGCTCTGCGGGTGGTGCCTGTGGGAGCCGCAGCGGCCTACCTGAAGATGATTGGACCCTGCGCCCATCGGCGGATCCTTCGCCGGCCCAACTAGAAAACAGATCGAGGTCGTATGACGCGACCGCAGGTGAGGAGACAAGGGAGTCCTGCGTTAGTCACGGACTCACTGATCCACCGCATGCCCTAACTGCAGCCCTGGCTTCTGTCTCGGGCCTGTGGGGTATCGCGCTGAGGGGGCCCGCACTGCCGGGCCGACTCTGGCTGGGCCGGCGGGCTACTGGATCGAGCGGCTGGGCGTAGAGACTTACCTCGCTCCTGCAAACCTCAAGTACTTGCTGTGTTTCCTGGCGATGGGTTCTTGAAAGTACACATCTTAGAGGTCTATGGTGCCTGGTGTAACTGGGGGTAGATCTGATGCAATGCAGCATACGAAATATTTCTCGCGAATCGATTTGTTGGCTATTTTTAAGTTGAGAATGGGTCTGAATTTGTTCTAGTCTTTCTTCTTCACCAGAAAACATCTAGGGTAGATGCTTGTACCCGGTTTGTGCGGAACGACCTCCATCGCATACTTCTGCAGTAAGATGTTGACTTCTGCCCGAAGCATGAGCAGATGTTGATTAGAAGATTTTGGTGGAATGGTCAGAGGAAGGTTTTGTTATAGGGATTCTGCACACACACAGAGCTATGCACAGGATAATAGGACCTCGGAATATAGTGGTGAGCCAAACATAAACCTTAGCACCTAATACCCCAACCCAACTAGCCTTAGCGTCCCATTAGCAACAATGTACCAATGATTAGACAACCCAGAACACAGAATCTCTCTCTCAGGACTCGCAGTAGCAAGAACACCCTTTCGTCACTCACTCATACCTGTCCACAACCGGCGTAAGAAGAGACACAGTATAGGTTAAAATGTTTATTTCAACATACGTGCTCTAAGATACAGTACACGTGACAGTACTATCAGCATAATGCATAAGAATAATATAATCAGCATAGTTACAACTCCATAGAATACTAACGGGAAAGCATTTCATAAAGCAGTGGATAGAGGGCTGAATGACCTTACCACCCTCCCCGTGCTAATAGCTTTTTATTATAACAATAGAAGACCTCTGGGCTTTGACAAGCGAACCCCCATACCTCAGTCTCTAGATACAAGCACTACATTAGTAGACTATCACAGCTCTTCTCCCTGGAAAGGTTTTCTTCAAGTCCCTTCCAAGAGGGAAAACGCAATAATAAAAGCCCACCAATTTCCCCATGGCAGCTGTACATAGTGTTATGTCTAGGTGCGAGGGACTGGCCATATCAGCAAGAACCAGGGACTTGTTTTTCGACCTTGTAACTGTTGTTCAGACTGAGCCCAAAAGGAACAGGAGAAAAGGTGAGAAACAGAAAATGCAGACAGTTCTAAAATAACATGGCAGGAGCAGAGGGCGACAGAACAACGGCTAAGAGTAACGTGCGCAAAAGTCTTCATGGCAGCCCAGCCTATGCCAACGGATCCAGGCAGGCCAGGAGGCCACAAACCACAAGACAGTTTATGAATATGAGACAATAACCATTTGAACAATATTCAGAACCCAGGCGCTGTAGGTAGCTGGCTCTGTATATACTATACCAAAGTAAGGTATAGTGTGCACTGAGTCCAGGGAGTCCCCAGAGGTATAGCAGAGGCTAAATTAGGTAAGTACTAACAGCTCTCTTTGTGGTAGTGTGGGCGAGCAAGAGGGTGTGTTAAGCATTTATTGTATTCACTCAATCAAGACTGATGCACACACTCAGAGATTGAACCCAGACCAATTGGGTAAGTATACTTGTATTTTATTTCTAGAACCAAGCACGACTTGGTACGGGTAGGTAAAATATACTTTCAATTATAGACCTTTACACAGAAATGCAATTGAGAATGGATTTGCATTTGTTATAGGTTTGTATCAATTTAAAATGCAGTTTGAATTACACTGTACTTTTTAGTTACTTTTGGATTACTTTGAGCACTGGGGGTGGTATGCCTAGATACCACACCTTAGGATCTCACAATACAAGGTAAGACTTTTATACTTTGCAGTTTAGTTCTCTTTTCTCCATACAAACGTCACTTCAACATTTAGAATATTTTAGGCCCAAAAGCTCTTAACATGGGTTCCTATGGGAGAAAAAGTGTTAGCTGTTTCTCAGGTAAGTACAGGACTTACGAGTGGGAGATTTGGGGGTTAGGACCAAGGTTTCCCAAGGTCTAGCTGGGCATTCAAGTTGCACCACCAGCGGCACTGGGGCGGCCGGGTGCAGGGGCCCAATGTTAGCCAATGGGGCTAAGGGGGCCTCTGGTTAGGGACTGCTGATGAGCAGGCCACTAGGGTGTGGCAGCAAAGCTCATAGGGTTAAGGATAGCACTACAGGGTCCAACGACCAGCACAGGAGGTGCACCACCAGCGACACTGGGGTGGCCAGGTGCAGGGTGCAAAAAGAACGCCGGTTACCCTGTGCTTTTCAATGGAGACCTTCGGTTCTGCGAGGTTGCTGCAGGGTCGGGCATGGCGACTTCCTGAAGGCGACCAAGGGCTGGAGAGGTAATTTGGTTTCTTGGGGGATGCCTGGACACAGTCGGTTGGGCCACCCAAAGCCGTGGGGCATCAGGTGCAGGGGTGTCTTCTGGCGTTGGGTTTTCTTACCAGCTCCAGTCACGTGGACCCTTCAGGTTGAGGCTGCAGGTGTCATCTCGAAGCTTGAGGGAGATCGGGGATCACCAGATCCCAGGTCAGGATCGCTGGTGAGACCTCCTTGTGGTGTTGGGCCACTCTAACTCAGGTCGTGGGCGTCTGGTGCAGAGTGGAGCACAATCGCGGAGTTGCCAGAATCCGGATTCTGTGGGTGAGTCTTTTGTTGAGCAAATCCGGTGCTCACGGGAGACAGTCTGTAAGATGATTGCTGGGCAGGTCGTCCGGGCTATGGGGGTTGCTGGCTGCTGGACTAGCCGGGGTTCTTGCTGTAGGCAGGTCGTAGACAGGACAGGCCGGTAGGGCTGGGGCCAAAGCAGTTGGTGTTGTCCTCTTCTTCCAGGGTCAGCACGGCTCTTCGGTCCTCCTTTCTTCCTCGAATCTGAGGAGGCAAGGTTCAGTGTTACCCCTAAATACTAAATTTAGGGGCGTTAAAGGGGTGTGCAGGTCAGGACCAATGGGTCCCTTCCTTTGGGTGGGTACACCCCCTATTATGCCACCCTCTAGTGGGAGGGGGGCATGAGCCTCTTCCTAATTGGCGGAGTCCCCCCCCCATCTACAAGATGGAGGGGACTGAAATGTGTGCTTCAGCTCGCCTCCCCCACCTGAGGGGTGGAGCTGGCAAAGGTGGGCACACCTCTCTTCCTAGCTTGGTTTTCCCGCTGATTCTCCCACCCAAAGTGGTGGCCAGATCCGGTGGGAGATAGTTGCTGGGGGCAGCAAAAGGCAGGGGCAGCAAAAGGCAGGGGCAGCAAAAGGCAGGGGCAGCTTCCAAAGGCGGCAGGCCTTTCAAGCTTCCCCTTTCGTGGATCTAGCCCATCCGGGGGGAGAAGGCATGACACCTCTACAAAGGATGGGCTTTGTTTCTGGACCCAGAGAGCAGAGGCTCTCTACCCAGGGGTCCACAAACCTGTCTGGTGGTGGCAAATGGTGGGCAGCCATTCAGGAACCACACCAGGGATGGTCGATTTTCAGGGGGCATCTCTAAGATGCCCTCTGAGTGCATTTTGCATTAAATCCAACACTGACGTCAGTGTTGGTTTAATGTGCGGAGAGGTTTGCTACCAAACTTCCCAGTTTTTAGTAAAACCATTATGGAGCTGTGGAATTCATAATGACCAACTCCCAGACCATATACTCTTTATGGCTTTACTACACTTACAATGTCTAAGAATGGGCTTAGACACTGTAGGGGTACAGGCCTCATGACACTGTACCCTCACCTTAGGGCTAGTGCATCCTGCTAGAGGGGTGACTTAACTAGGCCTCAGGCAGTGGGTTGCAGGCATGGCACACAGATGTGTTCCATTTCGACTCTTCACTTTTCTCTGCACCAGAACATGCAGCCTGCAGTGTGTGGTCGTTAAGGTATAGGGCCTTTAAGGGTGGCACAATAGGTGCTGCAGCCCTTAGAGGCCCTTCCCTGGTCACAGTGCCCTTGGTACCCATGGTACCTTTTACAAGGGTCTTACCTGTGAACAGAGATGTGCCAATTGTGGGTACATATGTACAGTCTTGGGAAAGAACACATGCCCTGGGAACCCGATTGGCTAGGACCTAGGGCACATCTAGTCAAGTTGCATCAGATGTTAGGCTAAAAGTGGGGAGTAACCATGCAAAAAGGGGCACTTTCCTACAGGCGTCTTTTGTGATTTTTTTACCACTCTGCCAGAAAATGAGATGCTTCCCCCAACCGGAGTAGGTAACAAAGAGGGGGAAGGGAAGATTCAGGGCTTGGCGCTTGTTGTAGGTTTACCCCCTTGGGCAGGTTGTTTGGAGGATCGTTCGCTAGACTGCCTTTGCTGCTGCTAATGCTATGGTTGTTGCGGCTTGCGACCATGATACCAAGAAGGGGTTTGAACCCTTTGAGGGTAGAACCGGCGCTGGTAGTGCCTTAACTAACATCTTTGGGCTGACCGCCTTAGAAGGCTCCATCACCGATTTCATACGAGCCATCTAGTCATCAGTATAGCTGCTGAAGAGGGCAGTAACTGAAAAAGGAAGATTGATAATCCTTTGTTGAGACTGGTTTCAGAGAAGTAAGGCATTCCATGACAATATGTATGTGCTGCTAAAAAGGAAGAGCCCACTGTGGCACTGATGACCTGATTAGATACCATGAGGCCTTCATTGACTACTTCCAGGAAGTCTTCCCATCTGTCCTTGGGAAGGTCATCAGCAAATTGTTGGATACAGTCCCAGAGCGGTCTATGGTATCTACCAAGGAGGGCAGTAGCACTAGTTGATTTCATGGTGGTTGCGGCTGTATTGCAAGCTTTGCGGCCTACAGATTACAGATTTTGCAGGTGGAACTGAGGAAGCAGGACTGAGTCAGGAGGCGGATCTGATCGGAGGAAGAGAGGATCTTGCTCGGGAGGTCTGTCCTTTTTTGCAGCCTTGAAGGAGCAGTCCTAGTTAAGGCTGGGGTCAAAAAAAGCTCCATTGCTGGCTCTAAGAGTCCTGCAGCCAACTGAAGCAGTGGTCTCAATGCTGACCGCTAGTGGAGCATCTCAAAACTCAAAAATAACAGATGTAGACGGTGTGAGTACCGGCATCTGTATATTAAGCTTTGCAGCTCCTTTTACAAAGACTTCCTGGAAGGTGGTGATGACACCACCGGAGAAATACAATGTGGTGGTGGTGAATATGACAATGTCTGCAAATATCATCCTATAGAAGAAGATGACGTCGTATATCTTGAGAGAGCGAGCGAGCTATGGCTTCGATGGGGAGTGTCTAGAAGACTATGAACGCCTGAAATTACGTCTGTGATGGTGTGAAGGATGGCGTGTTCTGGAGCGCGATCTAGGTCTTGGCGGTTCCACAGGCAAAGGCATTGGCACGGATAGGATAGGCACAGGAGGTCGTGGAAGAGGTGAGGTATTGTTGGTGGAGGAGGAGATAGTGGAGGAGAATCGGGTAACACTATTGGTGAAGAAGAGGAATATATCCTCGAGTATTCGGAATCTGAAGAATATATACCTCTCTTTTTTCTCCTCTTTTCTGTTCTGGATATCGAAATATTTCAACTTCGATCTGCTCCTCGAAGTCGAACTACTCCTCGGCATTGATGGATCAGCACGCATTGACGTCGATACACTTTGCAGCGTCGATCTTAATGTGCGCATCGAGGGTGTATGCCCATTAGGCGTCAACCTTCCTTGCCTCAACGTCGATCGATGCTTCTTTGACATCAAACCAGCCCTGGACAGCGAACAAGTCGGTGCAGTACCTGGTCTCTACTTCGATCCTCTCGACGTCGACCGGGAAAGACGTCGTTTCCGGGCTGGAACCCTTTTTTTGGACCTTCCAAGTCCCTAAGAGGTAGATGGCAGAGCCCTGGCAGAGGACTGACCCTCTCCTCACTCTGAGGTCTCATGTTGAGACTGTACTTACTGTCTATGCCATGAAGGTAAATCTTCTCCCTTTCTCTCAGGGTACGTTGCAAAAATTTCTTGCAGTGCTGGCAATGTTCAGGAACATGACTAGATGGAAGGCAGAGAACACAAGACGTTGGGAGGGTCGGATTTGGCTTTCTTTTTACCACAGGCAGGACACTTGTCAAACAGAGAAGGCATTTAAATGACAAAATGGTAAAATGTTCTGTCAGAAAAAGGCAGAAATAGTGCGAGAATGATGAAAAAAGTTGAATGAAGCACAAGTTACTACTTCTGTAACGATATATCTGTAAGAGACAGTTAGTGATAGATTCCTTACCTTAGAATATCCCCAGGCATCAGACTGGATCCGGAAAGTTTTTCGTCAGCAGTACCCCTGCGCGTAGGTAGGTGGCGTCGTGCGGCTCCGCGTTAGTCACTGGCGTCGTAAGCGCTGAGATGACGTCACGGAGACTACTTGGGCGCCACCCATGCGCGCTGACGTCAGTTCTGTACACTACTTTCCGCGCCAGGAACGCAGAGCCATGCAAGAAATCGACCACTGGTGCCATGAAACTAGGGCCCTGAAAGGGATGACCTTAACCCTAGAATTAGTTAGCAGAACGGGGAGGATCTGTGGGGCAGTAAGGAATCTATCACTAACTGTCTCTTACAGATATATCGTTACACAAGTAGTAACTTGTGCATCTGAAAGAGACACGTTAGTGATAGATTCCTTACCTTAGAATAGATACCCCAGCAATACCAACCCCGGTGGTGGGTCTGCGAATATATTACACCAGAAAGTCACGGAGAACAGAACTGCCAAAGAAGCCGTCTCTCCGGACTTGACTGTCAAGGCAGTAATGCTTGGTAAATGTGTGCAGCGAGGCCCACGTGGCTGCCTGACAAATATCCTGCAAGGGAACGCCGCGTCCCAAGGCAGTAGTGGCTGCTGTTGCCCTGGTAGAATGGGCACGCAGCCCCACAGGAGGCTCCTTCTTAGCCAAGGAGTAACATGTTTTGATGCACAAAACGACCCACCGAGAGATGGTGTGTTTGTGCACGGCCCGACCTTTTGGCGCCCACGTAGCCAACAAAGAGCTGGTCATCCACCCGGAACTGTTGTGTGCGCTTTAGATAGAACGGAGTGCACGTTTTGGGTCCAGACGATGGAGCCTCTCTTCCTCTTTAAAGGATGCGGAGGCGGAAAGAAAGTGGGCAAAGTGATGGTCTGCCCGATGTGGAAGGGCGTGACAACCTTTGGCAAGAAAGAAGGACGAGGTCCTTAAAACTCACCTTGTCCGGATGAACAGAAAGGAAAGGAGGTTTAGAAGAAAGAGCCTGGAGCTCACTCACTCTTCTGGCAGAGGTGATAGCTACCAGGAAAGCCGTCTTCAGAGTAAGAAGACGTAAAGGACAGTTATGAAGGGGCTCGAAGGGAGCGCACATGATAGGTCAAGACAAGATTTAAGTCCCATTGAGGCATTATGAAAGGCACGGGAGGAAATGTGTGTGTAATGCCTTTGAGGAAACGGTTAACAACAGGGGACTTAAAGAGAGAAGGCTGATCTGGAAGCCTGAAAAAGGCGGAAATGGCCGAAAGATAACCTTTGACAGTGCCCAGAGCAGAGCCCTGCTGGGCCAAGGATAGTAGGAACAGAAGGACCACAGAAAGAAGGGCAGAAAGGGGATCCACAGACTTTGCTGTGCACCATGCCACAAACTTGTTCCACCTGCAGGCGTATACCGTTTTAGTGGAGGGACGCCTGGCTGCCAGAATGACATGACAAACTTCGGGAGGAAGATCGAAAGCTGTCAACTGTCGCCGCTCAATCTCCATGCATGGAGGTGGAGGCTGGACAGGTTCGGGTGGAGGACCGTCCCCTGCTGCTGCGACAGAAGATCCTCCCGAAGAGGCAGTCGGATCGGGGGATCGATCGCCATGTTGAGTAGCTCGGGATACCAGTATCTTCCTGCCCAATCCGGAGCCACAAGGATGACTTGGGCCCGGTCGTGCCGAATCTTCTTTAGCACTCTGGGCATAAGTGGTATAGGCGGAAAGGCGTATAACAGACCGCAGCTCCACTCGCGACGAAAAGCGTCGCCGAGCGACTGCCGCCTTGGAAATTCCAACGCGCAGAACTGATGACAATGCGCGTTCTCTTCGGTGGCAAATAGATCTAACCAAGGCTCTCCCCACTGCAGAAAGAGACCTTGCGCCATGTCCAAGTTCAGACGCCATTCGTGATCCATCAAGCACCGGTGGCGGAGTTCGTCGGCCCTGGCGTTCAGAGAACCTGCCAGGTGTTGAACCACCAAGGTAATGCCTTGATGTTCCAGCCATGTCCAGAGGCGCAGAGCCTCCTGACATAGGGTCCACGACCCCACCCCGTTTGTTGCAATACCACATGGCGGTGGTGTTGTCCGTGAACACCTGCAATACACTTCCCCAGACAGAGGGAAGGAATGCCTTCAGTGCAAGTAGGATCGCCAGCAGCTCCAAAAGATTGATATGGAGCCGGGACTCCGCCGGAGACCAGAGGCCTCTGATCTCCGCCTCTCCCAGGTGGCCGCCCCATCCCAGGAGGGACACATCCGTCACCACTGTGTGCTCCGGTTGGGGAAGGGAGAGGGATATGCCATTGACCCAATCGCGATTCGTGAGCCACCACTGCAATTGTCGTGCAGTGCCCTCCGAGATCTGGACAAGATCGGACAGGTTGCCCTGATGCTGCGCCCACTTGAACTTCAGGTCCCACTGCAGAGCCCGCATATGCCACCTGGCATGTTGCACTAGCAGAATGCAGGAGGCCATCAGGCCCAGGAGCCGGAGGGTGAGCCTGACTGAAACCCGGGATAGAGGCTGAAAGATGGGAATCATAGCCTGAATATCCCAGACTCGCTGCTCGGGAGGATAAACCCGAAACTGCATCGAATCCAGAACCGCTCCGATGAAGGGGAGCTTCTGAGAAGGACTCAGGTGCGACTCTGGCATGTTGATGGAGAACCCCAGCAACTGCAGGAGGTCGGCCGTAGTCTGAAGGTGGGTGACGACTGCCTGGGGCGAGCCCGCCTTCAACAACCAGTTGTCGAGGTAGGGGAAGACTGACACCCCTGACCTGCGCAGATGAGCTGCGACCACCGCCATCACTTTCGTGAACACCCGAGGGGCGCTTGTAAGGCCGATGGGGAGCACGGTAAACTGAAAATGCTCCTGGCCTACCGTGAACCGTAGGTAACGCCGGTGGGCCGGCAGGACGGGAATGTGAAAATATGCGTCCTGCAAGTCCAACGCTACCATCCAGTCTCCAGGGTCGAGGGCAGCCAAGACCTGAGCCAGAGTCAACATCTTGAACTTCTCCTTCCGGAGGAAGCGATTGACGTTCCGGAGGTCCAAGATGGGCGCAAGCCCCCTTGTCCTTCTTGGGGACCAGAAAATAGTGGGAATAACATCCATGTCCTACTTCTGGCCCAGGAACGCGCTCGATGGCCCCCTTGGCCAAGAGGGCCGTGACTTCCTGTCGGAGAAGCGCTAAGTGATCCCCCGACATGCGGTGGAACTGAGGTGGCATGGACGGGGGCAGACTCGAAGGGGCGGGAATAGCCCCTTCGGATGATTTGTAGCACCCAGCTGTCCGAAGTGACAGAGCGCCAGTGGGGGAGGTGATGTTGAATCCTGCCGCCCACCGGCGTGGGTGCCCGCAAAGCGCGGACTAGGAAGGCTGTGAGGCGGATGCTACGGGAGCGGAGGTGGGCTGACCCGCACGCTGGCCCCCTGTGCCGCCACGGCGGCCACCGCGCCCGCGCTGAGGCTGGTTCTGCGCAGGCCTTTGGAACGGACGTGTAGGCGCCCCTGCCACGGCCCACGAAAGGAACGAAAAGTAGACGTGGCTGGGCGGGAGGTGGAGAGACCCAAGGACTTGGCTGTAGCCCGAGAGTCCTTAAAACGCTCCAGCGCACTGTCTGCCTTATCGCCAAAAAGGCAAGTACCATCAAAAGGCATGTCCATGAGGGAACACTGGACATCCCCCGAAAACCCAGTGGACCGCAGCCAGGCATGTCGCCGCAAGGCCACTGTCGTGGAGATGGCTCTTCCCAAAGAGTCCGCGGTGTCCAACCCACACCGAATGGCGAACTTCGCGGCATCCTTCCCCTCTACAACAGCTTGTGAAAGCACAGCCCGAACCTCTTCGGGGCACTGGGGCAGTGTGTGCGCCACCATGTCCCACACAGTGTGAGAATAGCGGCCCAAGAGGCATGTGGTGTTGACCGACCGCAGCCCCAGGCTGGCAGAGGAAAACAATTTTTTGCCAAGCTGCTCCAGCTTTTTGGATTCCTTATCCGGCGGAGCGGTAGGGAATGCTGTTTGGGAAGTGGAAGCAAAAGACACACAATTGATGGACGGAATGCAGAACAAATCAAAACATTCACCCCCAGTCAAGAGATCTGGGTTAAATCCATCCTTCTTTTGCTCACCATGCCACCCCAGTTTAGACCTGGCCATATGCAAATCAGTCTTGACCCTGTGCCTCATGGGAACAGTCCAACCCGAACTGCCAAGCCAGGTCCTCCCTGGACCGGAAACAAGCATCCTAGGACCGGTTTCGGGGTTTCACCCCTCTTCAGCCAGGATAACTTGATTCCAGTGGCACAGTGAGGCCGGGACCCACGTCTGGGCATACCCGGCGCACTTTGGGAAGTGGAAGCCTGAATGACCAGGCTCTCCGGTGTCGGATGAGTTGTCAGAAAGGCAGGGTCACCCGGTGCCTGACGGTGACGTCTGGCCACATTTTTATCTACAGGGACCCCTGTGGCTGGCCTAGACCAGGTACCCATCAAAACATCCGTCAAGGCCTCATTGAACCGAAGCAGAGGTTCCACAGAACTTACTGTAGGCTGAAGCACCTCAGTAAGGAGGTTAGTTTGGAGGGCAACAGTAGGCAATTCAAGGCCAAGAGCCTCAGCTGCTCTACGGAGCACCATAGTGTAGGTTGCGCCTTCCTCCATGAGAGTGGGAGGAGACACAAACCCAGGCTCAGAGGAGAGGTCAAGGCCACTGGCATCCTCGGAGTCTTCTGCCCACTCCTGTGCGGACTCACACTGCCGTGCAAGAGGGTCCTCCGACCCCTCCCAGTCCTCCTCTTCCCCAACAGCCCGAGGCACAGGCTGCAACGGCGAGGGAGGCACAGGGGAAAAGAAATGCTCCACCGGCGCCGGGAACGTCGCCGATCGGCGCCGCTCCGGCTCCAAGGCCCAATCCGGGTTAAAAGCTGGAAACGCGGGCAAGGGCGGAGGTGGGCCGAACGGCACCCAGGGCGGTGCTGGGAAGGGAGCCGCAGGGGGGGGCCGGGGCCGGAGCCGCCGGCGGAGGACCATGCGGCACCGGGGCCGCCGGCAACCAAGGGCCCCCAAAACGGACCGCGGGGCCCGAAGGCTCACCAGCGGGAGCCCTAAGCCCAAAAAGGCGGTCCATGGCAGCAAGAAACTCTTGCACCTGGGCCGGAGTCGCCGACGGACCCGGGTATGGCGGGTAGGCCGCGGGACTAACAGGCTCCAACGGAGCCACGGGGGAAAGACCCTGGGCCACCTTGTCCGCGTCCGGAGACCGACGGGGGGAGGTCGGAGAGCGTACGCGCTTCTTCGACCTTTTTATGGCGTCGCTTACCCGAATCAGAGGGTGAAGACTTGGACCCCGAGGAGCGATGATGGCGACTCCGCGGTCGGTCCCTCGAGCGACCCCTGGACCTGGAACGGCACGGAGACAACTGTCGGGCCTTGAGCAGCTTTCGGGACCGCTCCCGCAAAGCCTTCGGAGCCATGGCCAGACAGTCGGAACATGACCGGGAGTCATGGTCGCGCTCTAGACAGTAGAGACAGACGCCATGGGGGTCGGCCACCGACATCGTACGGCGGCAGGCCCCGCAGGATTTAAACCCAGGCATCCCTACGTGGCACCAGGAGTCAAAATATAGAAATTAGAGACAAAAAGTCTCAAAAACAACTAGTCAAAAAGTGACTAAGGTACGTGCTCTAAGCGGATCTGTGCTTGCTGGCGCGGAAAAAGAAAGAACTGACGCCAGCGCGCATGGGTGGCGCCTAAGTAGTCTCTGTGACGTCATCTCGGCGCTTACAACGCCAGCGACGAACGCGGAGCCGCACGACGCCACCTACCGACGCGCAGGGGTACTGCTGACGAAAAACTTTCCGGATCCAGTCGGATGCCTGGGGATATTCTAAGGTAAGGAATCTATCACCAACGTCTCTCTTTCAGATTCAGTTTTTACAAAATTCCACTGGACAACTTTGAAGCGAAAAGCCTAAAAAGCAGAGTTCAGTGCTCCAGGATCCTGTCACCAGGTGCCAGAAAAAAGAACTGAGGCAGCTGCCACCTGCTAGGCATGATGGGATACAGGTGGTCTCTGAGTCCTTAAAGGCACAGACACTAGTTTAAATGCATAACAATGTCCTGCTTTCCTTCATCTTCTACTTTACAGAAAGGGGTTTGTGAAAGATATTTAAGTTGTAGAAAATTTTAACCTAAAATTATACATATATATGGGTATATTGATCCTTTTGTAAGTACAATCTGAAGAATATTTCCACTGTAGCCTGTGTTTATAGGCTGCATAATATTTCCTTTCTTAAGTGTTTCTACAGGCCTTCCTGAAGAAAGGAGAACATCTACATTTAAGAAGATATCTATGAAAAAGTGCTCCGGGATTCCCACACGTGGGCAGAACTTCTCAAACACTTATGACTATCAATGGAGATCCCTAAGAGAGAACAATAGCTCTCAGTAGACATTGCCCAAACATCTGTCCCAGATGTGGTTAATTTCTAGTTCTTTCACATCATTTACAACTTACAGTCTAGCAACCTTTTTGGAATGGGGTAGTAATTAAATTGAATAGGTTTATCTGCATCTGCTCTCAAAGCTAATAAACATAAATGATTGTTTCCAAAAAGTGTCTCAAACATTAAAGAAATGGATCTCAAACACAGCCTTCTATAATGAAACAGAGTACATACTGCAAATGAATTCAGTCATGCCCTGGAAACATAAGGGTACTGCACATTTTGTCTTAGACTAGGGATCAATATGGTGCCCAAGTTAACTTGCTATGGCTACTCTCAAACTAAGACACTTAAATGTATCTACACAGCCACCCCATTTACTCATGCTGAATCTATGCATCTAGTGTATGGCTTCAAAGAAAAACGTTTTTGTGAACACTGGTATCAAAGCCAGTCATTCTCTTTTCTGACATCCACGTAGGTCCCAAAGCTGGTGCTGGGGCAGATCCAAGGGCAGCAACAGAATGGCATAGATGGTTTGCAGTCACTTGCATCTCACCTGTATCCCCACTGACCCAACATTGGTGGTGAATTCCAACTGTCTCCTTTCTTATTAGCTGCATGGGTTTGCACAAGGTGACGCAAACAGTTGCTCTTTCACAGCGTCTGTCAGACAGTTCAGCACTTACTCTCTATTCTGAAAGACTAGCGGGACAGGTGATAAATGAAGGAGGGCAGTGGTGAATGAAGGGAGGAGGTGGGGAATTATGGACAGAGGTCGCCACTTTGCCAATTTATTAATTTAAATATTAGGATGGTGTGCAGAAGTATGGTATCGAGGGTGGTGGGGAGACACCAGGTTTTTTGTGGTACATACGAGGGTGGCTCGTACTATGGAGTGGTGGGAGATTGTGACAGATTGCTCTTTTTAAAAATAAAACAAGTACTGGTGAGGGAGATGGGCAGAAAGTGCTGGGTGGAATGCAGGACGCTAGGTTAATATTATAGCGATGGGGGAATGCACCCGAGGAGGCGAGTCCATATTGTACATGGTGCCTCATGACTCCTCTACCCCTTTGCAGCTGATCCATGGGATCAACTGAGTAGAGAAAAAGTATATGAGGAGGCCGGACACAACCTAAAACAGTGCAAGGGTGGCAGTCAATAACACAAAGCGTTCCACCTTGAGTCTCAAGGGACATCTTAAGTGAATTCGAGCTTTGCCCTTGTTTATGTTATGTCCCTTGGAACTCCTGAGATGAAAATAGCAGCTACTGACTTATAATTCTCTATATGGGTTATTAATGATATTTGCCATTTGAATGAGCTGTCAAATGTTATTAATGTTTAATAATCTAAGTCTAATAAAAACATTACACAAGTACATATTTTATGTACATATTTCAAAATGAAAAGCAAGATATCCTTAGCACAATAAAATAAAGGAGATTCAGGAAGGATGCCATTCAGCTTCCTTTTCAAAAGATGTAAACAGCCTGTAACATGCCTACTGGAAAATCATTCTATGGTGTGCCATGGAGCGGTGGTAGTACAAACCCATGCAATAGAGTAGTTCAATTAGCAACCTCTTAGCCTTTTTAAGTGTTTTGTACTACTTCTACATAGGTACAGTATCCATATGTGATCCACTCTGTGAAGCCTTTTGTTATTTTTGTCTAAGTCCTTATAACTGACTAGAACAACATTAAACTAAAACTCTGTACAATAGCCAATACATTGAGATGTTATTGGTGGATTCAAACTCCTACTTTAGGGGCCACCTCTTAAAAGTTTATGTTCTATATAGGAATCCAAAGTAAATTTCTGAAGAAGAAAACTGATTAACTTACCTTATTTTTCAGAAGACCCTTTGGACCAATAACCTGTTCAAAAAGATGCTTCCCAACATGAGCATCCACAGCAGAGAGCGGGTCGTCTAGTAGATACACATCTGAATTGCAGTACACTGCCCGAGCAAGACTGACTCTCTGCTTTTGACCTCCTGACAAATTCACACCCTGTGAAGGAAAGAGCAGGCTATTTCAGCTGTGTTTCAGTCAATCAATCACAATTCATTCATGAGAAAAACAAACGGTCAAATAGGTATGTTTCCAAAATATCAAAAGGCCAAGTAAAAATTACAATACTGTAGTCTACTACGCAGGTTTTGCTCAAAATGAACATTTTCTAAAATATGTATGCTGAAATAGTTTCTTTTCTAGCAGCAATCCACTGCACCTTATTTAGGACCACCCTGCAAATGAGGATGGAAAGCCACTAAAAGCAATGCCAGAGGTGCCATTTGCCTTCTCTATGGCTTCCACATGAATACTGTGGACTTTTGAAACACCCATGTTCCATTGGTGATGTGTCTTCTGGTTGACTCAGCTGCCCAGAGGAATGCATGTGGCTTACAATAGACTATATCACACACAAAAAGGAGGTAGGAATGTGTCTTCCGGTGGTGGCACGTGCTCAGTGAGTAAAAACTGCCCTCACTCACAAATTTGTGACATGCTTCATCATCGGGCTTGCTTACTGACACCCCTGCGCAGACCAATGCCTGGGGTGGAGCAAAAAGGATGGGGAGACAATACAAACAAAAGTTGTGGAATCACCAAAGAAGTGCAGCTTGTGAAGGTTAAAACTAGCTCGGATATGTCACTCATTTTAATTTTATTCCTGGGCCACCCGGCCTGGGTTAAAAACGTGAAGGATGGTTGTGAAGGAGAAAATTAGGATCACTTCACCCCTCCTTACTGCAAAGGTGTTGACTATTTCTGCCGATTCGACTGCGCCCACAATGTTGGGTCACTCCGGCATTCATCAGGACCTTCAGGATCCCAAAACACAACACCCTCTGATGCCAATTTAGGAGCAACTAGAGCATGGAAAAACACTACTTGCTTCTCTCAGGTGCAGCCTATAATGTTACAGATCACATGCAGTGCACTCTTGCTGTCAAAAGGTGGGCCTAGAATACTAAAACTAGTTTTTCTCCAAAGTCTGTTTCAAAATTTGGTCATGCGCAGAATGGCTCATGGTCACATTCCCAGAAACTGCTATTGTAAAGGTCCATACAATACACACCTGCTTATGCATTGATAACTCCAACAGAAACAGGTGTCTGCATATACATGTTACATCTTACTGTAGTAATCATCCACTAGTACTTTCCTACTGAAGAGGAGGTCGCAAGGGTCGCATAAAAGCTACAAACTGCAAGTCACAAATCGAGCTGTACAGGTATGTAAATGTTTGTTTGGAGCATGTGTGATTGTAAATCATATACATGTTGGTTTATTTAAAGAGCTGAGAACGGTCTTTTACAAGGAGGTCCCCAGTATGAAATCCAACCCCGCTAAGGAAGAAAAATGGTTTGACGAACGTTGTAAAATAGCAAAAACATCGCTAAGAAAGGCTGTAGCTGAGGGCGACCGGGTTAGGATTAGTGAAGCAAGATGCACCTATAAGGGAGCCCTGACAAAGGCAAAGAGAAGTTGGGATAATCTATGGCAGAAAATCTTGGACGCCAGTAAGATTAATGACATCAAATTATTCTGGCACCTCGTGGCCGAAACAAAGGCAGATAAGCTTAAAACACACAATTATAATATCTTGTCTGATAAATGGGTGTCACACTTCTCTACCCTTTATGCACCTGGGGATCTGCACGATTTTAGTAGTACTGATAATCCTGACGTCTTTACATCCCTGGACTCTACCACTCCGATCAACTTTAGTCTTGATGACACAAGTAGAGCGACCAATTCTTTAAAAATCTGCAAAAGCTCCTGGCCCGGACAAAATTCCGGGAGATTTATATAAATCCGAACCCCTGATTTGGTCTGCATATTTAAATCTACTGTCCAACGCAATAGCAGCGGGGGGTACGGTACCGAATTCTTGGCTCTGGGCTGAAATTGTAGCAATTTATAAAAAGGGAGATGCAAGTGACATCAAATTATAGGCCTATTAGCCTTATTAACAATGCCCCAAAAACTTTGCTAAACAGATTTTGGAAAGGCTCCCTGATTGGGTGAATACAAATGAAATATTGTCCCCCTCCAGGTTAGTTTTAGAACAAAGGTTAGTACAATAGACCAGATCTTCAGATTTTCTATTTTATACTGGAAATATGTTCTTTTACAGAACCAAAAACTTTATGTGGCTTTTATTGATCTTAGAGCAACGTTCGATTTATTTAAGATTATGGCAAACCTCGATTGAAATGGGGGTCCCTGGTAACCTAGTACATTTAATGAATAAACTACATATAAATAATTATGCCCAAGTCCGTTGGGGCCCGAATGGAGAACTAACAGATCGTATCCCCATTGAGAGAGGAGTCCGTCAGGGCTGTGTTTTGGCACTTACCTTATTTTCTTTATATATTAATGATGTGGTAGCATTCCTAGAGCAATGTAGTAATGATTCACTGGCCCTGAACGGCAAGAAGATTCCCATTCTTTTATTTGCCAATGACTCCCTCTTAATCTCCAAAACACACATGGGACTCCAGATTTTAATTGACAAGTTTTTAAGTTTTTGTAACTCTAGAGGCTTAGAGCTGAATGTAAATAAAACTAAGTATATGGTCTTTGAGAAGACCAAAAAGAAAGGCCGTACTGTTAGTGCAGGTAGTGAGGTCCTTGAAAGAGTACATAATTTTGATTATTTGGGTGTTAGACTAATAGACAACCTTAGGTGGGAAAGCCAATTGAAGAAAAGTATGTTAACAATTGAGCATGCATCCAATGCCATTGCAAGGTTCTATAACCTAACAACATCACGTATAGTCTCACCCGCCCTGGAAGTTTATCGAGCAACATTTCAGGGCGCAGTGCTTATATGGGGCCGAGATCTGGGGCTATGCTGACCCTCACTTGCTGACATTAGAGGAAAATAACTTTATTAGGAAACTGCTCGCTCTGCCATCCAGTTCACCTCTCACTCCTATGTTCTTAGACGTGGGAATGAAAAGAGTCGCTGATCTGGTGGTTTTAAAAACTATAATCTACTGGGTCCGACTCTGGACCACACCAGAACTTAGAGAGACTCCCTAATAGACCTATTAAAACTCCCAGGAGCAAGGAATTATTCATTTGGGTTAAATTTATTTCAGGATGGCTGGGTAAACTGATTCGCAAAAACGACCTTAAGATGATAAAAGCTCGCTATTGGACTTATATAAATGAGAGATGTAGAACTATTAGCCCCAGCCGGTCTTTGACCAACATGTTTTTAGATTTTAAGTCCTTCCCAGTATTTGAGACGGTTTTAGATTTTATATCCCCGCCTCTAATAAGGAGCCTGTTTTTACGCTTTCGATATGGATCTCTTCCCTCTACGATCTTTCACACACAAATGGCGCTCAAACAAAGATTTTGCAATATGCCCTGCGTGTGGTTTGAGCGATGAGGATGAGATGCATATAATGTTCTTCTGCTCCGAGAACAGTAATTTACGCCGTAAATGGGTTGTGCCCATTTGTCGCAACATGGGCACAAGAAGCCATTTGGCAGCTTTTAGGATCTTAAAAAGTGACACATCCACAAAAATTGTATTTACGGTTAGTAAATTCCTACAAGCCGTTTGGATCAGAAGAACTAACATTTTAAACTTGCTTGCTTGATTGAAGACGTGTTAATGCTGGGTTTACTTAATAGCTTTACTCCCTTTTTTAATTAGATTGCTCTTTGCACATTAGTATTTCTGCACTATGGTTCTATTGCTTTATTATAACGATTTTTATACGGATGTTCCCCCATGGGATAATTTTAGTAGATAATAGATGTCATATCTTTTAGAATGGTGCTCAGATCTAGGAAATACCTTTTAGCTTTCAACAACTATATATAGTTCTTAGATAGGTTTACTATTTTTATGAATTATGTATCTCAATGATCTAGATTCATGCATATAGTGTGGTAATGTCGTGTACAGTCACCTTATGAATTTGTTTTGTGTATTCTACTTTTTAACCATTTTTATATGTGAATGATTGTCCTATATGTTGTATGCTGTACTGTTGCATTTTTTGTATTGTGTACACTTTGATGGTTATCTATAACCGAATAAAGTATTTCTACTGCTACTCCAACTTGTTTTTCTCCAAAGTCTGTTTCAATCATGCACAGAATGGCTCATGGTCACGTTCCCAGAAACTGCTATTGTAAAGGTCCATACAATACACACCTGCTTATGCATTGATAACTCCAACAGAAACAGGTGTCTGCATATACATGTTACATCTTACTGTAGTAATCATCCACTAGTACTTTACTACTAAAGAGGTGGTCACAAGGGACGCATTAGAAGGTACAAAACAGCAAGTCACAAATCGAGCTGTACAGGTATGCAAATGTTTCTGTTTGGAGCATGTGTGGTTGTAGATCAGATGGCATGCAACAAATGCAAAGCAGTACCATAAAACAGTTTGACACAAAGCAGAAGCAGTACCATTAAACACAGTCCTCAACAAAGTTTGACCTGCTTCTCTTTTTTTGGCATGGATATCAAAATAGGAATGTTGAGTAAATGTGTGGAATGATCAATGTTGCAACTATGCAAATATCCCCAAATGGAATATTCTCAAGGACAGCGATAGCGGCAACTTTCTTTTGAGCATAATGGGCCTGGGGATTAACGCCAATGCACACTTTGTCCTGCACAATGTAATTTAATGTGGGGGGTTGTCTTGTCAATACAATATGAACAAGTTACTTACCTTCGGTAACGATATATCTGTAAGAAACATAGGTTAGTTATAGATTCCTTACCTTAGAATTACCCCCAGGCGTCGGACTGGATCCGGAAAGTTTTTGGTCAGCAGTACCTCTGAGTGTCGGAAGGTGGCATTGGTCGGCTCCGCGTCAGTCGTTGGCGTCGTGGTCGCCGGGATGAGGTCGCGGTAGCTACTTAGACGCCGCCCTTGCGCGCTGACGTCACTTCTGTACACGGCTTTCCGCGCCAGAAACACAGAGCCATGCAAGACACTGACCACTGGTGCACAAAACTAGGGCCCTGAAAGGATGTCCTTAACTCTAGAAATCAGTTCGCAGAACGGGGAGGATGGGTGGGGCGGTAAGGAATCTATAACTAACCTATGTTTCTTACAGATAGATCGTTACCGAAGGTAAGTAACTTGTTCATCTGAAAGAAACAGTTATAGATTCCTTACCTTAGAATAGATACCCCAGCAATACCAACCCCGGAGGTGGGTCTGCAAACCGAGATCACACCAGAAAGTCCTGGAGAACAGAACGGCCAAAGAAGCCGTCTCTCCGGACTTGGCTGTCCAGGCAGTAGTGTTTCGTAAACGTGTGCAGCGATGCCCACGTAGCTGCCTGACAGATGTCATGTAGAGAAACTCCACGTCCCAAAGCAGTAGTGGCTGCCGTCGCCGTGGTGGAATGGGCGCGTAGCCCCACTGGAGGCTCCTTTTTAGCTAGAGAATAGCAGGCTTTAATACACAAAACGACCCATCTAGAAATGGTCAGTTTGTGTTCGGCCCGACCTTTCTTGGCGCCCACGTAGCCAACAAAGAGTTGGTCATCCACCCGGAATTGTTTTGTGCGATCCAGATAGAAAGAAAGCGCACTTTTTGGGTCCCGACAATGGAGCCTCTCTTCCTCTTTGGAAGGATGCGGAGGCAGAAAGAAGGTGGGCAAAGTGATTGTTTGCCCAATGTGAAAGGAGGTGACCACCTTGGGAAGAAAGGATGGACGAGTCCTAAGGACAACCTTGTCCGGATGTACAGCCAGAAAAGGAGGCTTGGATGAAAGAGCCTGGAGCTCACTCACTCACTCTTCTGGCAGATGTGATGGCCACCAGGAATGCAGTCTTAAGAGTTAAAAGTCTTAAGGGACAGTTGTGAAGCGGCTCAAAGGGAGCGCACATCAAATAGGTCAAGACCAGATTCAAATCCCACTGAGGCATAACGAAGGGGATAGGAGGAAAAAGAGGAGTTATGCCTTTTAAGAAACGATTAACAACCAGGGACTTGAAGAGAGAAGGCTGATCAGGAAGCCGAAGAAAGGCAGAATGGCCGAAAGATAGCCCATGAGAGTGCCCAGAGCAGAGCCCTGCTGGGCCAAAGAAAGGAGGAACAAGAGGACCTCAGAAAGGGGGGCAGAAAGGGGATCCACAGCCTTTGCTGCGCACCATCCCACAAATTTGTTCCATCGGCAGACGTATACCGTTTTAGTGGGGGGACGCCTGGCTGACAAGATTACATCACAAACTTCGGGAGGCAAGTCGAATGACGTCAACTGCCAACGCTCAATCTCCACGCAAGGAGGTAGAGGCTGGACAGGTTCGGGTGGAGGACCGTCCCCTGCTGCTGCGACAGAAGATCCTCCCGAAGAGACAGGCGGATCGGAGGATCGATGGCCATGTTGAGCAGCTCGGCATACCAGACTCTTCGTGCCCAATCCGGAGCCACAAGAATGACTTGGGCCCGGTCGCGCTTGATCTTCTTCAGCACTCTGGGCAGAAGTGGTATAGGCGGAAAGGCGCACAACAGACCGCAACTCCACTCGCGACAAAAAGCGTCGCCTAGCGAGTGCCGCCTTGGAAACTCCAACGTGCATAATTGCTGACATTGCGCGTTCTCTTCGGTGGCGAATAGATCTAACCAAGGCTCTCCCCACTGTTGAAAGAGACCTTGCACCACCTCCGAGTGAAGACGCCATTCGTGATCCATCATGCACCTGGGGCTGAGTTCGTCCGCCCTGGCGTTCAGGGAACCTGCCAGGTGTTGAACCACCAGGGATATGCCCTGATGTTCCAGCCATGTCCAGAGGCAGAGGGCCTCTTGACATAGGGTCCACGACCCCACCCCGCCTTGTTTGTTGCAGTACCACATGTCGGTGGTGTTGTCCGTGAACACCTGCACAACTCTTCCCCGGACAGAGGGAAGGAATGCTTTCAGTGCAAGCCGGATCACCCGCAGCTCCAGAAGGTTGATGTGGAGCCCGGACTCCGCCGGAGACCAGAGGCCTCTGATCTCCGCCTCTCCCATGTGGCTGCCCCATCCCAGAAGGGACGCGTCCGTCACCACAGTGTGGTCTGGTTGGGGAAGGGAGAGGGCTCAGCCGTTGACCCAATCCTGGTTCATGAGCCACCACTGCAATTGTCCTGCAGTGCCCTCCGAGATCTGGACACAACCGGACAGATTCCCCTGATGCTGCGCCCACTGGAACTTCAGGTCCCACTGCGGAGCCCGCATATGCCACCTGGCATGATCGACCAGCAGGATGCAGGCGGCCATGAGGCCCAGCAGCCTAAGGGTCATCCTGACCGAAACCCGGGATAGAGGCAGAAAGATCGGAATCATAACCCGAATATCCCGGACTCGCTGTTCAGGAGGATAAACCCGAAACTGCACCGTGTCCAGAACCGCTCAGGTGAAGAGGAGCTTCTGAGAGGGGGTCAGGTGTGACTTAGGCACATTGATGGAAAACCCCAGCGAATGCACGAGGTCGACCGGAACCCCTGATCTGCGCAGATGAGTTGCGACCACCGCCATCACTTTCGTGAACACCCGAGGGGCGCTGGTAAGGCCAAAGGGGAGCACGGTAAGCTGAAAGTGCTCGTGGCCTACCGTGAACCGCAGGTAACGCCGGTGGGCCGGCAGGACGGGAATGTGGAAATAAGTGTCCTGCAAGTCCAACGCTACCATTCAGTCCCCAGGGTCGAGGGCAGACAAGACCTGAGCCAGGGTCAACATTTTAACCTGCTCCTTCCGGAGGAAGCGGTTGACGTCCCTGAGATCCAAGATAGGACGCAGGCCCTTGTCCTTCTTGGGCACCAGAAAGTAGTGGGAATAACAACCATGACCTACTTCTGGGACAGGAACGAGCTCGATGGCTCCCTTGGCCAAGAGAGCCGTAACTTTCTGTTGGAGAAGGGTCAGATGATCCCCCGACATGCGATGGTACTTGGGTGGCATGGAGGGAAGGGTAGTCTCGAAGGGGAGGGAGTAGCCCCTTCGGACTATTTGCAAAACCCACCTGTCCGACGTGATGGTGCGCCAGTGGGGGAGGTGATGGCGGATCCTGCCGCCCACTGGCGTTTGGTGGCCCTGAAAGGTCGGACTAGGAGGGTTTGGAGGCTGCTGCAGAGGGGGCGGTGGTGGACTGGCCCGCTCGCTGGCCCCCAGAACCATGGCGGTGGTTCCCACGTCCCCGGCTGCGCTGAGATAGTACAGTTTGCGCTGGCCTGTGGCTCTGAAAGGAACGTGTTGGGGCACCCCTTCCGTGGCCACGAAAGGAGCGAAAAGCAGACCGGGCAGGGCGCATGGTGGAGAGGCCCAAGGACTTGGCTGTAGCACCTGAGTCCTTGAAGCGCTCTAGCGCACTGTCTGCCTTGTCGCCGAACAGGCGACGGCCATCAAAAGGCATGTCCATCAAAGTGTTCTGGACATCCCCAGAAAAGCGTCCTCAACCAGGCGTGACGGCGAAGCGCCACCGTTGTTGAAATGGTCCTACCCAGTAAGTCGGCAATGTCCAGTCCACAACGAATGGCAAACTTTGCTGCGTCTCTCCCCTCAGCAACAGCTCGGGAGAGCACTGTCCAGGCCTCCTCCGGACACTGAGGCAGCACTTGCGCCACCGTATCCCACACAGAGTGGGAATAACGGCCCAACAGGCATGCGGTGTTCACCGACCGCAGCCCTAAGCTGGAGGACGAAAACAACTTCTTCCCAAGCTGATCCAGCTTCTTGGATTCCCTGGATTCCCTGTCCGGTGGTGCGGTAGGGAATGCTCTTTGGGACGCTGAGGTTTGGACCACCAAGCTCTCGGGGGAAGGGTGTTGGGAAAGGAAAGTGGGGTCGCCCGGAGCCGGGCGGTGGCGTCTGGCAACCATCCTATCCACAGGAGCCCCTGTGGTGGGCCTGGACAAGGTGCCCAAAAGGATGTCCGTAAGGGCCTCATTAAACGGCAGCAGGGGCTCCCAAGAGCTCGCTGCCGGTTGGAGCACCTCTGTCAGGAGGTTAGTCCTGACTGCCACAGTAGGTAGCTCGAGGTTTAGGGCCTCGGCCGCCCTACGCAACATCACTGCGCAAGACGCTCCCTCCTCCGTAGCCACGGTAGGAGGAGACAACATGCCAAGGTCTGGTGAGGTGTCCAGACCACTGGCATCCCCAGGTCCTCTCTCCAGTCCTGGTCATACTCCAACTGAGCAGTGAGAGGGTCCTCAGACCCCTCCCAGTCCTCCTCATCCGGCTGCCAAACTGGATGAAAATGGCCAGGGTGGAATGTAGGCACAAAAGTACCCGTCGGGTCCGGTGTCGGCTGACACCGATCCGACTCCGCATCCACCTAGAGGGGGGAACCGGGGTAGACGCTGGCTGAAGGTCCAGCCGGCGTCTGCAGCGGACGCAGTGTCGGTGGAGTCGGCGCCGGTGAAGGTGTCACAAGGTCGACCGGCGCCGATCCGGATCCAGGCCTGGATCCATGGGGGCCCTGGGGCGCCGGAGCCGCCGGCAGGTGAGGCCAAGGGCCCCCAACCGAGTCCGCGGGGCCCGAAGGCGCGCCGGCGGAGTCGGGCTGCTCAAAGATGGCATGCATGGCTTCCTAAAACTGACGCAGCTGGGCAGGGGTCGCTCCGGGTCCCGGAAAGGGAGGGAAGCTCAGAGTCGACCCTTCAGGCTCCACACGCGGAGCCGCGGGAGTGGCACCGCCCGCATCCCTCGTCGCGTCAGCCGACCGGCGGGGATAAGTCGAAGAGCGACGATGCTTCTTCGACTTCTTCTTGTGCTTCGAACTTACCTGACGCCGAGTGCGAAGACTTGGATGACGAGTGGTGATGGCTCCGCGACCGGTCCCTCGACCTCCCTCACAACCGGGACCTCGAACGGCGCGGAGCCGACTGCCGGCGCTCAAGAAGCTTTCGGGACCGCTCCCGCAAAGACTTCGGAGCCATGGTCCGGCAGTCGGAGCACGACTTGGGGTCGTGGTCGCGCTCCAGGCAAAAGAGGCACACGCGGTGCGGATCCGTGACCGACATCATGCGGGAACAGGAACCGCAGGCCTTGAAGCCGGGCATCCCTACGTGCACCAGGAGTCGGTAAGACTCAAAAAGATGTCGACAAAAGTCGCTCAAAAAGTTCAGTCAAAAAATGACTGGAGGTACCGCTCTCTCCGGATCTGCATTGGCTGGCGCGGAAAAAGAGGGCGGTGTCTAAGTAGCTACCGCGACGTCATCCCGGCGACCACGACGCCAACGACGGACGCGAAGCCGACCGACGCCACCTTCCGACCAGGCCTCTGATCTCCGCCTCTTCCATGTGTCCGCCCCATCCCAGGAGGGACGCATCCGTCACCACTGTAAACTCCGGTTGGGGAAGGGAGAGGGATCTGCCGTCGACCCAATGCAGGTTCGTGAGCCACCACTGCAACAGTCGTGCAGTGCCCTCCGAGATCTGGACGTGATCGGACAGGTTCCCCTGATGCTGCGCCCACTGGAACTTCAGGTCCCACTGCAGAGCCCGCATATGCCATTTGGCATGATTGACCAGCAGGATGCAGGAGGCCATGAGGCCCAGCAGCCTCAGAGTCACTCTGACCGAAACCCGGGACAAGGGCTGAAAGATGGGAATCAGAGCCCGAATATCCCGGACTCGCTGCTCGGGAGGATAGACCCGAAACTGCGCCGTGTCCAGAACCGCTCCGATAAAGAGGAGCTTCTGAGAGGGGATCAGGTGCGACTCGGCATGTTGATGGAGAACCCCAGCAAGTGCAGGAGGTCGGCCGTAGTCTGGAGGTGGGAGACGACTGCCTGGGGCGAGCCCGCCTTCAACAACCAGTCGTCGAGATAGGGGAAGACTGAAACCCCTGATCTGCGCAGATGAGCTGCGACCACCGCCATCACCTTGGTGAACACCCGAGGGGCGCTGGTAAGGCCAAAGGAGAGCACGGTGAACTGAAAGTGCTCGTGCTCTACCGTGAACCGTAGGTAACGCCGGTGGGCTCGCAGCACGGGGATGTGGAAATAGGCGTCCTGCAAGTCCAGCGCCACCATCCAGTCTTGTGGGTCGAGAGCAGACAAGACCTGAGCTAGAGTGAGCATCTTGAACTTCTCTTTGCGGAGGAAGCGATTGACGTTCCGGAGGTCTAAGATAGGACGCAGGCCTTTGTCCTTCTTGGGCACCAGAAGTAGTGGGAATAGCAACCACGACCTACTTCTGGCGTCGGAACGCGCTCGATGGCCCCCTTGGCCAAGAGGGCCGCAACTTCCTGCTGAAGAAGCACCAAGTGATCCCCCGACATGCGGTGGTACTGAGGTGGCATGGCTGGAGGGGTAATCTCGAAGGGGAGAGAGTAGCCCCTCCGGACTATCTCTAAAACCCACCTGTCCAAAGTGATGGTGCGCCAGTGGGGGAGGTGATGGCGAAGCCTGCCGCCCACTGGCGTTTGATGGGCCTGAAAGTTCGGACTAGGAAGGTTTGGAGGCAGTGGTGGCCGGGGTGGTGGTGGACTGACCCGCCCGCTGGCCCCTTGGTCCGCCACGGCGGAACCCGCTTCTGCGCTGGGATGATTGCTGCGCCGGCCTGTGGCTCTGTTGCGAACGCTGCGGGGCGCCCCTTCCTGTGCCACGAAAGGAGCGAAAAGCGGAAGGCGGAGGAGGGCGGACTGCCGAGAGTCCCAAGGACTTGGCCGTAGCGCGTGAGTCCTTAAACCTCTCCAACGCGCTGTCTGCTTTGTCGCCGAAAAGGCGACAGCCATCAAAGGGCATGTCCATAAGGGTGTTTTGGACATCCCCCGAAAATCCAGTGGTCCTCAACCAGGCGTGACGGCGAACCGCCACCGTCGTTGCAATCGATCTGCCCAGTGAGTCGGCGGTGTCTAAGCCACAACGAATAATGAACTTTGCTGCGTCTCTCCCCTCTGCAACAGCCTGGGAGAGAGCAGGCCGGGCCTCCTCCAGACACTGGGCAGCACGTTCGCCACCGTATCCCACAGAGAGTGGGAATAACGGCCCAAGAGGCATGCGGTCTTCACGGACCGCAGCGCAGAGCTGGTGGAAGAAAAAAATCTTCTTCCCAAACTGATCCAGCTTCTTGGATACCCTATCCGGTGGTGCGGAAGGGAAGGCGGTTGGGGAAGCAGAGGCTTGGACAACCAAGCTCTCGGGGGTGGGGTGTTGGGAGAGGAAAATGGGGTCACCCGGAGCTGGGCGATGGCGTCGGGCCACGTTCCTATCCACAGGAGCCCCTGTGGTGGGCCTGGACCAAGTGCCCAAAAGAACGTCAGAAAGGGCTTCATTGAAAGGAAGCAGCGGCTCCGCAGAAGTAGCTGCTGGCTGAAGCACCTCTGTCAGGATTTTAGTCCTGACGGCCACAGTAGGGAGCTCGAGGTGTAGGGCCTCGGCTGCCCTACGCAACACCACAGCATAACTAGCACCCTCCTCCGTAGCCACGGTAGGAGGAGACAGCATGCCAAGGTCTGGTGAGGTATCCAGACCACTGGCGTCCCCCAATTCCTCAGCCCAGTCCTGTTCAGACTCGCAGGCAGCAGCGAGAGGGTCCTCAGACCCCTCCTAGTCCTCCCCCTGCTCCTCAGGCTGTTCAACAGGTCTAAAATAAGGAGCAGGGACATGGGGATAGAAATCCCCAAGCAACGTCGAGAACGGCATCGATCGACGCCGCGTCCACTTCGGGGCTGAAACTGAGGTCGGCGTCGACCCGAGGAGCGGGCGGCGTCAGAACTGGTGCCGGTGGAGTCTACGTCGGTGGAGGCGTAACAAGGTCAACCGGCGTCGACCGGGATCCAGGCCTGGATCCACTGGTGTCTTGCGGCGCTGGGGCCGGAGCAGACAGCGACGCCGGAGCCGCCGGCGAGGAAACGCGAGGACACCCATGCGGGACCGCGGGGCCCGAAGGAGCACCGGCGGGACCAGACGGCCCAAAGAGGCGAGCCATGGCCGACAGGAACTCCTGTATTTGGGCCGGAGTCGCCGACGACCCCGGGAAGGGCGGGTAGTCGGGCGGCGACTGCATAGACTCCGCCGGAGCCGCGGGGGTTATGTTATAACAATTTGTATAGCGCACTACTACCCATAGGTGTCTAGGCACGTTGAGGACCACATACTGAAGCAGGAGACTAGTTTTTAAAAAGCCAGGTCTTGAGGTGTTTCCTGAATTCAAGCAGGGATGTAATCTTCCCAAGAGAAAGCGGAAGCGCATTCCATATTCTAATGGTACTATGTCTGAAGCTCCTACCCCCAGTTCATAGTTTTAACTCTGGGGGTAAGCATTAAAAAGGCGTTAGCTGATCGTAATGACCTACTGGGAGAGTACCAATTAAAAACGTGATGAAGAAATTGTGGGCCGTCACCATGAAGTGCCTTGTGTGCGATGCAAAGTGCCTTGAATTTTACACGCTGGCCAACTGGAAGCCAATGCAGATCTTGAATCCCGGCCCTGATGGACTGGTGCTTAGGGACATCCAGAACCAATCTGGCAGCGGCATTTTGAACTGATTGTAGCCTTCTGAGCTGGTTGGACTGCAAATTAATATACAAAGCGTTACAATAGTCCAACTTAGATAAAACCAAAGTGGTTAAGACAATTTTCCTAGCCTTTCTAGGAATGTAGGGAAGGATTTTGCGCATCATTTTGATTGTAAAAAACGCCGAGGACACCACCTTTGAAATCTGAGATTTAAAATGAAGCTTCTCGTCTATTATGACCCCCAAATATTTTGCTTTCGCCACCGGAGTAGGGAGGTGGCCCAAAAGACTGGGCCACCAGGCTGGCGACCAAAGGGGAGAAAGCTTGCCAAACAGCACCACCTCAGTCTTACTTGAATTTAGCTTCAGGCAGTGCCTACTCATCCACTTACTCAAAGATACCGTACAGTCATGGAGTTTGGTAGAGTAGTTAACATCCCTGTCAATATTTGAGATCACCAATTGGGTGTCGTCGGCATACGAGGTCGGGATTAAGTCAAAGCTTCTAATTAGAGGTGCTAATTCGGACACATAAATATTAAAAAGTGTAGGGCTCAAAGAAGAGCCCTGCGGTACCCCACATGGCAAAATAAAAGGTGCTGATTTAAAATCGCCTAATTGCACTGTCTGAGTTCTATCTGTTAAGAAAGATGTTAAAAACATGAGGGCATTTCCTCCCAGACCTATGCATTTTAAACGTTTTAACAGCAAGGTATGGTCCACGGTATCAAATGCCGCGGATAGATCTAGTAGGATAAGGGCCGCCGATCCTCCCCCATCCAAAGCGGTTCGGATTTCCTCTGTGGTCTTTATCAGGGCTGTCTCAGTGCTGTGGCATGACCTAAATCCAAACTGACTGATCCAGGATATTATTTTCTAAAATATAATTGGAGAGTTCTATATTTACAATCTTCTCCCAAATTTTTGCCGGAGCGGAAGCCTCGCAATAGGTCGATAATTAGCGGGATCCGTTATTTCCAAGTTGGTTTTCTTTAGTAGTGGTAGAATGCAGGCTTGTTTCCACCTTATTGGAAATGTTCCTTGTAAAAGCATCTGATTAAATATGTCAGATAACCGTGGACTAGCAAGATGGCCAACAAGATGGAGAATTCTTGGAGGGCAAGGGTCCTCTGGTGAGCCCGATTTAGTATTTGCAAGAAGCTTAGCAATTTGCACTGGAGATGTAAGGGAGAAGTTTAAAAGGGGCGTAGTAATCATAACTTCCTGTTCTGTGGAGTTTGAATTTGACAAATGTAGGACAAATTGGTCATAAATTTGATCAACCTTTGATTTAAACGCCTGTGCCAAGGTATTACAAAAATCTTGAGTACAGATGGCAGTGTCCTCCTTTTTAACAGTTGTCAAATTGTTTATAACCGAAAAGAGTTCTTTACTTGAGTTACCTGCCTTTTCTATTTTTAATGTATAATATTGACTTTTTTCGGTAATAATTTTTTTCTTATAATCGGCTAACATTAATTTATATTGCTCTTTCTCAACTGCATCATAGTTTTTCCGCCATGTTCTTTCTTGCCTCCTACAAGCTTGTTTATCTGATCTAAGAGCCTCGGAGAACCATGGTGCTGATGGAGTCTTCCTATTCTTATTAGCCACCGAGACCGGTACTAGTCTAGCAAAATTGGATTCTAGCGAGGAGGTATAGTCTCCCGCTGATCCTTCAGCGTCCGACCCTAGATCTGGTAGGCTTTGCACTAGATAACTTTCCAGTACGCCTGTATCAATATTATGCCATGCTCTTTTCCTGAACTTGGTGCTAGCTGTATTTGTTGCCTTGACACCAGGTAGGTCATAACGAAAAATCACAGCGTGATGATCTGACCATATCAGGGGCAAGGCAGCTGTGAATGAAATAGCTAGGTTGTTTGTAAACAGCCCATCCAGGGTATGTCCAGCTTGATGCGTAGGACCATTGATAATTTGTTGTAGTCCTAGATCTGCTGTAATATCAAGAAGTTCCTGGGTTTTTTTGTCGGCTAGGGCTTCCAAATGAAAATTCATGTCGCCCAGCATCGTAAAGCAACTTGATTGTATACCCAGCTCTAACAAAAAAGGCAAATTGTTTAAAAGCTAGCTTTAGAGCCTGGTGGGCGATAGATTAATAATCCTTTAAAAGTTTCATGTTCTGAAACGCTAATCTTAAAAAGTAGAGCTTCGCAATCAGAGGAGGTGAGTGTAGAGCAATGGGATACAAGCTCGCTCCTATAAATTATTGCCAAGCCCCCACCTTTTTTTTACCAGTCTATCATGCCTGAAAACTTTATAACCGCAAGGCACTGCTATAATGAAATCTGGGTCGGATGTATCCTCGGCCCAGGTTTCCGTGATAAACAGGATATCCAAATTGTTATCAATGATAAAATCAGCAATCTCATATTTATGTTTAACCAATGACCTAGCATTGACAAGAGCTAACTGAAGTTCTGTGTTTCGTTGCTTACCACTTATCTGCCTCGCTCTATATATCCTAGGAATTTTACTAGAGCATTTTAAGCACTGAGGGTTTTCTGTGCTAAGGAGCTCCTCACAGGTAAATTGATGGCATCGCACGTCCCTAGATTGGCCCAACAAAATAATGCTTTCCCTTGAATAGGTTATTCTGGGAGACGAAACTATATTTGGGCCAGGGGTCAAGGCCCTAGGCCCGGTCTCAGCGCGGACGGGCGCAGACGGGCGCAGACGGGCGCAGACGGGCGCAGACGGGCGCAGACGGGCGCAGACGGGCGCAGACGGGCGCAGACTGGCGCAGACTGGCACAGACGGGCGCAGACGGGCGCAGACGGGCGCAGACGGGCGCAGACGGGCGCAGACGGGCGCAGACGGGCGCAGACGGGCGCAGACGGGCTTGCCTTAGGCGCGCCCGCTGCGCGCGTCCGCTGCGCGTGCGCTCCAGCTTGCACCTAAATAGGTGCCCCTGGAGCCTAGAGCGCTAACAAGGCAAACGAGAAACGCCCCGGAAGTAAGACAAAATTGTGGTCTTCCCTCCGCATCAATCGGCTGACGCCGCGGCGGACCGGGGAAGACCAGAACAACAGTGCAAAGAGGCAGGAAAGTGCAAGGTGAGCAATGTAAATATTATACAAAGTTTAAAAAGATTTTAAAAAGTAAAAATACCAATAAAAGCAAATTCTGGCGAAGACAGTGCATGTGCAGTTTGCAGCAGCAGCAACTATGGCTAAATGACAAGCGTCCCAACAGAGTGGTCCGCTGCGCGTGCGCTCCAGCTTGCACCTAAATAGGTGCTCCTGGAGCCTAGAGCGCTAACAAGGCAAACGAGAAACGCCCCGGAAGTAAGGCAAAATTGTGGTCTTCCCTCCGCATCAATCGGCTGACGCCGCGGCGGACAGGGGAAGACCAGAACAACAGTGCAAAGAGGCAGGAAAGTGCAAGGTGCGCAATGTAAATATTATACAAAGTTTAAAAAGATTTTAAAAAGTAAAAATACCAATAAAAGCAAATTCTGGCGAAGACAGTGCATGTGCAGTTTGCAGCAGCAGCAACTATGGCTAAATGACAAGCGTCCCAACAGAGTGGTCCACCACCCGCACCATCAGCCGCGTCGCGCGACTGGCGAGGGTAAATCGAAGAACGATGGCGTTTCTGCGACTTCTTGTGCTTCGTCTTACCTGACCCAGAGTGCGAAACTTGGATCCCGAAGACCTATGATGATGATGACTCCGCGCACGGTCCCTCGACCTCCCTCTGGACCGGGACTTCGAACGGCACAGAGCCGACTGCCGGGCTTCCAGCAACTTTTGGGACCGCTCCCGCAAAGTCTTCGGCACCATGGCCCGGCAGTCGGGGCACGACTTGGGGTCGTGGTCGCGCCCCAGGCAGAAAAGTCACACGGTGCGGGTCCGTCACCGACATCATGCGGTGACAATCCCCACAGGACTTGAAACCGGGCATCCTACTGCACCATGAGTCGATGACTCGAAGTAAAATAGAGATAAAAAGCCTCAAAAAAGTGCGTCAAAAATTGACTGGGGGTTCCTGCTCTTCCCGGATCTGCGCTTGCTGGCGTGGAAAAATAAAGAACTGACGTCAGCGCACGTGTGCGGCGTCTAATAATAATAAACAAATTTATAAAGCGCATGGCTACACTAGCTAGTGTGTCCCCGCGCTGCGGCAAAAAAAGACCAGGTTACGGGCAATGAAGTGAAAACAAAAAAGATTAGACGGGAGGACTTACGGATGGAAAAAGCCAGGTCTTAAGCTTTCTCCGAAAAATTTTCTCCGAAGACTCCAGCCGGAGCCCTACGGGGAGTTTATTCCAATGCGTGGCAGCTAGAAAGCAGAAGGAGCAACCTCCCATCCTAGCTCTTCCGATAGTTGGAATGCTAACCTGCCCCGTCCCACTTGATCTCAATCGGCGGGTAGGAGCATATGGGGTAAGTAGGGCCCACCTTTCAGATAGGTGGGCCCCTTCCTCTGTAGGATGCGGTGGCTGACACACAAAGCTTTAAAGAGAATTTGTTCCCTAACCGGGAGCCAGTGAAGTGAAGCCAGGGCCTTGTTGGATGAAGCTCTCCTAGGAAGCATTAAAACGAGACGAGCCGCAGCATTCTGAATGCATTGGAGTCTCTGTACACATTTGATATTTGTTCCTAGGTAGAGGACATTCCCATAGTCCAGACGTGATGTCACCAGCGCGTGGACCATCGTTTTCCTCGCTGTGACAGGGAGTACATCTAAGGTCTTCCGGAGTCCTCGCAGAACCCCGAATCAACTTCCCACCACCCCCGCCTGGTGTGAGTTTCAAAGGATAGTTTGGTATCCAACCACATCCCCAGGTTCTTTACCTGATCCCTAGGGGGGGAGGTCCCAACGACTGAGGCCACCATGCTGAGGACCAGATCGAGGGTGCTTTGCCTATCACTAGCACCTCTGTTTTATTGCCATTAAGTTTAAGGCAGTTATAGGCCATCCACGACGCCAGTTCTTGTAGGCATGTAGAGAAATTGATGGCTGCCTTATCATAATCTTGAGTTAGGGTCACCACCAGTTGTGTGTCATCAGCGTATGAGACAACACTGACGCCAAATTTCCCAATAATCTCCGCCAGGGGGGTGATGTAGAGATTAAAGAGGATGGGGCTAAGTATGGAGCCCTCTGGGACCCCTTGGTCCAGCTTGATGCTTTTAGAGTAGAAAGGTTCCTGCAACACCTGGAAGCTATGGTCATGTAAGAAGGACCTTAACCATTCCATGGCTCGGCCAGCCATACCTCCTTTCCTGAGGCGCTGAAGTAGCGTATGATGGGCAACAGTGTCAAATACGGCACTGAGGTCTAATAGGACTAAAGCCACCGTCTGTCCCTCATCTACATGTCTGCGGATGATTTCTGTAGATAAGAGCAGTGCCGATTCAGTGGAGTATGTAGCACGAAAACCCGATTGAGTGGGATAAAGCAGGTTATGTTTATTGATGTGAGCTGTCAATTGGGTGTTGACCACCTTCTCTGCTATTTTTGTGAAGTAAGGGAGCAGTGAGATGGGGCGTAAATTTTCCAGTTGGCTCATGCTAACATTCGGTTTCTTTTTTAAGGGGATGACGATCGCCTCTTTCCATCTATTAGGGACTGTTCCAGAGGTAAACGAGAGCTCAAGAAGGTGTCTAATATAAGGCTCTAGTACATCTAGACTCCCTCTTAAAACCTTAGGGCTAGCCGGATCTCTAGGTGAACCTGACGTGATGCTTAAGGCTACATCTTTAAGTAGGTCACCTGTGGGGACTACAAATTCACAGAGACATTCCGCCTCTGCTATGTTGAGTGTCCCCTCACTATCCGCGCACCCGTTTCGTGCTGTGTCAGGGAAGGTAGAGTAGATCTTTCCCACCTTCTCTGCAAAGAAATCCACCACCAGATTGCAGGAGTCAGCTGAGCTGGTGTCAGGAGCTGTGACTCTTGCTAGTGACGAGATCTCTTTAAAGATAGTGAAGCGTTCCTTCGAAGAGTTCTCGGCTGTCCCAATCCTATCATTATAATAGGTGGCCCGCGCTTTCCTGATGAGTGATATTTTTTAAGACTAGATTTATATTCAGTTTTCCTAAGCTCTGAGAAATTTCTCCTCCACGCTCTTTCAAGGCGCTTACAAGCTGATTTAGCTATTCTAAGCTCACTACTGAACCATGGTGCGGTTTTTAACTGCCTACCAGATGCTCTCGATGACCAAGGAGCATTACTATCTAATGCCTCCACGATTCGTTTGTCAAGTGCGTCGCAGACAGAATTAATATCTGTGCCGCCAGGTGGCCCGCCCTGTTGTAAGGCCGAATTGAAACTAGACAGTGAAAACTTAGCCCATTTCCTCTGCTGTTTCTTAATGCCCGTCTTTGTCGATACATAAGACTGAGGCAACGTGACACTGAAAGGAACCACAAAATGATCAGACCACGGGACAGGGACCGGGGATTCAATTTGTAAGGTGCCCCAGTTAGCAAAAATCGGATCTAATAGGTGGCCAAGTTGGTGAGTAGTAAGTGCCGATTTAAGTGTCAATTGGAGATTAGCCAATTCCTGGCAGATCTCCTGCGCACCAGTGTTTGACAAATCGTCAAAATGTAAGTTCAGATCCCCCAACAGCAGCATTTTCTCATAACGCAGTGCGGGTTGCATTATTTGCTCAATAATGCTGGAAGCAAACCGCGTGTGGGGCCCAGGAGGCCGATAAATCAAACACCCCTTTATAATGTAATTAGAGGACGCCATAATAGAGAAAAAGCCTGCTTCACTATCCTCAATGTCAGTGGGCTCTAAGGTGCACTGAATAGATAGCCTGTGAATAATGGCAATCCCTCCTCCCCGGTTAGTCGGCCGGTCCACTCTAATAATTCCGTAGTTATGTGGGAGGGCTTCAAGAATATCTGGAGCCGAGTCCTCATTTAACCAGGTTTCTATGAGGAATAGCACATCCGACTGGTCATCTAACAGGTAGTTATGAATTTCATGTTTATGTTTCCTCAGAGATCTACAGTTAATCAGAGAAAAACTAAGCTTCTGACCGACCTCCCTAATTTTCGAGCTCGTCTGTCATGAATGGGCAGTGACTGCAATTATGACACAGGTTCCCTGCCAATATGCTATGCTTGCACATCTCCGTGATGGGGGGGCATAGTGCGTGTAGTTGTTTGGCGGTATACCTGCGGGCTAATCCTGTTCGGGCAGGGGTTCTGGCCCCGGGTCCCGTGTGGTCGCGGACGGGCGCTGACGGGCTTGCCTTTGGCGCGCCTTCTGTGCACCGGCGGCACGCCCGCTGCGCGTCCGTTCTGGCATGCGCAATAAATAGGCACACTTCCCCCCCAGACTAGACCGCTAACCGTGCTCCCTTCGTGAGGCGGAAGTACTTGGCTCGACCTTCCACGCCCTCCGCTCAAACGGCACTAGCTGCCGCGTTGGAAAAATAAAGAACTGACGTCAGCGCGCGTGGGCGGCGTCTAAGTAGCGCCTGCGACGTCATCTCGGCGACCACGACGCCAACGACGGACGCGGAGCCGCAAGACACCACCTACCGACGCGCAGGATACTGCTGACGAAAACTTTCCGGATCCAGTCTGACGCCTGGGGATATTCTAAGGTAAGGAATCTATCACTGTGTTTCTTTCAGATAGGCACACGCGGTGCGGATCCGTCACCGACATCAGTGGACTACAGGAACCGCAGGCCTTGAATCCCGGCATCCCTCGTGCACCTTACGGAGTCATGAGACTCGAAAAAGACGTCGACAAAAGTCGAGAAAAACGTTGTCAAAAAAATTACTGAGGTACCGCTCTTCCCGGATCTGCGCTGCCTGGCGCGGAAAAAGAAAGAACTGACGTCAGCGCGCGAGGGCGGCGTCTAAGTAGCTGCTGCAACGTCATCCCGGTGGCCACGACGACGGACGCGGAGCCAACCGACGCCACCTTCCGACGCGCAGAGGTACTGCTAACGAAAACTTTCCAGATCCAGTCTGACGCCTGGGGGTAATTCTAAGGTAAGGAATCTATCACTAACGTGTTTCTTTCAGATTGATCCCATAAGGCAGAACAATACCTGCAAGAGGCCTCACGTATACATTAAACAATGTAGGGCTCGGTGACTAGCCCTGCGGCACTCCGCACCTAAGAGGCAAACTGTCTGAGACATTACCTCCTTCAAAGACCTGGAAGGTACTACCTTGTAAGGAGGAATGTATCCAGAAGATAGCGCATCCTGCAATTCCAACATTCCAGAGTCTATTTATAAGAATGTCGTAGTTAACCGTATCAAATGCGGAACTCAGATCAAGAAGAATAATAGCAACTGATCCTCCTTGATCAAGGAGTCTCTTGGATTCCTCAACCACAGTAAGAAGAGCGGTTTCGGTGTCATGTAGAGGTCGAAATCCCGTTTGGGTGGAATGAAGTAGATTGTGAGTTCCTAGGAACTCCGGATAAGGTCAGATTAACATGTTTTTCTAGGATTTTACTCAGAGGAGGAGGGATATAGGACGGTAATTACCCAGAATCTCTGGATCTAAATTGGGGTTCTTTAATAGAGCTTTCAACATGGCACGTTTCCAAGGTAAAAACCTTGTTTTATATTCTGTATTGCTTTTTCACAAAAAATAATTTAAAAAACTGACTTCATGAGTTGAAATGAACCATTTAAAGCATAACATTTTCAAATGAATTATTCAATTAACTGTGGGAAAAGGAGGGACATTAATATATTCAAACAGAGGACTGGAAAGGTCTCATCACCGCAAGTGTAATCCCATTCCTAAAATGTCAACATCAGCGCATAGGCTGTGATGCGCATGCGTCCTGTGAGAAAACATCAAATCTTGCTGTGTAGGGTATGTTCCGGTTCCTCGTCCTGTGGATCAGAACCCCCCCCTCGGGTCTGAAGAATTAACAATGGGATGCACCAGCATGAGAATCTGGATGTTCAGAATTCCAAAATAATCTCAGCTTCTGACAGTTTTAAAATCAAGTCAAAATGATTTGTTAGAACAGATTATTGAAAATGGGGACACATTTTTAAGTTGTGCAGAATTCCATTTAAGGTTAATAAATAGGTGAGGCAGCCAGAGGAACAAAGATTTGAAAAGCTGTGAAGACTAGAGAGAACCGAGTTGAAATGACCTAAAACTGAACATAGAGCTAATATGAGTTACTTGACAACACAATTACATATGTAAAGTAGTCATACACTGATATTCATTTTTATGAAAGTCATTAAGTGCATTTGCAAAGATATATCTATATTCCTATGGAACAGAGTTTATATCACTGTAACTGTGTTTTGTTGTTAAATATTCTACTATAGGTACATTAAAAGAGATTTGAAAAGTGCTTTTAATTGGTTGGCATGTAAGAACCTTGATACATAATGGAGTAAGATGCCTGCAGTGAAAACAGTCCTTAAAAAGCAACAGTGAAAGTAACCTGAAAAAGTAAAGTTAGAAAACGCCAAATCTGCAGTACGCTCCATTGTCTTGATTCAAGTGCAGTATACTTTAATACCACTACAGTACTACAGATACCTTTTCTCCTATTTCTGTTCTGTCACCAGAGGGAAGAATCTCTAGATCAGGACGAAGGGCACAGGCATCGACCACGCGCTTGTACAGTCCCTCTGAAAGGTCACGCCCAAAAACAATGTTGTCTTTCAGAGTAGCATTTAGTATCCAGGCTTGTTGAGGAACATAAGCGACGGAACCCTTCAAATAAATGAGAGAGAGCAGTTAGGGAAGGAACAAAAAATGATGTACATTTTTAACTTGTTTGCAGCCAAAATAAACAAGTTACTAATCTTTGGTAACACTATTTCTGGTGGATACTGTAACTACAGATACCTCACCTTCTGAATATTCTCAGGCGCCAAACAGAATTTGGATTTTATTTAAAGAAATTGCATCTGCGTGACTGTGCCGCTAGCAAACTCCATGGCAGCTTAGTACAGTCTCCAGAAGTGAAAGCGCAGAACTGCATATAAGAGCCACACCTGCATGCTGACATCAGTTCTTTAACTGTTCTGCACCCTCAGAAGCTGGTCAACTGTGATAGGTCACAGATGTCTGTTAAATCTAGCTTGGGACCTTTTCATAATCACGGAAATAGGGAGGAGGTGGGACTGTAAACAATCTACGGTTACAGTTTCCACCAGGATGCTGTACTGAAGAGAAGTAACCTGTTCTTCTGATGGATACTTCTAACCGCAGATTTCTCACTAAGCAGTACCCTCCCAAACTGTGGCGGGTGTGAGGATAAGGAGTGTACTCGCAAAAAGAAGTCCTGAAGAACCTTGTGGGCAAAACTGCCCTCTCTACAGATTTGCCTGTTGAGGCAGTAGTGCTTGATGTACTTAAATACTCACGTAGAAGCCGGACAGGTGTCCTGTACTGAAACACTTTGCCAATGCAGTCTAAACAGCCTTGGTTCTGGTGAAACGAGTCTGCGGGCAACTGTGTGGGTGATGTGGGGGGGGGGGGTCCTTCTGCCAGGGCAAGTCTTTATGGAAAGGCTTTGTTTCTGCACTGCCTTCCCCTTCTTAGAACTGGCAGACCCCACAAAAAGCTGGTAATCAGCTTGGTAGTCTCTGGGACACTCTGGTATGCTCGAAGCAGAAACAGATTTCTTTGAAGCCTCTCTTCCTCCTTAGAGGGTTGTAGCAGAGAGAAAAACAAAACTTTGGGAGCCAATGGACTGACCCACGTGGTAAGGTGATAAAACCTTCTGCAGAAATGAGGCACATGTCATCCACACCAGTAAATGAGGGCAGAAAGTGATGTATGGGGATTCACTGATGGCGCCTGCAGTTCACTGATGAAGCATGCAGAAGTAACTATGAAAAGAAACACCATCTTGATAGCGAGCAGTTGGAGAGAACATCTTTGCATGGTCTCGAAAGATGTGCACATTAGATATGCAAGGACCAAGTTAAGGTCCCGTTGAGGCATATAAAAATGTGTTGGTGGAACAAGTATGTCAGTCAATTGAGAAATCTCATCACAACTGGTGACTTGAATGATGAAGGTTGAATGGGCAAAGACAACTGCCGATCTATCACCTTTAACTGTGCCGATTGCAAATCCTTAAATAGGATAGACTTAACAAAACCAGAAAACTCCATATAACTTGACCTGTAGAAGATCAAGTGGACAATGTTCACAGCAGGTCCTCCATAAATGGTAGAGACTGAAAATAAGGCATATGCTCAGGCTCAACAGATCAGGGTACGACACTTCTGGCTCAATGTGGAGCTATTATGATTATCGGACGTCAGTCCATCTTGATCTTCAGAACTCCGAGCAGGAGATAGAATGGGTGGAAAGGTGCACAGGAGCCTTTAACACCACTGCAGATGGAATGTGTTACCTAGAGATTATCGAAAAGATCCTGCCAAAGCAACCCCCACAGAGTGAAGATGCCTGAGCCACCTCCGGATGAAAATGAGAGGAGAGGATATTGTCTAACAGCTAGGACGGGCGACCTCAATTTTGGGGACCAGGATTAGAGACTCGGCAATGACTATCAACATACTGTGATTCTGGGCAAATCACTTAATCCCCAGTGCCTAACAAAAAAATTAATGTGTCCTTGTGTAACGCAACTAGTGCTAATGCACAAGTTACTACTTGTGCAACGATATATCTGTAAGAGACATTAGTTGGTGATAGATTCATTACCTTAGAATATCCCCAGGCGTCAGACTGGATGCGGAAAGCTTTTCGTCAGCAGTACCCCTGCGCGTCGGTAGGTGGCGTCGTGCAGCTCCGCGTTAGTCGCTGGCGTCGTAAGCGACGAGATGACGTCACAGAGACTACTTCGGCGCCACCCATGCACGCTGACGTCAGTTCTGTACACGACTTTCCGCACCAGGAACGCAGAGCCATGCAAGAAACTGACCACTGGTGCCATGAAACTAGGGCCCTGAAAGGGATGACCTTAACCCTAGAATCAGTTCGCAGAACGGGGAGGATGGGTGGGGCGGTAAGGAATCTATCACTAACTAATGTCTCTTACAGATATATTGTTACACAAGTAGTAACTTGTGCATCTGAAAGAGACACGTTAGTGATAGATTCCTTACCTTAGAATAGATACCCCAGCAATACCAACCCCGGTGGTGGGTCTGCGAATAGATTACACCAGAAAGTCACGGAGAACAGAACGGCCAAAGAAGCCGTCTCTCCGGACTTGACTGTCAAGCCAGTAATGCTTGGTAAATGTGTGCAGCGAGGCCCACGTAGCTGCCTGACAAATATCTTGCAAGGGAACGCCGCGTCCCAAGGCAGTAGTGGCTGCTGTGGCCCTGGTAGAATGGGCACGCAGCCCCACAGGAGGCTCCTTCTTAGCCAACGAGTAACACGCTTTGATGCACAAAACGACCCACCGAGAGATGGTACGTTTGTGCACGGCTCTACCTTTTTTGGCACCCACGTAGCCAACAAAGAGCTGGTCATCCACCCGGAACTGTTGTGTGCGCTTCAGATAGAACGAGAGCGCACGTTTTGGGTCCAGACGGTGGAGCCTCTCTTCCTCTTTTGAAGGATGCGGAGGCGGAAAGAAGGTGGGCAAAGTGATGGTCTGCCCGATGTGTAAGGGCGTGACAACCTTTGGCAAGAAAGAAGGACGGGTCCTTAAAACCACCTTGTCCGGATGAACAGAAAGGAAAGGAGGTTTAGAAGAAAGCCTGGAGCTCACTCACTCTTCTTGCAGAGGTGATGGCTACCAGGAAAGCCGTCTTGAGAGTAAGACGACGTAAAAGACAGTTATGAAGGGGCTCAAAAGGAGCGCACATCAGATAGGTCAAGACAAGATTTAAGTCCCATTGAGGCATTATGAAAGGCACGGGAGGAAACGTGTGTGTAATGCCTTTTAGGAAACGGTTAACAACCGGGGACTTAAAGAGAGAAGGCTGATCTGGAAGCCTGAGAAAGGCGGAGATGGCCGAAAGATAACCTTTGATAGTGCCCAGAGCAGAGCCCTGCTGGGCCAAGGATAGCAGGAACAGAAGGACCTCAGAAAGAGGGGCAGAAAGGGGATCCACAGACTTTGCTGTGCACCATGCCACAAACTTGTTCCACATGCAGGCGTATACCAATTTAATGGAGGGACGCCTGGCTGCCAGAATGACATCACAGACTTAGGGAGAAAGATCGAAAGCTGTCAACTGTCGCCGCTCAATCTCCACGCATGGAGGTGGAGGCTGGACAGGTTCGGGTGGAGGACCGTCCCCTACTGCTGCGACAGAAGATCCTCCCGAAGAGGCAGTCGGATCGGGGGATCGATCGCCATGTTGAGTAGCTCGGGATACCAGTATCCTCGCGCCCAATCCGGAGCCACAAGGATGACTTGGGCCCGGTCGCGCCGAATCTTCTTCAGCACTCTGGGCAGTATAGGTATATAGGTATAGGAGGAAAGGCGTACAACAGACCGCAGCTCCACTCGCGACGAAAAGCGTCGCCGAGCGAGTGCTGTCTTGGAAATTCCAACGCGCACAACTGATGACATTGCGCGTTCTCTTCGGTGGCGAATAGATCTAACCAAGGCTCTCCCCACTGCAGAAAGAGACCTTGCGCCACGTCCGAGTTCAGACGCCATTCGTGATCCATTAAGCACCGGCGGCTGAGTTCATCCGCCCTGGCGTTCAGAGAACCTGCCAGGTGTTGAACCACCAAGGTAAGCCTTGATGTTCCAGCCATGTCCAGAGGCGCAGAGCCTCCTGACATAGGGTCCACGACCCCACCCCGCCCTGTTTGTTGCAATACCACATGGCTGTGGTGTTGTCCGTGAACACCTGCACTACACTGCCCCGGACAGAGGGAAGGAATGCCTTCAGTGCAAGTCAGATCGCCCGAAGCTCCAAAAGATTGATATGGAGCCGGGACTCCGCCGGAGACCAGAGGCCTCTGATCTCCGCCTCTCCCAAGTGGCCACCCCAGCCCTGGAGGGACGCATCCATCACCACTGTGTGCTCCGGTTGGGGAAGGGAGAGGGATCTGCCATTGACCCAATCGCGATTCGTGAGCCACCACCGCAATTGTCGTGCAGTGCCCTCCGAGATTTGGACATGATCGGACAGGTTGCCCTGGTGCTGTGCCCACTGGAACTTCAGGTCCCACTGCAGAGCCCGCATATGCCACCTAGCATGTTGCACAAGCAGAATGCAGGAGGCCATGAGGCCCAGGAGCCGAAGGGTCATCCTGACCAAAACCCAGGATAGAGGCTGAAAGATCGGAATCATAGCCTGAATATCCCTGCTCGGGAGGATAAACCCGAAACCGCGTCGCATCCAGAACCACTCCGATGAAGGGGAGCTTCTGAGAGGGACTCTGGTGCGACTTCGGGACGTTGATGGAAAACCCCAGCAATTGCAGGAGGTCGGCCGTAGTCTGAAGGTGGGTGACGACTGCCTGGGGCAAGCCCGCCTTCAACAACCAGTCATCGAGGTAGGGGAAGACTGACACCCCTGACCTGCGCAGATGAGCTGCGACCACCGCCATCACTTTTGTGAACACCCGAGGGGCGCTTGTAAGGCCGAAGGGGAGCACGATAAGCTGAAAATGCTCCTGGCCTACCGTGAACCGCAGTTAACACCGGTGGGCCGGCAGGACGGGAATGTGAAAATATGCGTCCTGCAAGTCCAACGCTACCATCCAGTCTCCAGGGTCGAGGGCAGCCAAGACCTGAGCCAGAGTCAACATCTTGAACTTCTCCTTCCGGAGGAAGCGATTGACGTTCCGGAGGTCCAAGATGGGGCGCAAGCCCCCCTTGTCCTTCTTGGGGACCAGAAAGTAGCGGGAATAACAACCATGTCCTACTTCTGGCCCAGGAACGCGCTCGATGGCCCCCTTGGCCAAGAGGGCCGTGACTTCCTGTCGGAGAAGCGCTAAGTGATCCCCCGACATGCGGTGGTACTGAGGTGGCATGGACGGGGGGCAGACTCAAAGGGGAGGGAGTAGCCCCTTCGGACAATTTGCAGCACCCAGCTGTCCGAAGTGACAGAGCCCCAGTGGGGAAGGTGATGTTGAATCCTGCCGCCCACCGGCTTGGGGTGCACCCCAAAGCGGGGACTAGGAAGGTTTAGAGGCGGATGCTGCGGGAGCGGAGGTGGGCTGACCCGCACGCTGGCCCCCTGTGCCGCCACGGCAGCCACCACGCCCTCGGCCGCGCTGAGGCTGGGTCTGCGCAGGCCGTTGGCTGAACGGACGTGTAGGGGCGCCCCTTCCGCGGCCACGAAAGGAACGAAAGGTAGACGTGGCCGGGCGGGTGGTGGAGAGACCCAAGGACTTGGCTGTAGCCCGAGAGTCCTTAAAACGCTCCAGCGCACTGTCTGCCTTATCGCCAAATAGGCGAGTACCATCAAAAGGCATGTCCATGAGGGAACTCTGGACATCCCCTGAAAACCCGGTGGTTCGCAGCCAGGCATGTCGCCGCAAGGCCACCGTTGTGGAGATGATTCGTCCCAAAGAGTCCGCGGTGTCCAACCCACACCGAATGGCGAACTTCGCGGCATCCTTCCCCTCTGCAACAGCTTGGGAAAGCACAGCCCGAACCTCCTCCGGGCACTGGGGCAGAATTTGCGCCACCGTGTCCCACACAGCGTGAGAATAGCGGCCCAAGAGGCAGGCGGTGTTGACCGACCTCAGCCCTAGGCTGGCAGAGGAAAACAACCGTTTGCCAAGCTGCTCCAGCTTTTTTGATTCCTTATCCGGCGGAGCGGTAGGGAATGCTGTTTGGGAAGTGGAAGCCTGAATGACCAGGCTCTCCGGAGTCGGATGAGAAGTCAAAAAAGCAGGGTCACCTGGTGCCGGGCGGTGACACCTGGCCACGTTTTTATCCACAGGAACCCCTGTGGCTGGCCTATACCAGGTACCCATCAAAACATCCGTTAAGGCCTCATTAAACGGAAGCAGAGGTTCTATAGAACTTGCCGCCGGCTGAAGCACTTCAGTAAGGAGGTTAGTCTGGAGGGTAACAGTAGGCAATTCAAAGCCAAGAGCCTCAGCTGCTCTACGGAGCACCACCGTGTATGTGGCGCCTTCCTCCATGACAGTGGGAGGAGACTCAAACCCAGGCTCAGAGGAGAGGTCAAGGCCACTTGCATCCTCTGAGTCTTCTGCCCACTCCTGTTCGGACTCACACTGCCGTGCAAGAGGGTCCTCTGACCCCTCCCAGTCCTCCCCTTCCACAACAGCCCGAGGCACAGGCTGCAGCGGCAAGGGAGGCACAGGGGAAAACAAATGCTCCACCGGCGCCGGGAACAGCGTCGAGAACGGCGCCGGTCGATGCCGCTCCGGCTCCAAGGCCCAATCTGGGTCCCAAGAGGGACACACGGGCAAGGGTGGAGGTGGAACGAACGGCGCCCAGGGCGGCGCCGGGAAGGGGGCCGCAGGGTGTGCCGGAGCCGTTGGCGGAGGACCTTGCGGCGCCGGAGCCGGCGGCGGCAACCAAGGACCCCCAAGAGGGACCGCGGGGCCCGAAGGCGCACCGGCGGGAGCCCTAGGCCTGAAAAGGCGGTCCATGGCAGCAAGAAACTCTTGCACCTGGGCTGGAGTCGCCGACGGACCTGGGTAAGGCGGGTAGGCCGCGGGACTAACCGGCTCCACTGAAGCCGCGGGGGAAAGACCCCGGGCCCCCTCGTCCGGAGACCAACGGGGGGAGGTCGGAGAACGTACGAGCTTCTTCGACTTCTTTTTGTGACGTCGCTTACCCGAATCCGAGGGTGAAGACTTGGACCCCGAGGAGCGATGATGACGACTCCGCGGCCGGTCCCTCGAGCGACCCCTGGAACGGCGCGGAGACAACTGTCTGGCCTCCAGCAGCTTTCGGGACCGCTCCCGCAAAGCCTTCGGAGCCATGGCCAGACAGTCGGAACATGACCGGGAGTCATGGTCGCGCTCCAGACAGTAGAGACAGACGCCATGGGGGTCGGCCACCGACATCGTACGGCGGCAGGCCCCGCTGGATTTAAATCCAGGCATCCCTACGTGGCACCAGGAGTCAGTATTTAGAAAATTAGAGGCAAAAGCCCCAAAAACAACTAGTCAAAAAGTGACTAAGGTACATGCTCTAACCGGATCTGCGCTTGCTGGCGCGGAAAAAAGAGAACTGACGTCAGCGCGCATGGGTGGCGCCTAAGTAGTCTCCGTGACGTCATCTCGGCACTTACGACGCCAGTGACGAATGCGGAGCCGCACGACGCCACCTACCGACGCGCAGGGGTACTGCCGACGAAAACTTTCCGGATCCAGTCTGACGCCTGGGGATATTCTAAGGTAAGGAATCTATCACTAACTTGTCTCTTTCAGATGTAAAGCGCTCTGATACCCAATACCTTTGGGTCAAGTTTGCGCTATATAAAACTCCGGGGGAAAAAAAGATGCGAATCGTGGTGTGCCAGTTGACAGCTGCTGAGCTTGTACGCCCTGGTTCTGAGCGAGCTTACCAAATAATGGGCCACTAGGTATATCCCCCGATAGTGCAGAAATGTGCAAAGCGCCTCCTGGCACAAGGTCCAAGTATCCACACCACCCTGCTTGTTACAGTACCACATGGTGGCCATGTTGTTCATAAGGACCTGAACTGACCACCCCTTGATAGATGGGAGGAAGACCTTCAGAGTCAACTGAATGGCATGAAACTCAAGAAAACGGATGTGGAGCTTTCAGTCAACTGGGGATCATGGACCCCCAATTTTCACTTCGCCCGAGAGACCAACCCAAGATAATACTTCTGTCCCTCTTGTGAGCCCTGGTTGGAAGAGAGAAAAGGTATGCCACATGACAGGTTGGTGTCCACGTGCCACCGCTGATGGTACCAGGCTGTTTCCTTCAAGTTACAGGTGCTGTTCCCCATGCAGACAAGGCATTGTGCCCACTGTAAGAAGAGGTTCCACAGAAAGGCCAGCATGTGCCAATGGACAAGGACCAGTAGGTTGAATGAGGTGAGGAATCCAACAAACCTCACAACCGTCCACACAAGAACCCAGGGTAGATCTCGAAACATTAAGATCACATCCTGAATGTGCTAAACTTGCTACAGGGGTGGGAAAGCCGTGACTGTGTCCAGGATGGCCTCCATGAAGGGAATCTTCTGTCAGGTGTCAGAAGAGACTTCAGCATGCTGATGGAAAATACCAAAGTTGAAAGAAGAGTGACCATTCTCTGGTGGTGGTCCGTGACAGACTGCAGTAAGCCTGCATTCAGCAGCCAATAGTTGAGGTATGGAAATAGATGTATTCTCAACCTGCACAGTTGGACCGCAACCAGAGCAATCATTTTTTTAAGCACCCAAGGGGCAAACATAAGGCTCAAGTGTACACTAGCAAACTGGAAATGCTTGGGCACCACTACGAATCGAAGGTGGAATCTGTGAGACTGCAGGACACAAATGAAAGTATGCATCCTGCAGGTCAAAGGACACCATCCAATACAGTAGAACCAGGAGAGGGCCTGGGCTAGAGTTAGCCTCTTGAATTTGCCCTTCCACAGGAAGGGTTTCAGGGCGCAAAGATCCCAAACTAACCTGAGCCCTCCATCTTTGTTAGGCATTGATAAATAGCACGCTTCATCTTTCTCCCCATCCTTATCCTCCCTATGGCCCCATGGCATAACTTTTGAAGTTTGAGTAAAAACAAGTGGGATGTATGGAGGGAGGGGGTGGTGGAGAAAATAGCGTAACCCCTCTTGATATTATGTTACAGCTCTCGGGCTGCAAAAGAAAAAATGACATACTGCCCTCTACTGGCCGAGCATGGCCACAGGAGGGCAAGTCAAAGCAGCTTTGTAGCCATTGGGGCAGGTGAGGAAGATGGAGACTGTTGTCCTTGCTGGTGTTCATGACCACGTCCCCAGGGGCAGCGAGAAGTTTGAGCTGGCTGCTGCATGGGCTGAGAAGGTTGCCTTGAGTAGCAAGGTAGGCCCTAACAAGTGTCCTCTGAATTTTCTGTACTGTTGGTGGAGCTGATGGGCTGGAGAGAGTAAGCCTAAGGATCGGGCTGTAACACAGTGGTCCTCGAAGTACTCCAGAGCTGAGTCAGACTTTGCCTCCAAAAAGTCTGGAACCATCAAAGGGCATGGAAGAGGCCTGAAGACGTCAGTTGGGACAAGTCAAGGGCCGGTAGGTGCAAGTACAATTGGGGGCCCCTTTGGCTGTATAGGGCCCAAAGTGTGCCGGAATCGCTATGAACATGAACATTTGCACCATGGCCTCTGAAGGTCTCTTTCTGCAGCAGGGTTGATGATGGCCCAGGAAACTCAAGGCGCTCCGGGACCTGTTTGGAATTTGCTCCGATTTGGATATTGCCTGCAAAGTCAGATCTTTGGAATGTCAGCTGTACAGCGTCTCTCCTGTGAGGGACAGAGAGGAGTCCTGCATGGCCTTTTTGCACTTATGGCACTACTTGAGCTCGAAGCTAACCAAAGCCTTGGAGGGAGGCTGTTAGTAGGTGTGCGCAGTCCGTTACTTAGTGTGCGATCAGTCCCCCTTTTGTGTGTTGTGCGATGCAGTTTTTGCTCCCTAAAAGTCTTCGCATGCATCAGGGTGCGTTTGACCCATGACTGAGACACGACCGGAACCGACAGGAACCTAGAAACTAAAGGCAAATGTGCATATCCTTGACCAACATTTGCATTTTATAGTCATGGCCTTTGTTCTTGAGAGCAAGGGGACAGGCCAGCGCTTATATGCAGCTCTGCACTGCCACTTCGAGACAGTACAAGGCTACCGCAAGTCCAATGTCACCACCTACCACCTTTCAAAAGGTAAAGAATCAACAGTTAGAAGTATCCATCAGAAAGAAAATAAAATAGTTTAGTGGTTAAAATGTCAGTTCACTTTACAGAAATACCATAAATTGACTACAGTTTGGGAAAAGTTCAGAAAGTTACAAGTCCACAGTACAGGCTATATGCAATTGAATGAAAAACTGCCTTGCAAGGGTTTATAAATGGAATGTCAAAAGGAACAAAAAAAGGAATGTTTAGACGCAAGTGTACCTTAACGGCAACAAAACCATTCATTTTCTCCATTTCACCAAGCAGCGCAGATAAGAGGGAAGACTTTCCACAGCCAACTTGCCCAACAACAGCAATCAACGAGCCCTCCGGAATAGTCACATTAATTCTGAAAGTTAACATGCACAAAATTCAGTTTTTCTACATGGAAAAACATACATGTTAAAAAAAAAAGTAGCAATCGAAATGGCATGTTTACAACCAATTACAACATTGCAACAGAATTATTAATTAATGTGTGTGCACATGCGAACCTTACATGTTTTTGTGGCTGGTGACCATGGGAAAATATATTTGTGACACTAACTAATAAATATAATTTTTTGTATATTCAACATGCAGCTATAAAACAGACAAAGAAGAGGGACGTGCCTGGATACTACATAATCAGTTCTGGATTATGGTTCAGCATCAGATCTGAACTAATATATGTTGATCACACATTTTAGGGAAATTTGCTTTCATTTGCCTCATCCGCTGTCCTAAATCATCATTGTGGTGAGTCATCTGAATAAAGAGAGACTTAATGCATTGTCTGTTAAGGATTTTTGGGGCACTGGGCAAGACATTTTGGGGCTGACTGGAACAACGTTGAACTTGATTACACATTTTCTGTCTGCTCAAGCCTGCATTTTATTTATTTAGTGTTTTATAGAGCGCAAACGTGACCCGTTGGGGTATCAGAGCGCTTTACAAGGATAACAAGTTATTTACAAGATTCCGAACAGGCGATCATGATAACATTTTGCCGGAATAACAAGCTATTAACAAAGAGTAGGAATCGGTGATCATGAGTACACTTGAGGGAGATAAACGTTAGCAGGAGCAGAGGAAGACTGCACAGCACCAGCCCCTTAAAGTGACAGTGATGGACGAATGATGCAAAATGAATAGCAACGACCATGATACAAGAATCGCATAGGTTACATCAATGAAGTCAAGACCGGCTTACACAGCTCTCAAGAAGAGAGAAATAGCATATCGCTAGGCCGCTGAGCTGTATATGCACTGAGAGTGGTTATGGAAGGAATTTGCCCATTAGGAAAGTCTTGGCTTCCTTTTGAATCTTGACAAAGAAGGTATTCTTCTGATGTTAGGCGGCAGCGAGTTCCAGATTCTAGGTGCTGCCCCAGAGAAAGCTCTATTGTATGTTTTCTTCTTCTGGAAGAGGGGTGGTTTCAGCACAAAATCCCTGGCAGACTGGAAATGCCTGCCTCCTCCGGATGCCACAATTGTTTGAGCAAGATACGCTGGAGAATTAGAGTGTAACGCTTTGTGTGTGATACGGGTCAATTTGAGTTGGATTCTGGCTTCGTAAGGAAGCCAGTTCTGTGCCTTCAGGTGCGGTGAGATGTGGTCGAATTTTTTTTAACCTGTTAGGAGTCTTGCGCCTGCTTGAGACAAGCTTTTAGGGGAGCCGTTGAGATCTTGGGTAGGACAGAGAGGGTTGAGCATCCGTATTCAATCCCAGAGAGAACTAATGCCTGTACTGCCATTTTAAGGTCTGATGTATCTAGGAATGGTTTTAGTTTTCTCAGGTAGCTCAGGTGAAACCTTGCATTTTTTGCCAGTGTGTTGATGTGGGCTCGCATGTGCAGGTTCTTGTCCAGTGTGATTCCTAGTGATTTGGCTGAGTCCACTATGGTTGGGGTGCAGTTCAGCGCGGTCATAGATCTGGTCCATTCAACTATGTCAGTGGAACTTTTAGGAGGGGAAATTAGTAAGAATTCAGTTTTTTGCACATTAAGTTTGAGCTGGTTGCTAGCAAGCCATTGAACAGCCAGCTTTAGAGCCTCGTTCATTGTTTTGATCTCCTCTAGGGATGAGATTTTGATGTAGATCTGTGTGTCATCTGCATACATGCAGAAAGAGATGTTGGTGATGTACGAGTTACTTGCCTTCGGTAACGATGTATCTGGTAGAGACGTTGTCTAGCCGCAGATTCCTTAACTTAGAATATCCCCAGGCGTCAGACTGGATCCGGAAAATTTTGCGCAGCAGTACCTCTGCGCGTCGGGGGGCGGCGCCGCCTGGCTCCGCCCTGACGTCGTCCCCGGACATGACGTCAGTGGAGCCATATAGGACCCTCCCGGCGCGCTGACGTCAGTTTTCTTCGGAGGAACTTTTCCGCGCTACAACGCGGAGCCCCCAGCAAAACTGTGAGAGTATGGGAGCAGTGTGCGAATAAAAAAGAGAATTGGTGAGAAAGCACCATGAACGACAGTGAGAAGCACTGTCGACTGAAAGGTGTCGAAAAGGAAAGAGCAGAGCAATACTCTGAGAAGCCAATTTGCAAGAGCGAAGTGAATGTCACCCCTGAGGGAAATCGACCTACAAAAGAAGACTGAGGCAGACGATAGAAAGTCTGCACCGGATGAAAGGAAATGAAGAGGGCAGAACAGTAAACTGAGAAGCAACCCCGCAAAAGCGAGAGAGTGCCCACTCCTGAGGCAAGACGGCAAGAATGAGCCGAGAGCGACAGGCAAAAGAGCACCCACCCATAGGATTAAGAAAAGAAGAAAGAAATAGGGAGACCGTGTCCCCTGTGAGAGAATTATCGGTCGTAGGAACAGGCCCAAAAGAGACCGGAACACTAATTGACTGCAGGAGCGTCAACAGAGAAGGCGGGTGGGAGGGTAGAGAACACCAGTAGGCACCATACTGGAAGAAACTTATGCGTAAAAATGCAGAAGGACACCTGAATCCACCGCCCCAGCATGAAAATGGGGGGGGGGGGAACAAGCAAACCAAAGGAAGAGGCGAACGGGGAGCAAGGCGAAAAACGCCGCCCGTAGAAGGACAAGCCACCCCAAAGGAGGCGAGAGCCGAAAACCCCACCTGAAAAGGTCCTCGCAGATCGGGAGGATGGGTGGGCGTTGAGGAATCTGCGGTTAGACAACGTCTCTACCAGATACATCGTTACCGAAGGTAAGTAACTCGTACATCTGATAGAGACATCTAGCCGCAGATTCCTTAACTTAGAATAGATACCAAAGCCATACCCCATTGGAGGCGGGTCTGCGACAGAACCCCACTAAGTTCCCAAGGGAACAGAAGTGTCAACCAGCTGACTAAACACAGTGGGGACAGCGCTGCCAGAAAGGCCAACACCGGAACAGGATACTCCGGAGGAAGTGGCCAACAATGAGAGGCAAAAGGCATCAAAGACTGCCGAGGGCGGCAGGAAATCCCTGTTGGTCAACAGCGGAGAAAATGAGCACAAACCCAAAAGGGGGGGATGTGGAATAGAGTGGACACCTGCCGTAGCCGGAGAGGCACGAATGCAGGATGTGAGGAACCCCCAGGATTCGATGGACCGTTGAAAGAGGAAGGTTTAACTAGGGCACAAGGATGAAGCTTCATCCGCCGCTCCCGTAGGGACTTCGGACGCATCTGCCGGCAGGCGTCACACTCCTCGGAGTCGTGGTGCGACCCAAGACACCACATGCAAATGGCGTGCGGGTCCGACGCCGACATCTGACGCGAACAAGTCCTGCACAATTTAAAGCCCGAAGGCATCGCACACTGTTCCCCGACGCCAACGACGTCGAAAAAAGGGCCTGAATAAAAACAGGCCAGAGGAACAGCTGAATCCCGGATCCGCGTTGTAACGCGGAAAAGAAGGAAAACTGATGTCCGCGCGCCGGGAGGGTCCTATATGGCTCCACTGACGTCATGTCCGGGGACGACGTCAGGGCGGAGCCAGGCGGCACCGCCCCCCGGCGCGCAGAGGTACTGCTGCGCAAAATTTTCCGGATCCAGTCTGACGCCTGGGGATATTCTAAGTTAAGGAATCTGCGGCTAGATGTCTCTATCAGATACGCAGTATTTCAGCTAACGGTTCCAGATAGAGGTTAAAAAGAGCTGGGGAGAGAGTTGAACCTTGGGGGACTCCGATCTTAATCAGAGGAGAGGATAGATTTTGATTGACTAAATCTTTGGGAGCGGTTCCACAGGAAGGATTTAAACGATTCGAGGATGGTTCCCCTTAGTTCCCACCCTATTTTCAAGACGTTCTAGTAACTTCTCATGGTTAACTGTGTCGAACGCCGATGATAAGTCCAAAAGAATTAAGAGACGCGTTTTACCTTGGTCTAGAGCTTGAAGGGCATCATCTACTATATGGAGAATAGTAGTTTCAATACTGTGATCTGGCCTGAAACCAGATTGGCATTCGTCTAGCAGGTTGAATTTAGCGATGTATTGGCTAAGTTGTTGTTGCACCCATTTCTCAAGTAGTTTTGCTAGTAGAGGAATATTGGATATAAGTCTGAAATTGTCCGGTTCAAGTGGATTCAGTGTGGGTTTTTTTAAAATGGGAATGACTTGACCAGCTTTTAGAGAGTCTGGTATGGACCCTTGAGTTAGGAAAGCATTGATTATTGTAGTCCAGGTATGATAAATTGATTGGTTGTGGACAAGAAGTTGGAGGGGAGCGTTGTCATTGAAGTGGTTGTTCGGTTTTATGGACGATAGAATTTTCGAGATGATATGGTCGTCATATAAGTTGAAGGTAGTCCAGTGAGCTTGGTTTTTGGGTACCGCCTGGCGGAGGTGAGTAGAGACGTTGTTCTGTGACGCTGAAGGAAGAGAACAGACTCTAGCGGTGGAATTCAGCTCGTTTCCCAAAGAGTTGATTTTGGCTGCAAACAAGGAGAACTCATCACAGTTTATTAGGGATTTTGTTACTTCTTTAGAGGTTTTTGCCAGTGTGTTTGATTTCTGTTTTACCATTTCAAAGAGCTTACGAGGTCTATTCTTAGTGTTCTCCAGTTCCAATCGAAGGTATTCTGTTTTTTAATTGAGAATGCTCTTGTTGTACGCATTTCTGGTCTTTGAGAAGTTTTAGCTGGAGGGAGGAGGGGTGTTGTCTCCAGTTTTTCTGTTAGCCGAAGATTTCTCCTTTCCTTGTTTAGGGTCCTATTGAACCAGGGATTTTTGTCTTTAACCTGAACTCTTTAGTTTTAACGGGGCTAGAGAGTCAATTATATCAGACATTGCTGAGATGTAGTGCTCTGTAAGTTCACTAACATTTGATAGCTTGGGGGGAGGGGGGAGATACTTCTCGCATCGTGCTGCCAGCTTCTCATAGTCTTGGCTTTTTGTGTCCCTAAGCCAGAGTTTCGGTTTCACTAATTGCACTGATCTTTCCTTATGTACGCCCGGTATTAGGAAGGTAATAGCGTGGTGGTCTGACCAGTCGCAAGGAGCAATTAAGGTTAGCCTGACCGCATTTTCTTTGAGATGATCCAATCCAGTGTGGAGCCTTTCGTGTGAGTTGGTAGAGTGCAGGCTTGAGAGAGTGATTGGTCTGCTAGGAAATCTTTAAGGATGTTGACCTGAATGTCATTAAGGTCGTTCCAGTGAAGATTAAAATCTCCTAGGAATAGATCATTGGAGTGGGGGTGGGGAGGCATTTGCTGTAATGATTTCCATGAGGTGGTCGATGAATGGGTCATTATTACCCGGGGGGTGGTAGAAAGTGTGCAGTTTGCACAATTGGTTAGATTCGTTATTTATGGAGAGTGCGAGATATTCGCAGGAGTCAAGAGGATCCGAGCGGAGTTGGGTAACGGAGAGGTCAGAGCAGTGGATGCAAGCTATACCTCCCCCTTTTTTTTGTCTATCAAGCCTAACAATGTTGCAGTTTGGAGGAACCAATAAATCCAAGCAGGGCAATGATGCTTCGTTAAGTCATGATTCAGTTAAGATTGCCACGTCAAATCTTGACTAAGGATGAGGTCGGCGATGTCAGAGGCATGTTTCACTGCTGATCGGCAATTAAATAGGAGACCAGAGAGCGGTGATGTGGAGTTCCCTGGGGAGTTGGGGTGGATAAGGGTACTCACTTTAAGTTGTTGCTGTTTACTCTTCTATTTCTGAGTGTGGACGTTCTATTTGTGTTGATTGTGACGGTATGAATTTTGTTTTCGTCTTTCTTGTCAGGGGGACTGGAAGCTGTAGGTGTTGCCTCGTAGGATAATAGAAGAGCTAGTGTTTCATCCTCCGATAGTGAAGTTGTTTGCGAGGGCGATAGTGTATTTGCCAGCGACAGGTTGATGGAAAGGCTTGATTTGGGGGTTGAGTAAAGATTTTTGAGTGTGGTTGATTATAGAGAGAGAGTGTTCGGTGAGGTGTAGGATGCTCTTCATTTCGAGAATAGCGTTATGGATGCTCTGAGCTACGCTGGCTGTTCGGAGGTTCAGAGCTACAAGGTCCGTTAGTGTAGACTGTACTAGAGGCGAAAGGACCAGTGGATCAGGGCTTGGTCTGCTAGTACACTGAGATCCTGGCAGAGGAGTTGCAGTTCGATTTTCTTGTGGCTGCATTTCTGTAAGGAGAGGTGTGCAAAGGGCCTGTCTTGCTCAGCAGGGTGATTAAAGGTCCTTTTTTGGGGGGGGTAGGCAATGAGCTCTGGATGATCTGTGTGCTTGCCCCTATGGATGTGGGATGGAGATAATGGGATTGCAGGTGTTGCATGATGCCAAACAATATTGAACTATACTTAAAATATCAAAAATGAGGTTATACTTAAACAGGTGAAATATGTATTGCCCAGTGTCCCACAATCCTTAGTATAATACTGGGTATAAAGAGAAAGGGATAAGTAGACAGAAAGAAGGACAGAGATTGAGACAGAGAAACAGGGCCTGCCTTTAGAAGGAGTGGGGCCTGGGCAATTGCCCATGTTGCCCATGCCTTAAAACATCTTTGGCTGAGGATAGGCACAATTAAGGAGACCAACTTTTACTTACTTCTAAGCAAAGCCAACCTTCACCTAGTCATATGAAAGCTATAGAGATTATCAAATATAGTTAAAGAAGCAGCTAGCTAAAATGCTATTATATTAGAGGATCAAGTAAAAACATTATTGAGCACTGCTTGACTGAACTGAGCAAAATGCTCACGAATGGGTGTGAACTCATGTTTTAAGTGTTTGACACTGCACAGTTAGCTTGATTTGCAGGTGTGTGATGCTGGGAAGGCACTGGCATTGTCTTGGCCATAACCAAATTAGCATGAATACCTTTCAGAGAGGGGATCTGCATAAAATGTCTGGCACTACATAGTGCAAGAACACACAATGAAAGAGAAGTTTAAAGTATTGTTTATCTTGTTTGGGGTCACCATAAATCACTAAGTCTCCATTGTCAAGTGACAGATTTTTTGGTACATGTGCAAGAGCACAAGTGCTTGCGGAATGTTCTATTACTTATGGCTGTGAATTGAGCTCACTCACTAAGTAATCTGTCCATGGGTCTGTTGGAATATTCATCCCCCCATCATCTGCATCATCATCGTCATGATGAGATTGAGGAGAATCTTGAGGTGTAATTTGCAAAGGATTCTCAGGTGGTGACGGAGGTGCAGGAGGTGCAGGCGATGGTATATGAAAAGGACTTGTAGCTACAGACTTTCTCTTCAAGGGGATTTTGTATGTGTCCTCTTAAAGCTTGCATTTCTGAGGTGGCTTTACGTGAATATGGCCGTGTCAGGGTTAATATGCAACCTCTTTTGCTGCGGATCGGGTGGGAATAGTGTCCAATTTCAGGTCCGAAGAGGGCTCTGTGTTTCGGCACCAAAGTTTTCAGTGCCGACGTTTTTGGTGCAGACGTAGGCTGGCCTTTCAGCGCAGACTGTTTCGGCTCCGAGCCGGACTTGTGCTTGGAACTGGAGGCTTTCGGCTCCGAGGAAGACTTCTAACGACTCGGTGCCGAGCCGGAAGGCTTGACTGGTAGTTTCGGTGCCGGGCCCGGAGGCGGGGCGTCGGAAACGTCGTCTCGGTGTCGAGCCAGAGGTGGTGCCGAAGCCTTGTGTTTTTTCGGAGTTTGTGGGGGCAAGGGGTCTTTGGTACTCACGTCACCTTATCCCTGCGGCAGTTCTTCGGCGTCAAGGTCCATCTCGAGCTCAGAGTCTGAGTCTTGTTTGGAGAAGGCTTCCTCCTCCTCTGCTGTTGATGCCTCGATGTCTTCTTGGCTGGAGTCTTCACCGAAGATGTCCAGCGTGTCTTCGATGCTTTGTCGCTGCATCTCTCGACGTCGAGCCCGATGATCACGAAGAGTTTTTCGATCGGAACAATCTGCAAGCGTTGCAGTCTTCTTCCTTGTGCTCTGGAGACAAGCACAAGTTGCACACCTTGTGTGAGTCAGTGCGCGTATACTTCGCGTGGCACCGAGGAGAATTTAAACTGAGTCCGATCCATGGACGGAGAGCTCACCGGCCGAATTAGGCCTCGAAGGCCGTCCACGAAGCTTTCCGATCGAAAGTAGATTCTGATGTCGAAACGATAGGCGGAGAAGTGGAAACATGTACGGAAACAATACCGTCGAGGGTAGAGAGGATCGGGCTTCGACGGGAACCCGAAGAATGGTTTCGGACCGGAGCGCAGTAATACACGTTCTAACCCGATGGCGGAAAAAAACAATCTAACAATGGAGTCTATGACCATGCACATTATCACCGAAAGGAGGAGTCACCTTACCTTGTGACTAGGAAAGACTTCTTCATAGAAAAACAACTTGCAAACATCCGGACCCAACACTAGATGACAGGAGTATGCAGAGCATGTGTAGCTACAGCACACATGCCTCGAACACACACACACACATATATATATATATATATATATATATATATATATAGTATATGTATATGTATATGTATATGTATATGTATATGTATATGTATATGTATATGTATATGTATATGTATATGTATATGTATATATATATGTATATGTATATGTATATATATATGTATATATATATATATATATATATATATATATATATATATATATATATATATATATATATATATATATATATATATATATATATATATATATATATTAAAATCAGAGCCATTTCACAAGGATTTTGAGTAATGTGAATGAGAATATAAGGAGAAGGTAATGTAATCCAATTACACTTTAGACATCATCCCACTGACCCTCCAGTGGGGCAATATGCTGTGAAATTACTCTGCAAATAGCCCAACTATTAAATAGTTTCTCAACATAAAATTAAAGAAAGAAGTAATGGCAATGCCAACAAGTCTGACTTATAACGAAAAATACCTCTTCAGTCACTGGTGAGTTTAGGCACTCAATAACTGTGGTCTGTCACTCATCCTTGCAGTCAGCACCCATGGACCCAACCATAATAAAACATATACAAAATTAACAAGTGCATGCAAGATAAATTAAAAGGAAAAACATAGAAAAAAGGAAATTGCTGACACCTAAAACATGGCAGGCATAGGCTTGAAATAAAAAATAAATTAAAAAAGGAGTGGCCTAGCCATCTTGGAATGCTATTGTGCACAGTACCATTTTGGTAAACTTGCAACATAGCCTCCATCTTTAGAAACAATGTGTCTGCCATCTTGGAATGGTAAAACACTGATACAATATGCACAATATAATTCCAAGATGGCGACTCAGGGATCGCTGCTTTGGGTGTCCATTTTCGGTTACTTTTTTGCATAGTTTATCATTGCTGCACCAATCCAAGATGGCAGACTTACTGCTTCAAAGTATGGCGGATATCTGGCAATGGGAAATTAATGTGAGATGTGGCGCACTGCAATAAAAAGAATGGCAAAGCAGCCCGGTAGAACTATCAGGGAGCCACCAAGTGGTCTTTAAAAAACACAAAAAAAAGGAAATTAAAATTATTTAATAGGATCTTTAAAAGGAGAAAAGAAAAGGACTGGCCAGCCAACCCCACCAATGAAGCATAGCAACTTTCAGGAGAATGTGCACCTAATGAGATGAAATGCTATCAACTCAAAGGACAACAGTCAATGACTGAAGTGGGTTGACACATTGACCTATGCTGTAAGTTGATATGGGTGCAAGCAAAATGTGACACTCAGAGGCCTCCCGCTGAAGAGGGCTGACCCAAAACCCCTCTATGTATGTATTAATTGCTGTACACTTTTATTACAAGAGCCTGACAGACAGCTAGACCGGCCCTGCTAGATCTAACAAGCTCTTCAATAAACACACAGCGAGATACTACAAATACAACATACAATACCAAATATATACAAAATTACAGTAGGAAAAATGTACACCATCTCTTAAGAGGGCCAAACATTTCTCACAGTGCAAATCCTTTGCCCCGGCCTTTGTCAGAGTGGGTTAACACCATTAAAACCCATGCCTACTATTGTAATCTTTGAGAGTCAATGTTATGAAATACCAGTCTATAACTTTTACCTCAGTTATAATAGATTACCCATAGAATGCCTATTGGTTTCAATATATGCTTTTCACAATAAATGGTTCAACCCTACTGCCTTCGACAAAACTTTCCAGAATAAACAGATTAGACCTAGGGCATTAGACAAATCTTTTCCCAATGAACCAATTAGACCCATAATCCTTTATCGATGGTGGGTCGCAATAAACGACTCAAGCCTAAATTTTCCCGCAAGGCAACAATAAGGTATAGTCATTAAATTACAGTTTGCAAAACAGTATACATTTCCTCTTGAGAGGGTCTAATAAGGAGTCACCGTGCAAATATTCTATCGTCAGGGTTTGTCAATGGGGTAACCAATAGCAAAATCCTTGTCTATCACAGTCACCTGTGAGAGCTCATGTAACAAAATAACTGTCTACAGGCTTCAATACAATGCAATAAAAATTGACCCTTGAAGGCCTACTACATTTAACGAACAAGTTACTTACCTTCGTGAACGATGTATCTGTAAGAGATGTATGTTAGTTATAGATTCCTTACCTTAGAATTGCCCCCAGGCATCAGACTGGATCCGGAGAATTTTTCTCTTAGCAGTGCTCCTGTGCGTTGGTAGGTGGCGTCGGTCGGCTCCGCATCAGTCAATGGCGTCGCCAAAATGACGTCACAATGCGCGCTGTCAGTTCTGACACGACTTTCCACGCCAGAAGGGCAGAGCCATGCAAGACACTGACCACTGGTGCACATAACTAGGGCTCTGGAAGGGAGTCCCTATCCCTAGAAGTCAGTTCGCAGAATGGGGAGGATGGGTGGGGCGGTAAGAAATCTATAACTAGCATATGTCTCTTACAGATACATTGTTACCGAAGGTAAGTAACTTGTTCATCTGAAAGAGACCATTAGTTATAGATTCCTTACCTTAGAATAGATACCCCAGCAATGCCAACCCCAGAGGTGGGCCTGCAAACTAAGTTCACACCAGAAAATCCTGAAGAACAGAACGGCCAAAATAGCAGTCTCTCCGGACTTGGCTGTCTAGGCAATAATGTTTGGTGAACGTGTGCAGGGATGCCCACGTGGCCGCCTGACAGATGTCAATGAGTGGGACTCCACGTCCCAAGGCAGTAGTAGCTGCCGTAGCCCTGATGGAGTGGGCACGCAGTCCCACTGGAGCTCCTTTTTTCGCTATGGAATAGCAGTTTTTAATTCATAGGACAACCCACCGAGAGATGGTGCGTTTTTGCACAGCCCGACCTTTCTTTGCACCCACATAGACAACAAAGAGTTGATCATCAAACCGGAAATCTTTTGTGCGGTCTAGATAGAAAGACCACGTACGTTTTGGGTCCAGACGGCGGAGTCTCTCCTCCTCCTTGGAAGGGTGCGGAGGTGGGAAGACGGTAGGCAAAGTGATGGTCTGTCCGATATGGAAAGAGGTAACCACTTTGGGAAGAAAAGAGGGCCTCGTGCGAAGGACCACTGTGTACGGATGAACAGCCAGAAAAGGAGGTTTTGAGGACAGAGCTTGATGCTCACTCACTCTGCGGGCAGAGGTGATGGCGACAAGGAAGGCAGTCTTTAGAGTAAGGAGTCTGAGAGGGCAGTTATGAAGAGGCTCGAAGGGAGCACACAAGATGCATCAAGACAAGATTCAAGTCCAACTGGGGCATTATGAACAGAGAAGGAGGAAAGAGATGAGTAATGCCCTTCAGAAATCTATTTACAATAATGGGCTTGAAAAGAGAAGGCTGATCAGGAAGACTAAGAAAGGCAGATATGGCCGTAAGGTAGCCTTTAAGAGTGCCCAGGGCAGAGCCCTGCTGGGCTAAAGAAAGAATTAACAAGAGTACCTCCGAAAGGGGGGCAGAAAGGGGGTCCACAGCCTTTGCGGTGCACCATGCCACGAACTTGTTCCATCTACAGGCATATACCGTTTTCGTGAAGGGATGTCTGGCTGCCAAGAGGACATTACAGACTTCGGGTGGAAGGTCAAAAGCTGTCAACTGCCACCGCTCAATCTCCACGCAAGGAGGTGGAGGCTGGACAGGTTTGTGTGGAGGATCGTCCCCTGCTGCTGCGACAGACTATCCTCCCAAAGAGGCAGTCGGATCGGAGAATCGATGGCCATGCTCAAGAGCTCGGGGTACCAGACTCTTCGTGCCCAGTCCAGAGCCACAAGAATGACTTGGGCCCGGTCGCGCTTGATCTTCAGCACTCTGGGCAGAAGTGGTCCAGGCGGAAAGGAATACAGGAGGCCGGCGTTCCACTCGCGATGAAAAGCGCCGCCGAGCAAGTGCCGCCTTGGAAATTCCAACGCGCAGAACTGCTGACACTGGGTGTTCTCTTCGGTGGCGAACAGATCTAACCAAGGCTCTTCCCACTGCTGAAAGAGACTTTGCACGACCTCCGAGTGAAGACGCCATTCGTGATCCATCATGCACTGACGGCCGAGCGTTCAGGGAACCTACCAGGTATTGAACCACCATGGTTATACCCTGATGTGCCAGCCATGTCCAAAGGCAAAGAGCCTCTTGACATAGGGTCCACGACCCCACCCCGTTTGTTGCAGTACACATTGCGGTGGTTTTGCCTGAACACCTGCACTACTCTTCCTTTGATAGAGGGAAGGAATGCCTTCAGTGCCAGAAAAATCGCCCGGAGCTCCAAAATGTTGATGTGGAAACCGGACTCCACCAGAGACCTCTGATCTCTGCCTCTCCCAGGTGGCCGGCCATCCCAGGAGTGAAGCGTCGGTCACCACTGTCAGCTCTGGTTGGGGAAGGGAAAAGGGACATGCCGCTGACCCAATCCTGGTTTGTTAACCCCCACTGCAACTGACGTGCAGTGCCCTCCGAGATCTGGACAACGTCAGAAAGATTGCCCTGATGCTGTACCCACTGGAACTTCAGGTCCCACTGCAGAGCCCGCATATGCCACTTGGCATGGTCCACCAGCAGGATGCAGGAGGCCACGAGGCGCAGCAGCCTCAGGGTCAATCTCACCGAAATCCGGGATAGAGGATGAAACATCGGTATCATAGCCCGAATATCCTCGACTCGCTGTTCGGGAGGATAAGCCCGAAACTGCGCCGTATCCAGAACTGCTCTGCTTCTGAGAGGGAGTCAGGTGTGACTTCGGCACGTTGATAGTGAACCCCAGCGAGTGCAGGAGGTCCGCCGTAGTCTGGAGGTAGGAGACGACAGCCTGGGGCGAGCTCGCCTTCAACAGCCAGTCGTCGAGATAGGGGAAGACTGGAACCCCTGATCTGCGCAGATGAGCTGCAACGACCGCCATCACTTTCGTGAACACCCGAGGGGCTCTGGTAAGGCCAAAGGGGAGCACGGTAAATTGAAAATGCTTGTGGCCTACCGTGAACCGTAGGTAATGCCTGTGGGCTGGCAAGACGGGGATATGGAACTATGCATCCTGCAAGTACAATGCTACCATTCAGTCTCCGGGGTCGAGAGCAGACAGGACCTGAGCCAACGTGAGCATCTTGAACTTCTCCTTCCGGAGGAAGCGATTGAGGGCCCTGAGGTCTAAGATAGGACGCAGGCCTTTGTCCTTCTTGGGTACCAGAAAGTAGTGGGAGTAGCAACCACGACCTACTTCTGGCACAGGGACCCTTTCGACAGCTCCCTCGGCCAAGAGAGCTGCAACTTCCTGGCGGAGAAGGGCAAAGTGATCCTCAGACATTAGATGGAAGAAGGTGGCATGAAGGGAGGGGTAGTCTCGAAGGGGAGGGGTAGTCTCGAAGGGGAGGGAGTAGCCCCTCCGGACTATCTGCAAAATCCACCTGTCCGATGTGATGGTTTGCCAGTGGGGGAGGTGAAGGCGAATCCTGCCACCCACCGGCCTCTGGTGGCCCTAAAAGGTCGGACTAAGAGTGTTTGGAGGCTGCTGCAGAGTGGTTATGGATGGACTGGCCCGCCCACTGGCTCCCAGACCCATGTTGCTGGGTCCCACGTCCGCGGCTACGCACAGGCTGGGCTGCTTGTGTGAACGGGTGGCTAGACTGGGTCGAACGTGGTAGGTCACCCCTTCCCTAGCCACGAAAGGGGCGAAAAGCAGACTGTGTGGGGCGAGAGGTCGCCGAGAAGCCCAAGGATCTGGCCGTAGCACTTGAATCCTTAAAGCGCTCGATCGCGGAGTCTACCTTATCACCGAAAAGGCAATGGCCATCAAAGGGCATATCCAATAAGGTGGATTGGACATCCCCAGAAAAACCAGACTTCCTCGACCAGGCGTAGCGCCTATGGGATACTGACGTGGAAACAGTTCTGCCCAGTGAGTCAGCGGTATCCAGCCCACATCTGATGGTGAATTTGGCTGCGTCTCTATCCTCTGCCACTGCGCGGGTGAGAACAGCCCGGGCCTCCTCTGGGCACCGTGGCAGCACTTGCGCAACCGTATCCCACACTGTATGGGTATAACAGCCCAAGAGGCATGCGGTATTCACCGACAGCAGCGCTAAGCTGGCGAAAGAAAACACCTTCCCAAGGTGGTCCAGCTTCTTGGATTCCCTATCTGGGGGAGCAGTAGGCAGTGCGCCCTTAGAGGACGAAGCTTGGACTACCAAACCCTCAGGGGTCGGGTGTTGGGAGAGGAAAAGTGGGTCACCCGGGCCCGGACAGTGGCGTCGGGCAATCATCCTGTCCACAGGAGCCCCTGTGCTGGGCTTGGACCAAGTGCCCAGAAGGACGTCCATGAGGGCTTCATTGAAAGGCAGAAGGGGTTCAGAAGAAGCCGCCGCCGGCTGAAGCACCTCTGTCAGGAGGTTAGTCCTGACTGCCACTGTAGGAAGCTCCAGGGCCAAGGCCTCAGCCGCCCTACGCAACACCACTGCATAAGACGCTCCCTCATCCGCAGCCACGGTAGGGGGAGAAAGCATGCCAAGGTCTGGGGAGGTATCCAGACCACTGGCGTCACCCAGGTCCTCTCGCCAGTCCAGCTACTCAAGTTGGTCAGCTAAAGGGTCCACAGACCCCTCCCAGTCCTGATCACCCTCCTCTGATTGCCAGTCAGGCCTTAAAGGAACAGCAGGGATGAACAGAGGCACAAACGTGCCCTCCCGCGCCGGTTCCGACATTGGCCCGGTGCCATGTCCAAGTCAGGGGTTGAGGCTGGGGTCAGCGCCGGTTGGGGGCACGACCGGTGCAGGGGGGGTCGTCTGGTTCGGCACCGGGGACGGTACCGTGATGTCGACCGGCATCGATCCGGATCCAGACCTGGATCCTCGGGGGCCCTCCGGGGCCGGAGCCGCCGGCATATAAGTCCCAGGGCCCCCAGCTGAGTCCAAGGGCCAAAAAGCGTACCGACGGAGTCGGGATGCCCAAAGATACTATGAAGCGCGTCATAGAAAGCTCGAAGCTGGGCAGGGGACACTCCGGCACCGGGAAAAGGAGGGAAGCTTGGAGCCGTTCCTGGAACAGGCTCCTAAGAGAGCGACGACACTCCAGGTCCCGCCTCGCGTCAGCCGACGGACGGGGAGAAGGTGAAGAGCGACGCTGCTTCTTCGCCTTCTTCTTGTGCTTCGACTTACCCGAAGACCTCGAAGACTTGGATGACGATTGATGGTGGTGGCTCCGCGACCAGTCCCGATACCTTCCTCTCGAGCGCCGCGGAGCCGACTGCCGGGCCTCCAACAACTTTCGGGACCGCTCCCGCAAAAACATCGGATTCATGGCCCAGCAGTCAAAAAATGACCAAAGGGGTAGCTCTCTCTGGATCTGCGCAAGGCTGGCACGGAAAAAGAAAGAACTGACGTCAGCGCGCAGGGGCGGCGTTTAAGTAGACGTTACGACGTCATCCCGTCGACCACGATGATGGACCCGGGGTTGACCGATGCCACCTACCAACGCGCAGGGGTACTGCTAAAAGAAAAAATTCTCGGGTTCCAGTCTGAAGCCTGGGGGTAATTCTAAGGTAAGGAATCTATAACTAATAGTCTCTTTCAGATATATGCTTTTCAAAATAAGTCAGTTCTACTACCTTTGTTGTAACTTTTTTAGAACAAAACAATCAGAACTATTGCACAGGACATATATTTTCTAAATACTCACTCACTTGTAATCATAACTAACTCAGGTCTGCTATATCGAGCAAAAGCATTTCCCACAAGGCTAAAGCCAATACAAGCATTCTTTTACAGTACAAGTACATAGCTTCTTTCTGTCCAATCAAAAGCTTCAAGAGAAGAGGACTACTGGGCAGTGCTTAACCTTGGTGTATAGCGGAAACATTAAACCATCGACTGCACTTGATGTGTTTAAAAAAACAAGTTACTTACCTGTACACTGTGGTTCTCCAGTATTGATATCTTTTATAGATTCACATGCTTGAATCTTCCCCGTCGTCATGGTGGGAGTCCCACGGTAACAGTAGAAATAGTAGTACTGAATACATTACATAGACCTCCATAGAGAGAAAATTCAATTGAGCAATCTATCAACCTCATCTTATAACATCCAAAGTTCAGCCAATCACAGCAGAGACCTCAGAGTAACTCTCTCCACACCTCAGATTTTGAAATTATATATATATATATATATATATATATATATATATATATATATATATATCTACTGGCGGTCGCCAGTAGATAGTTATAGTTAAAACCTATTATCCATAGGAAATCCGCGACATTCTATTTGAAATAACGTTGGCGCCGGTTGACGAATCTTCGCGAAAGTTTCCAACTTGTTGGGGCA